>JAOXNO010000041.1:4861424-4862594 GCA_028565335.1 Limnodromus scolopaceus | reverse complement strand
TAAAATTTACATACTGCAGCCATGAAACTTAGCAAAAAAAAGTTTAAGCCAGGGAGAAAATCCTTTTTTACAATATTAAAAAAAAATAAAATAGTTTGCTGAATATTAAATTAGAGGCAAAAAAAATAATAATTAAAATGGTTCTCTCCAATGCTGCAATTATAAAGAGGAAAAATGCTCCATTTAAATATCCAGCTGAAATTTTGCATGTCATTACCCCACAAATAGAGACTCACACGTACGAGCATTTTAATGTGTATATACCAAAGCCATATTGACACTGCAGACTATCATTACTCCTTAAGGAAATGTCATGGGCTTTCCTTTCTTATTTGAGCGAGCTGTGAATTTATAATTCTTTCAGCCAGTTGGTTTTAATAAGGTATCGCTCAGTTATTCGCATTTAAAGCCTTCTCTAAATAGCTATTTGAAGACCAAACCACATCCATCCATTCGGCCAGTAACACACGCCAGCTTTTAAGAAGTCCACGCAGGGCTGTTAGGGTGGTGTCCTACCAACCCTAATCCTCCTCCCTGCAGAAACATTTCTCCTTTTTCTTGCGAGACAAACATTTTGGGGGGAAAGCAAAATGCCAGCCACTTTTTGGCTGCATCCCTTTTCCACCCAAACCTAATGCAAATGGCATTAGGACTGTGACCGGTGCGGATGAAAGAGGGCGGCAGCCCCTGCCTACTTCATCCTCCGTTATTAATCCCACTGGTGCAAATGCCATTTGGTTTCTGCAGAAGTCTGGGGTAAACTGAGGTTTATCCATCTATAGGGCTTGTGAGGGGGTGTCTTGCCACCTTACCATGTGAGAATAATGCTGTATTTTGGAAAACATTGGGTGGCATTGGACCCCGAGTTGAGAAGACCCTCTACATACAGGCAGATTAAATATTGCATTTCCGTAGGTGAGCTCGCTCCTGCCCCAGTTTTATTGGAAAAGGGAGGTCTGTTGGGCTTGTGTCGTCCTAGAGGCCAGATCAGTTTTGAGCAAACAAAAGCTATTCTTATTTTCAGTCTTCTCACTGCACTAATTTGAGGTCATTCTGACAGATCCAAAGGTTACAGATGAGCTGCCTGGTGGAGCATCTTTTTGCTTGTAAAAATGGGGGTGACAATGACTATTGCAGAGTGCAGGAGTGAGTGGGGTAACTCGTGTTGCG
>JAOXNO010000041.1:4831424-4856424 GCA_028565335.1 Limnodromus scolopaceus | reverse complement strand
TAAATAGCATTATTTAAATTTGCTTCTAAATACTTGTTTGATAAGTAGGGATATGTATGATTTATTCATATCACAATTTACTGAAGCATGTTAGCTGGTGGGTTTTTTTTTTTCTAATTTATACCCTACTGTCACTCTGTTTTTATATATGTTAGTTGAAAAAGATTTGCCCAACGTAAATAAGAACAATTACAGAATTACAGAGCAGGATTACTTCTGACGGGGGAAAAAAAAAAATAACCATGGCTTGTATTCTCAGTGGCTATTCTATTTGACTTCATCATTAAGAAAAGTATTCAGAGTGTCTAAGGGGTGAAGAGTGGAGGAGTGTGTTTTCTTTTCGATATGATAGCTGCATTCAAGTTATTCTTTCCTTTACAATAGATTTTACCTAGCTTTATCTTCATAGGAAGCTGCTTTCAGTTGAAAAGCAGAAGTGAATAGGAGTGTCATGACATAGGATTAACAGTACAACCGGATAGTAAATCAAATGTTTGAGATGAAAAAATGTAGAATGTGACATGCATCAGGAGAATGAACCGGCAGCGTTTCGCCGAGACGAGTGAACAGATAATGTATAATTATCTGTGGAGGTTCTTGAGACCTGGACTTTAATTCAACTTCCAGGAACACGCGGCCCGTTTTAACCAGTCAATCTCTGTAATGAATCTAATCACAATGTAAAACATTCCCAGGAGCTGCAGGCCTTACGGAGCACTAATTACAGATGAAACTAGCCTAAGCCTTAAGAAAAATAAAAGAAGACATAAAGAAGGAAAGGCACAGTGTTTTAGCTGGACCTGCAATTCCAATTCAGGGCGAGCAACGCAAATAAAAGAGAGATCCAACAAGTGCCAAAATTAAGGGATGAGTTAAATTAAGACTTAAAGTCTTATATATGTTAATATTTGACAAATGCTTAATAGCCTTAGAGTAGCCAGGAATGGTGACCTCTTGCTCTGATCAGCAATATCTACCAGAAAACACATATTGTCCTCGGATTCTTCTGTAACGTGGCACTACTATCAGAGCAATGAGCCTACACCAAAGATAAATGCATTTGATCCTGCTACGTGATTTAAATGCATTTGCAACTCTCTACTTCTGGTTTAAATTCACTGTAGAGAGCAACTTGCAATACTTTTAACAGGCTCTAATCTCTCTGGTTTCAGTTTGAGACCAAGAGGCATTTCATATCATCAGCAGTGGATTTATATTGTATGCTTAGAAAATAGAAATGGATTTCCAGGGGGTTTAATTTATCAATATCTAGTCTTTACGGGAAACATTAGTTTGCATAGGAAAAGGGGTTAAAAGAAGGTTTAAATTATGTCTCTAATATTTCCTGAAAACTTTGTACAAAAATATTCTATGCCACAAAAGCCCATTAAATATTCAAACTTTAATATACATTCCTCAGTAACAAATGTACAGTTAGATAACACATAAAGAATTATGAATGACTAATTATATTTTGCATATTTACAGCAAAGACAATTAGCAAATAGCTTTTATATGCAAAATAAATGAAAAAGTAATTAAGATGCACTAACTAGAGCAGCAATATCAAGTCTGTTGTCTTGTGATTCATTCCTAACAAACATAATAATTATGCATTCATTGTCATATAATTAAAACAGCTCTGTCCTTTAGAAAACTGGTTATTTACTGTATAATAACCTGAAGAGTGGCAGAAGTTCCTCATAATGGTGAGAAGGATAATTAAATATTTCTTCCTGGTGTCTGCTCACTCAGTTGAGTTTATTATCTTAAACTTGTGTGAGAAAACATTTCCTCTGCAGTTCCAAAAGCTCACCTCTTCACCGCTGGGAAAGCTATGCCTTTGCCCTGCCCCGCTCCCAAGCCAGATGTCCAAAACCTCCCTGGGGGCTGCCAAAATGCCTTGAAACCCATCCCAGGATGAGGAAGCTCAGGGTCCAGCCTAGGGAGGATGGGGACACTCTGGTTAGAGCCTGGGGGGTCCCTTCTCCTCCGTGCTATGACCTTGGTTGAACTTCTTCAGTGTCATTGCCAGGGACAGCCAAGTCTTTCATTTTGTGCCTGGAGAATATCCCCCAACATGAATGCATGGGCAAACCTACATCCTTGTAGGACCAGGGACTTCTTCATCCCACACCTCTGCTCCCCAGCTGTAACACAGGCACCTCCATCCATCTTTTCCTATTCCCTTCATTTCCCAGCTCTTATTATATCTCACTAAAACATAATAAATCGTCCAGTCTCCACTGGAACCCTTAATCACTACTGAACAGAACAGTAATATCCAGTACCGTAAGCCGTCTTTCTAATACTAATATCATCAAGCACGGGTTTTTTTCTCTTTTTTTTTTGTCTAAAAATTCTGTTTTCCTATAAACCTCAACTGCAGAACCCACCGAGCCGCAGTGGAGGAAAAACAATGTAATTGCTTGGCTGCGTGTACGGCTGGCCTGGATCAGTAATCGGATTTCGAGGGACTCAATAGGTAAGGAGCAGGGCAGAGGGAGCCACGTTCACCTACACAAGCTGGGACAGATGGACTTAGCTCCTGATGTCGGACAGACCTCATCCTCCTCTCCGAGCCCTTGACATGGGTTCTTGGTCCTGTCCCAGACATTCACCTTCCAGCGAAGGGAAGGGATAACCATTCCTTTTAATACCCCTCTACCAGATGGTCTTTCTTCTTTTTATTTGGGCAAAATTAGGCATGTTTTGCTGATAGAAGGAGAATCCCCAGGCATGGGGGGGGTCTGTGCACAGTAGAACCAGGGAGGTCCCCATGAGCAGAAGAGGACTCATTTCCAGCCCTGTACAGAGGGACCCAGCGCGGCTTTTATTGCTTTCAGTCCCCATCACCTCAGCCCCGCTACTAGGAGTATTTGGGGTATCCTGATATTTTCCCTGAAGGGACAGGTCAGCCGGACCCTGCTGCAATACACACAGAAGGAAAGAAAGAAGAGGATGGAGCTCCCAGACACACTGGAAACAGCACTGTGCTTTCCACGCAGTGCCCTCTGGAAGGCAGGGGATTTTTGCACAGATTTCTTAATACTCCACTGGGGAAAAACAAAAAAAAATAGAGTTCCTTTGGGCTTTGTCACACACTTCATTTACTCAGACTTTCTCATCTGCTTGTTTCTGTGTCAGGAATGCAGCGGGACTTCACCTGACCTACATGGAGGGACACACACACACCCCCCCCCAGTTACTCCCCTGCAGTGTCATGTATTTCTTCTTCTAAGAGAATTATGCATTCTATGAAGCTTGAGTCCCAAAGGGTCCCCATCCCACCCCATTTCTAAAACAGCATTTAGTGTTTAGAACAGAAAAAGGGGACAGGCCATATTTTTTATTACATGCTACAGAGCAGGTCTTTGCGGCTGCAGAGATTTCAGTGTCTTTGGGCTGCACTTACACTCCTTAAGGCCGACCTGTTGCTTAGGTGGATTTCTCAACAGCTCTGTCTTTCTCTGTTACCCGCTTCGAACCCATCTTAAGAATGATTTGTACTTCTGCTGAGAGAACAGGGTTTGCTCTCTTCTTTCATAGCCAACGTCTAGCCCACTGCTTGAGTCAGATAAGGATGGAGAGGAAATACGTGTGAGTATAGGTAATTCCGCTGTGATCCCTTTGAGATCCTGACCCATTTTCCTGGTCCTTCAAATCATCTCCACCACATATGGAGGAATGGGGAGCATTAGCCACCCGACAGGGTGCATTAGCCATCCTCTGGGGACTGTGAGCTCCCTAGAGCCTACAAGGTGTCAGGATATAGCGGTTCTGTGCCCAGCTCGGCGCAGAGCTGTCAGGATGACAGACTTAACCTCCCTCTGTCCCTGTTTACCCAAAGTAAGAAGATTGTAAGGCTTAGTTAATGTTTGTAAGTGCCTCAGGGTTCTTATAGGATAGGCGCTATGTACATGCAAGTGCATTATAATACATGTCATCAGAAAAATTAGTAAACCATAATGTATTAATTTAAAGGTAGCTGACATTCGTGCATGATAGCGTTTCTAGCTGCTTCTTTACAGGCACTCAGAAAATGGCATTTAAGTTAAAATCAGGTTAAAGAAAAAGAATGCAGTCAATCACTTCTGGATACTGAGTCAGAAAATATCAATTATATAAAATGAGTCTCCAATAAGAACTTTGATAAAATCAGGTGTTAGGGAAAGGATACTTGGGGAGAAAGATGTGGCACATGCATTCATTTCAGAAGTTTTGCTGCTCTTTTTGGACACATGGTTTTTATTTTGGGCACTTCTACTTTCTTTATGTCCTTTCAAAATATTGGGGACCCCAGCAGTAGCTGGGCACAAAATCAGGAAAGCTTTTTTTGCCTCAAAACTTTGATGACAGACAATGTGAGCCCTCAGGAAAGGAGCAGGAGATCCTCTGTGACCTTATCTGAAATCAGGGTGAGACTCAAAACCCCTTTAGGATTCCCAAACATAGAGGCATCCGTGTGTTTGAAGTGCTGGGAGAAAGTAAAGTCAGGGTGGGCAAGCTGGCAATGGAATCGTAGCTGCCCCTAGACCTGTTAAATGAGGGATGGCACTGAAGTAATACTGGCTTCAAGAAGTAGGATGGACTGAGATTTGCCTGTGGCCCAGATTCAGGAAGGCAGTGACGTACAAGCAGAGCTTCAAGTGCTGAAGGATCCCGTGGAGAGCTCTGGGACCTCGCCGGTGCTTACCGAGGCATGTGCATGTGCTTAAAGACATTCTCAGATGGGAGTCAAGAGGCCAAGCCATCAATAAGACACGAGTGCTCACATTTAACGTGTTTTGCACACGCAATCCCGACCCGCCAACAAGCTCCCCTGAAAGGAGAGCTACTGAAGTTAAAATTCTACCTCTACTTTGGCAACGAGCTGTTGCACCTGAAGCAAAGAGGATGCAGCAAGGCCAGCTCCGTATTTCAGCTTTTTCTTGAATCTTAGATTGAAAGCTGGTTTCTTTTACCTTTCTAAGGTGCTATGTCCCCTGCATTTCTCCTTGTGCTGCAGAAGTCAACCCTGGCCATGTTCCCCCCTGGGCACAACCTCAGCACAGCAATGGGCCAGCAGCAGGGCTTTACCTACAGTATAGGTATATAAATATATATCCCTACTTATGGGTAGGGATAAGAGGCCTTTGGTAAAAGAATAAAATGAGCTCTTTCTCTCTCTCTGCATAAAAGAAAGAGAGTAAATAAAATTCCAGCAGCTACAAACTGGCGACATTATACTGTCATAATCCAGAAATGAACACTGATTCTGAAGAAGTCTCTTCTTCAAACTTTAACGCAACAATTAAGTATTCCATTGTCATGGCTCAATTAAACGGTATGGCCTGAGAAAATTGGGGATTGTAAAGTGAGGATGGAATGTGCTTTGATCCTCTTTCCAGGGTTATTGTTTCATTAATAAATGAACATGTCATTTGTCTCACCAGAGGGAGCTCCTGCCCTCCAGGCTTTTTCCCTTTTTTGTTCAGGTTTTATAAAGATGAATTTCCAGTGCTCTGAAATACCATGGATTAGTAGTTAAGCCTGACAGCACTTCGGGGAGTAGTGGGCTTAAAGTGCCTCACACAGGTCTCCAAAGCACTTGTTTACTAATAGAGGAAATCAGCGACCGTCTGCAGCTGCTGATATCGCATTACCATTTGGAAAGACAGTAGCTGAGATAACAAATCACACAGTTTTAATAATTACTCCTGCATTCCAGTTTTTTGTTTCCTGCGTAACTGCAAAGGCTGGATTTCTTCCAAATAAACAGATAAAAACAGTATGGAACTTTTATCTTTTAATGATAATGACAACACATCATGTTTCACTAAAAGTTTCCTGCTGAATTTTTTTCTGATTTCTCGAGTTTCAATAAAATGTAATTATACTTTATAATTCCACTCTTTTAATCTTCACTTCAAAAACTATTCACAGTTAGCAAGTTTGCTAGGCACGGAGAGGGGGTGAGGAGCAGCGGCGGACTTCCCCCACATCGGGCTGTTCATAAATTCTGTCTGGGGGTAAACCTGTCATTGAAACGGCACAAACTGAGCTGCTTTGCATTCAAATTAATACCTAGTTGAATTTGAATATAAAATAGCTCCATTTATGTGGTTATTAAGAAAAAGTAACAAAACCGTTTGGCAATGAATGGATGTTTAAGATAGGATGCACTCGCAACCTATTTCTTTTCTGTTCTTGGGGGTATTTTTCTTCTTTCCTAATCCTTTGGATACTTCGGTATCAGGATGTTTTTGTATCGATAGATGAGGCATTAAAACAAAACAATACCTGTAAAATCCAAATGGTTAATATATTGACTCTGGGAGTCAAAAAGTTCCCATTACCCCAACACTGAATTAAACTTTGCGGGTTTTGTGTGAGTAGATCTTCCCGTCTTGTCCTTTGCTGTGCTCAGAGAAAAGCCAGCAAAGTCATTAAGAACTTTTCTTGCTAAAAAATTTCATGGACTTATTTAGGAGAGCAGAGAAGAGGAGGAGGAGAGGAATACCGCAATTGTACCTTCCTCTTCCAACTCAAAATGCCCAGACTCAAAGGTAAGGTAAACTTTTCTCACAGCTTTTAGTTTGCTTACCATCAGCCCATGTTCCACTGGGTGATTAAAGAAAGCTTTTTTAAAGCATTACTTCAGAATGATCTTAATTGGTGCAAGGTTGAGCCCTTTCTAGGAGGGGAGGGAAAAGGTTGAATAGCCTTTTCAAGTCACATGAAAGTTTCTAGGATGAATGTACGATAATTAGATTAATAAGTAGCTTAATTTATCACAGCTAAGGATTTCAACAGCCACACATTAGAGCAAGAAAAAAAAGATTAGTGTGATTCCAGTTTGTAAAAAATTGTACTGAAACTTGATTAACCTTAAATACAAAGTGCCTTTCTTTTTGTGTGTAAATTCAGTAGTTCAGGGGAAAAAAACCCACGAAAATAATCAGAAAAGTCCTGTTCTGTTCCTTTGTGTTCGCTAGCTAATGAGAGATATCGGGGTCGTACAAAACAACTTTTCCCTGCGAGGTTATTCTTCCTAGAACATGGATTTAAATGAAATCTGCAATCCCTACTACTGTTGCAGACCCCGAAGATCTGTGTGAGGCGGGAGAGAACGTATGCAGGGGTTTAAAAACATCTCTAACATCAGCCATTTTCATTTTAAAATCAGAGAAAATGAAAATAGATGAAATATATGTTCTTCCATAATGCAAAGTTATCGTCGCCTTAGCTCCGGCAATGGGAGAGGAGTGAAGAGGAGCCTGGGTGCCAGGCAGAGGTATGGAAAACAACTGTAGCCAAAGCTAACGAGGAATACACAATTAGGGATGACAATTAGCCATGCAATATTCGCTCACGCCGAGCACGACGTCTACAACACGGCATCATTTCAACAGGGCTCCCCGTTGTCCCCCCATCAGCCTAAAATCAAACGTGGCAAGCACGGGGGGCAGAGCAGCAACGCGATGCAAAAAAACCTCGCTCGCCGACGGGAGGTTCATGTAAAATATTGCCAGACCATCCAGCTTTGCCCTCGCCACCCTCTCTGCTTCTTTGCAGGACAATCCCTTAATAGAGAGTGAAATCTGCTGTGCTTTTTGATGTTGCCATCCGCCGCCGAGGTTGCTTTCGGTGGTGTCATTATTTATCAGCGCTAACGTCAGATTTCATTAATCTAAACTCCTTAACACTTGTATCAGGGCAGACAAAAATTCCCAGTGCTTTTTATTAAGGCAGCTGGCACCGGGGCTAGCAAAGCCCGCGGAAGGGTCTGGAGGACGGTGGTATGGTCCCTGTCAACGCTCAACGGCCATCGTCATTTTGAGGAGGCCTAATGCAAACCCAGCGGTAGCGAGATGTGAGATTCCCCGGCCTCAATCCCTCTTCGAAAGAGGGATGATAAGGGGGAAGGCTGGTTCATACTCCCAGGAAACTGCAACTGAAACTACTCAGAGCCTAAAAAAAAAAAAAATTAAAAAAATAAAATTAAAAAAAAAAAAAAGAAGTAATGAGATGAGAAAGGAGGATGGTTTCTTTTAATTTTATCTCACACTTAAGAGATGACTAAGAGTGCTAATGAAAGGGAGTGTAATTATAGCCCAAGATAGTGCATATTGCACACGCCGTAACGTCGGAAAGGTTAACTCTGGCAAAGAGAGATCATACAAATCAAAGTGGCTGAGGGCACTCATGCATCAGCCTGTTTGATAAGATTGATAACTGTAACCAGTAGCTTAGGAGAATCGATTTCCACTGCCGGGGATCTCTCTGGATGCTCTCATCTTTTCTTCTGTTTATATGAAAGTGAAGCTTTAAAGATGTTTTATCATCTAATGTCGAATATGACACACAGTTACAAACAGAATCTTTTTTTAATCTCAGAATGGAAAATTTAAGCGGGGCAGTGATTCGCTTTAATTATGTATATTGAACAAATTTGAAGAGATGAGAAGAAACTTGTTTTTCAGCCCACTGAACCCAAGTGCTTGCCTGTAATCTAAAATGGATATCTAATTATTGTTTAACATTATTTATTTAGGAGGAGTTACGACCTCTAATTTGCCTTTAAATGATTAATTTAGTGTTTAAATAAAGCTCCTTTTATTTAATAATGTTTTCTTTAACCAATCTTCACTAATGTCAATAAACTCTTTGTTTAACCTTCTTAAAGGAAACATTTTCTCAGCTCTGAGACAATTATGAATTACCAAAACCCGTATAGAAAAATGAGCTAAGTAATTATCTAATATTATTGCAGTGTGCTTAAGAAGAGAATATTCCACGCCAATAACACAAAGCAGGAGAGAGGAAACAAGCTTTTCTAAATATTGAGCATTTTAAGCAGTCTGCCTCTTTTTGAAGTGATAAGGCAGCACAGAAATACCCCAAAATACTAATAGCTTGG
The DNA here is from genome assembly GCA_028565335.1 of Limnodromus scolopaceus. Classification (NCBI taxonomy): domain Eukaryota; kingdom Metazoa; phylum Chordata; class Aves; order Charadriiformes; family Scolopacidae; genus Limnodromus; species Limnodromus scolopaceus. Next base: position 4,847,522 of record JAOXNO010000041.1, on the reverse strand, counting down.
CTAAATATACTCATCTGCTTCTATTAGCATCCTTAAGTGGAAATTGGTTCAGGTCCCAGGCACAAGCTGCGCAGCACAAAAATCCCCCTCCATCTGCAGAGAGATGGTCAGATGAAATGCGGGTGCCCTCATCCTGTCCCCAGCCCTCAGCAGAGCCCCCTGACCACCGGCGAGGGTGACTTTGCACCACCACGGTGCTCCCTCGATGTCCAGGACCAGAGAGGATGAGCTTAGACATTAGGGCAAGGGAGCACCACTCATTGCCCCGAAACTCTGCTCCGGACCTTTCTGAAGCTGTCTCTCACACATAGCAATAATGGCACATATATTATTACACTATGGAATCATAGAATTGTTTTGGTTGGAAAAGACCTTCAAGATCATCAAGTTCAACCATCAACTTATCACTGCCATCTCTACCACTCAACCATGTCCCTAAGCACCACATCTACATGTCTCTTAAATACCTGCAGTGATGGCGACTGGACAACCTGTTCCAATGCTTGATAACCCCTTCAGTGAAGAAATTTTTCCTGATATCCATCCTAAACCTCCCCTGGTGCAACTTGAGGCCATTTCCTCTTGTCAGATCCTGGTTCCAAGCTGGTGGTAAGGTGCACAGAGATGTGTGCTGGCACAAATCTGGAGTCCAGGAAGAGCAAAGCTACATTGGTGTGGCTCCAGGCTCAGCAAGTACTAGGCATCTTTCATACCGCCTTGCTCTTTCTCTGCTTTTTGGGAGGGTGGGAGCCCAGGAGTGGTGGGACTGGCAGACCCAGCCAGGACCGGAGCTTCCCACCTGCCAGAAACTGAGGGGTCACTCAGGGATGTCAGCACTGCTGCTCCCTAACACCTGAAAACACCCACCAGGTCCCAGCAATGCTCTCAGTTACTCCATCCCCGGACACAGAAGATTCCCCTTGGGCTTCTTTCTTTTTTAAAAACTGGCAGAGAGCTTTTGACTATTTATTTTCTGAAATTTTGATATTATAATTTCAAAAATTTTGCCAACCATATGGGCTAGGACCTCATCCAAGTTGTAGATACCTAAAACAAGCAAAATCTCCAGTCCCTGATCCTTAGTTCTTTACAGTCCAAATGTAGGTTGACACACTGGGATGTCCAATTTGGTAGGAGGAATATTCATGCACAGCTTACTCTTTCTCTCCCAACTTTTCCTGCCCCTTGCTGTACCCCTCTCCCTGAAAACCTAGAGTCAGACCACACAGCAACAGAGTCCAGCTGATGCCATCAATACAAACAGGAATCCTTTTTAACACTCACCCACAAGCTGATCTCTGTACAAGTGATGATTTGGGTCCACAAAATGAACGAGGAGGACCTGGGAGACCCTCAAACTCCCTTCTGAAACATGCAGAATTGGGACGAGCTGCCACAATAACATCTCAATGCTGAACCAGCACATCTGGAGTGAAGATTTGAATCCTGCCTTCAGCTTTGCCCCTGGTTGTCCATGTGGGCTTCTCTTCCCAGGGAATGCAGCTGCGCCCAACGGTCCAGATGTTCAAAGAGGGACAAGACTCCCACAGCCCCTACGTGAAAGGTGAACAAAAGGACAGTGAGCAACCACATGTCTTAAAATCTTCAAACTACAACCCACTATGAACTGATGCCCCCTGACAAGTGATAGGAACCAAAGTGCAATCTCAGCTGGTCTACAGGTAAATGGGCAGATGTGTTTGCCCTCAGGCAGCCTGAGGACAGCCATCCCTTTCTGAACACAGAGTGTTAAAGAGGGATCTCCTTTTAAATAGCTGTTTACCTTCAGGCTGCAAACTCCAGGAATGGCCAGCTGCTCATTAAGGGTCAAGAAGTGCCTGGTTAAAAGGTCCTGCCCCGCCTTCAATGCAGCACGGACAAGTCCCTCAGGACTGGCTTGGCAGCACAACAACATACAGAGCCGATCCACAATACCTGCTGGAGTCCTCCTCATGTCAGAAGATGACATGGCTTAGCAGTCATGGGAGGAATTTTCCCAAGAAACACCCCAAACCCTCTGCTGTGATATACAGGAGGCAAGTCCTCTCTGTCAGCCTATGTGCAATCCACAAATAGGGATAGGATGCATCCAATTTTTTATATTCTTTTTTTTTAAAAAAACATAGCGTTGTGACTGGTTTTGAATCTCAGACAGGTAAAAAGAAAGGGAAGGACTTCTTGCATCCACCACCTCTTCAGACAGGACTTGCACAGCACTCTCAGCCGCTAGAGAGCCTTACTAACCTAAAATAAGTGAAAATTTACAAATCTAACTAAAGTAAAAACTGCTGGCTAGCAAAAAATTTATTTTGCTTTTTCACTTCTGCTTGCTTTTAAGCAGCCCCGCAAAATTCCCCCTGCCTGCATGGATGGGAATAGGTAATACTGTTTGATGAATGAATAAAATATCAGGTAGGAAGTGTCTTGTTTGTCTGTGTCTTCATTATCTCCTTCCCCGTCCTGCCGAGTTAGTGCATGGACTGTGTGTCTGGACCAGTGTCGTCTTCTTCACTGGTCATTCACTGTTTGGTTTGTACTAGCAGCTACCAGCCCTGGACATAGGTTAAGATCGAAGGTGTTCGACGCTGTACAAACAACAAATAAAAAGATAATCCCTCCAGAAGAAATTCAGAGTTTTGCCAGGTTTTGTTTTTCCCTGAGCCCCTTTCCTTGCTAGAGCCTTCATACAAATTTTAAATCTGAAGCCGGGAATACTTCGGATGATACACATCATCGTTTTTCTCTTTTTCCTTTTTGTAATTATTTAAAATGCAATTATTTATGGATTTTTCTCTGGGGCAGCAAATTCATTTAGATTACGTTGGTCAACTTCTAGAGCAAAGTGCAGAATTTGGAGCTGTTCTGGGGAGGGGCAAAAAAAGCCAAATCCACTCACAGGAGACGAAAAGTTGATAGAAAATTTCAAAATAGAAGGGTTTTTTTTTGCAGGACACGCAAATCTCCTTAAGAGTTGTAACCACTCTCACTGGAAGAGGTGTGCAAGAATCCTGTCTTTCAATTCCCCGTTTATTCTCTCCTTTTCTAGCGAAAGCAGGTAATCTCGGATTATTTACCAGCATCTCATTTCCAACTCACCAGAAACCCCTCGAAGCCGGAAAAAAAATACTCTCCGTCAGCCTGTTTTTGTTTTGCGCTCGTGTTTATTTTCATCTTAACATTAATTGCCCCATAATGTCTGCTTGGTTTTATCAATTAGCCTTTGCAGTGGGAAAATATTTTAGCGCCTAATACAGCATAATGATTTTTTTCCCTATTTGCCAAGGGGGTTATTAATAAATGTCCCCACTGGGGTTACAACTCTGGTGCTCTGGTGTTTGCTTTAGGGGAAATGAGGGATTGGAGGAAAATCCTAACCAAACGGAGCTATAATTAGAGCGAAAGCAGCTGCAATTAGAAGTATATGTTTGACGACACCCATGGCACTCGGGGACAAACCTCCCCTTGACTCGGGCAGGGGTGGCAGCAGAAACTGCCACTGGAAAAAGGGGAAAGCTCTTGGTTTTCCTGCTTTTCCAGGTGTGGCATCAAAGATACGCAAAGTCTGCTCAGCACCTTTCTCCGAGGAGGAAGGGTTTTTTTTTTTCAGTGGAGGAGCGTTGGCCGGGCAAAGCCAACAGCAGACTCCTCCAAGCCGGGATTTCACCCTGATCCCTCGCTCCTCACTATTTATTTAGCCTGAACCGCTGCCACCAGCGCTGCTGGGCTCTCTGGTCGGCTGCCAGCCGAGCAGGCCCTTCAAACGACACATCTCGGCGCGCATCAGACGTCCACGCTATTTCCCACGGAGTCCTCTCCCGCGGCGGCAGGTACTCCAAGGTTGGACGGCGAAGCCTGGCAGACCTCCTTCCCCTCCCCGCTGCCGCAACAGGCTTTGTTCGCCGAGGAAAAAATAAAAACAAAAAACAAAAACCAAAACCAAACCACAGAAGCCATGCCTTTGGCTTTTCTGCCTGCTACAAATCTAAATTCTCTGTCACCGGGAAATGAAGAAGCTAATAGGCTATCCTAGCAAAATTCAATCCTGTCATCAGATACAGGGTTATGGAAAGCCAAACTGGAAGGAGTTCCTGCAGCCTGTCGAGAATTCAGGCTGAGTTAAAATATTGGTGCTTGGTTTTATCAATTAGCCGAACAACACGTTTAACAATAAACACTTTCATACAGCAAGGACACATACGGAATTTAAAAATGCAGCAGATGTGCAATACTGCTTAATATGGCTTTTAGCTTAATTCATCTTATTGCAGAAATCTGTAATTCTCATGGTTTGGCTTCTGAACAACAGCCACTGATGTAACCTTTTGTCTTTCCCCGGGTTTTTTTAGTCAAAAAAAATAAACCCCAACCAAAACAATTACTATTATAGCACTATTAGCTTTAAGGATTTACAGCTTTGCTTCTTTCACAGCAGAGCTTGGAAGTAATAGAATTTATTCTGGGAAAACCTGTGTCCTTGCAAACCTCTGTAGGGCTTCATGTACTGGGGCTCTGCGTCGGCACCCCAAAATAGCTCTTTGTAGGAAACAGGTTATTGCCAGCACAAGCTGCGATGGTTATGGGGACTTATGTTTGAGTGACACATCCCATCCCACCACACCTGCAGAAAGCAGATAGAAAGCAGCAGTAAAATGCAAGGATGTGCTGCACTCCTGTCCTGCACCACCTATGTGCGATCCAGGTGGTCCATCATTGTGCTGGATCCATGAGAAAACAGAGTTCCCTCAACACCCCAAAAGATGCAAGCTCATTCCTACAGATCTGTGAGCACCAGAAAAGTTCCTAAATGAGGATGGAGCTCCTTCTCCAGAGCAGCAACTCCTCCAGACCAGAAGAGGAGCTCTGGTGGACCTTGGGACTACTGGTTTTCCAACGTGAATGAACAGAGATCAAAGGTAACCAAATGAAGAATCCAGTGATTATTTCTACTGCAAAACAACCCAAGAACCGTGCACAACGGCCACTGCGGTACCACAAGAAACAACCCTGCCAGTTCATAGTCCCGTGTCCCATAGACTGTCCCATAGACTGTGTGGGAGAAGCAGATACCCACCACCAGCATTTTTGAAGCAAGAAGCACCGTCCCAGGGAAGATACGTGTATTTTATACCCTACTTGTACTTCCAGCAAATCATCCAGGACCTGCACAGAGGAGTTGGGAACTGAACCCACAGAAAAACAGCTCAGTGCCTTCTGCTATAAAACAAACATTTTTGTTCTAAGAAAAGCAAAGACGATGTTTCCACCAGCCTCACTGGTGTCTGCTCTGATTCCTGGCCAGGCATTCACCACAACTAAATATTTCTTTAAAGCCAGAACCTTTCTGAATCGCCATCAAAGTGCCAACTCTAGAGACATCGAACCATTTGATTTATTTCCCTCTTCTCCTTTGTGTGTGCAATTACATGTCCCTCCATGTATACCTTTAATCACAGACACACACTATGTACACACCACATATGTGTATTATGGACTTTTAATACTCAAAGAAGCTTATAATTGGTTGTAAATGTTGTTTTAAAGGGATATGCATTATACTAGGGATACACATCTACGCACAAAACAACGATATACACAAATGTGCATTACTACGCCTATGAGTATTCATATACACACAAAAACCACAATAAACACAGGAGCCCCTCCGTAACTAACCGCAGAGCTCAGCACCGACCCCTTTCCCCACTGTGCTTAAGGGTGTAAAATGAACACCAGGCTTTTAAAGCTACTTTTATTACCTTGCCACCACCAGAAACAGCGCAACCTCGTGCAGCCGCTTTGACACAGACGTTAATTTTCACTTGCAGCTGTGGCAATTAGAAAGTGTACTTAATAGAGTGTCATGTTAATTGTTGCGGAGTTAACCAATTTCTCCATTTAATTGTCAATTGATTAACCTATTGAAATGGTAAGTGACTCAGTTTCCTTCCAGAACAAACAGCAGCCACATATTGTAGCTTCATCCAGCTGGAGGGGGTACTTTGTGATTTGCTCAGCCTCAATGTGCTGGTATTTTTCTACACCTCCCTGAGCTTTTAATTAGATGAGCCAATTTTACATGTATTTGTCTGCTGGAAAGGTTATCTGTGCCGGAGCTGACCTGCAGAGACAAGGTTGAGCCTAGCGGTCTTAATAGAAAAGGTTTTCAGCTATGACTGCTGTACTTGATTGCATTGTAATGGTAATTAACTTGAGACTTTGCCTCCCTCAATGTTTTTTTGTAGCTTTAACTATGCAATGAGATGTTTCCTCTGTCATATATATGCACTTATTAAGCTCTCATTGGATTCTAATATGCATGCAAATAGTCAAGAGTTTCTTAAGGCTAATACTACACTATGTAGCTTGTAGTGCCATTAAGTCACTACAAAGATGTAGCCTGCAGCAAACTTTTAAGTTGGTTTTTTTCTTTTTCAGCGAGTGCATGCGACGGTTTGATTTTCCATTTTTGTGCCTTTTTCAACCTAAAGGAGGAAGAATTCCCTCTGCATACTTTTGCTCCTTTTTATCTGAAGGACTCTGCCCACAAGAGCCCATTTTAACAACTTTTCCTTCCCCAACGAGCCTAAAAATGCGCTTGTGTTTCAAAAGGAAGATCCCGATGTCCTTAATTCAGTTTTTCAAGTTGGTTTGTAATCCATCCCCATTCCTGCTCCTTTCTCCAAGCGGCTCGTTTGAAAGCCCTCGGTATCTCCTGTGTTTCTGCATGTTCTTTTACAGTACGGCGCTGTCATTTAATTACGAGACAATCCCCCACAACTGAGCAAGCATTTTCATCATTGATAATGTTGGTAGCAGGCAACTGAGACAAAATGATTACAAACCTATGTTGCGCTCAATAGTCCTTTAGAGGATTTCTCTCTTAATAGTCCTGGCTCATTCATGTTTGGTTCAGTACATTTGTTCTTTAAAAAAGGCATAGATTAGAAGAGTTTCAGGGTAGGTTAATAACTCAACTGAAAATGGCTGCTTGCATTGTCCAAGTCTGTTCCTGCAGTTGCCTGGTGCTTTCTTCAGTTCTTCCACACTGCAGCTTTGGCCCAGTTGGTAAACAGCTTAAGTCCAGACATCTTTTCATTCTCCGCGCAGCGGATTGAAATAAAAATGCATATAAGTGGCGACTGACTGGCGCTGGCCTGACAATAGCCTGTAACATTATGCAAGGGTATTTACATAGGAATAAGGCCTTGGTAAAGAAGACAGGGGCAATTAATGACTAGGGCCACACATATAAGGAAAGTTTGTCCAATCCTTTCTTCAATAAAGATCTTTTGTAAAGTGCTATGGAAACTCATGGAGGCCCCCAAACAGATTAGGAGAGGGACTTTTGTGGTAGAGGTTTTGGGGGGTTGTTTTTTTCTTTTTTTTTTTTTTAACTTTAACTTAAAGGGGCCAAATTTTGTAAAGGTAAAATGTAATTCTTCTCTGCTTTCGAATTTTTACTATTGTGACCTTTTTTTTTTTTTTCTTTCCTTTTTTTCACAGGAATACTCTTTGTGTGGCTATTTTCCTAGAAGAATGTGTGGAAGAAAGAAATAAAGTGACCGGTGTGCCTCAGCCGGGAAGGGAGGTGGAAGCCAAAGGCTGGGAGTAGACCTGTCACAATGCTTGACTCCTCCTGTTAGCGCAGGTTTGGAATTTAAGCTAATTTGTAAGCATTTAGGGCCTGATTCTGATCTCTCTTACACCCCAGCAGCTTTGCTGGGGCTGTCAAAGTGCCTCCTGGCAGATGCAAGATAGGCAACTCCGCCTACCGAATTTGGCTTTCTCCTTCGCCAGCAGCGGGTGCTGCAGGGACATAGCCCCAGGCAGAATTTAACCCCAAGGCTTCATCCTGCCAGATGGGATATTCTCTCCCGGGCTTGCAGACACAATGAGCCCATTTCGCTGAGGAAGACCAGCCCATGTCCCTCCAGGGCAAAGATGGCACAAAAGAGTCACAGCTGATGATGCCTCTTCCAGCCACTTCAGTTTGCACATCTTGGCACGCTGTGGACACGCCACTTTGGGTCCAAAGCCTTCACCACCAGGACAGGGCTCTTGGGAACCTCTTCATCAACACCTTTGCTGTCTCCTTTTCCTTCTCAAGAAATTTAAGCCACTGTCTTCTAAGTCTCACCTGCCCCCATGGAAGTGTTGAGGACCATGTTTTCCTTGGGCTGCCATGACACATCTCTTGATGGCAGCTTGAATATGCCCACACCACTTGAGCAATTTTGATTTCAGCCTCATCCGTTGGTGCTTAGAGACCAACTCTCTCTTATTCTCTTATTCTCGCTCTTATTCTAATGACTGTAGAGGGCTCCTTGGTTTGGGTCGATGCTGTAACTATTTCAACACACTCCGAAGAGCTGTAGATCTCCATCTCAAAAGCAGAGCAGCAATCCTACTGCTCAACCCATCACATATGTTCAAGAAGTCAAACCTTTCATGGGCATGAATGAGGAAACCCCTGTTGACTTCTCTACAGTTCTGCCAAGATTTACACCATTTGATGATCTACTACTGAATCCTTTGCCTCCTAGATAGACATTTTTATAGCAGAATATCACTCAAAGAAGAGAGAAGTACATTTTCCAGGACCCTCTGTCATGCCACTTTCTTTCTTCAAAATATTTATAAAAGTCAAACCTCCCATGGAAATTAATGCCTAAAATGCTTGCTGGACATTGAAGATGGGGAAATAAATGTTAATAGCATGAATGCATGGTTCCTACATGGTTCCTAGGAGAGAAGTGTACATGGAGCAGAGAATGTGTTTCTGCTGCAGCCCTGGAAAGCTGCAGAAATCAATGCTTCATTCAAGGCTATTGATCAGTACTAAATTAATTAGACTTCAAGGCTTATGGCAGTTGATAAGACAACTTGTTAATTTAGTCAATGATAGTGTTTTCCCTAAAGCAGCAAATACCCTCTTTCTCAGAAAAGACATTTCTAGCACTTGCTAGCCGACCTTTTTTTTTCCCCTCCCTCGTTTATTAAAAAAAAATTCACTTTACATTTAAATTAAGATAAGAATTGGACGGGGAGATACTTCTATTTACCCCTATTTGCCGCCTTTTGCTCTAACGTCGATGCGGGGTGTCGATAACATCTGATGTAATTTAATAGGACGGCAGCATAACATTTAGCTTCCTCGACCCCAGCCCATTGACAGCGACGTTCCCTTGGAAAAGCTGGTGGGGAGAGGAGGGAGGAGGGAGGGAGAAAACCCACTTTCTAAATATGGGGTGGGTGTTTTTTAGCAAAAAAAAATAAATAAATAAAATGGCAAACCCAGAGTTTTTGCTTCCCAGGCGAGAAGGATGCTCAAGGCCACTGACAAAGGCACGGGCACTGCTGGTCCTGCGAGTGGTGAATGAGACGAAGGTATCCCAGAATACCCCGGACATGGGGCCGTACTTCCTGCTGGCTGGGAAGGACAAAAGGACAAAGCCGAAGGAGTGCCGGGGTCCCACCACCAGCTCTTGGAGGCACCAGTCTGCTACCAGCAGCACTCCAACCCTCAGAGAATGCTAATAAGCCACTGAAGAGCTCAGCTTTCCTGCCATAATTCTATAGCGCCGTTGAGGACCCCATAGTGTTCACTAAATAAAGACAACTAATTGAGAATTTTTTGCACATTTTGCTCAGTGGACTTGTTGTTCAGGCGGTTGGTTGGGGAGAATGTCCCCCTACTGACAACAGGGGCTGATTGTTTTGGCAGCCGCCGGGTTAGCGCCATTTCCCGGGTCTGAGCCTGACTTTCGAAGTATGACAAAAATGTTTAATTTCGGAATTTTTTTATTTTTTTTTTTTAATTATGTGGCTGGGAATTATTTGGGCTTCGTGGAGAATAGGCCGTCCGGTGTTCACGTGAAAAAAAAAAATTAAGAAAATTGCTGGCAGAGTTTCTCAGAATAAAACCTTTGGTCTTTCTCTCTCTTTTTCTCCTCGCTCTCTCTTTTTTCCCCTCTCTCTTTTTTTTTTTTTTTACTGTATTTTCTGTGGCGAGGCCTACATTTTTGTGTCTGCAGGTGACACTTTGATTGAAACTAAAATTAATAAATCAGCTGAAAAGCTCACACCTACAGCTCACAGCAGGGCCTTGAAAACACGGTTATAAAGGGAGCTTTATGCCCTTGTGTAAAGAAGGAATAAATTACAGAAGCACTTGTTGCCCTTGGACTCGATTTTGCTTTGCAGGCTGGTATCTTATTTTTGGAGCTTATTGTTAATCAACAGGTTCCTTGTAGGTTTAGCAGGTGACTTTGCTATTAATCTCCTATTTGACCACTATAGCATATTAATGAGGTAGGCTTCTGGATGTGGCTATGTCTCCAGCACAAGGAATTAGTTTAAAAGGTGCACTCTTTACTCAATTGCTCACAGTTAACGATGCCGCAGCCCAAATGCAAAGTAGCATTTTCTCCAGCTTGTGTAGCATTAAGAGTGTTTTACTAACATTATGTTCCTCACTGTGCTTTTCTTCTGTTGTATTCCTATTTCTTCTCCATGGAGGGCTATTATCAAGCTTACTGGTCCTTCCTTCTCTTTATATTTTTGGGGGCTTTCTTCATTTTTTATTCCCCAAACAAAATAAAGAAATTATATATAAATGACAAAATGATATCCTTTCTGATTAATGCGCACCTTGGTTTTAATTAAACAATTCCAGAGCGCTTTGGAGGTGCCATTGGATTTAAATGAAACACTCGGCTCAACATTTCTCTTCAAAACTAGCTTAATAAATATCATTATAAAGTGCAGGAATTCAACCAGCCCCATTTCACCTTGTATTTTGGGTCTGATTTAAGCTTGGAGTGAGGATACCTATAGGGGTACTTTAAGAACATAAAGAAAAGCCGAGGATTTAAGACTTAAATTTGTAATTACAAGGATCTGCCGAAATACATAATATTATGAGCCAGGCTACAAAACACCCCGGTGGAAACAACAGCTTTGTTGTAATACAGTAATTTCCACATTCCAAGGAACGTGCTCTGCCATAGACGGTTATTATTGGCGTTTCCTTTCATAACTTTCAGACGTGTGGTCTACCTCCCAAACAGACACATATTCCTATTTAAATTAGCGCTGTCAGGCTTATGCCTGCAGATTCCCGACATTTTTTTTTAACAAGGACTCTTACACGCAATGGCATATTTGTGTCAGGTTAGATGTCAGCCTTGAGTTTTAGCCTGAACCGTAAAATATCTGTCTTTTATGGATTAAGGTCAAAGTTATCACGCTACTTTGGCTTGGTATTTTGGTATTTCTCTTCTTTCTCCTCTTTTAATTGGGATATATATATAATTTTTTTAAAAGGTAGAAGAAACAAAATTTGCTAGTGGAGTATACTTAAGAGCAAAGGTATTTAAGGTATCAGTAACACTTTTACTCTTGGCAGCAAGGTTTAGGTGGTGGCCCCCTCCACCTCTCACAAAGACACCCATGGAAGGAGATGTACAGCCCATATTCCAAGTCACATTCAAATTTCTACCTATATTTTAAGAAATTAATGTCAAATTAAGCTGCAGCCATCACAGGGTGCTCAGTTTGAGCTTCTGACAAGGGCTGAGGGCTCAGCTGAGCCGGGGAAGCCACCCCAGAATGATGCACTGGAGTGAAACATCCCTCCAGGCAGCCAGACATCCCCGGTCATGGGGGGACAAACCATGGGGAAAAGATGAAATTCATCTGCAGACCTCACAGCACCCTGGCCTTGGAGCGAGTGCGATGGAGGGTCATGGTGAAACGCCCAGAAACACCCTCACAAGCTTGGATCTGACCCGAGGTTCTGCCATGCCTGTACCTCTAACATCTCCCCAGGAGGAGCTAATCGAACGAATTTTCAGACACCCATAACCCAACCGGTTAGTTTGTTAAAACATGAGATCTTCCCTATCTCCGGCTAACAAATTGGCTAACTTCACTTGGAAAGGAAAAAAAAAAGCAAATAAAAAGGTGTTTTTCAGCTCTGACAAAACAGTAATTACCACTGACATTATTTTTACTTTTTAAGGAACCACCTTTTAAACAGTTGTGTTGGATTTTTTTGTTCAGAGGTTTTGCATTGTGGTCTTGTTTGTCAGGGGTCAAGGAAGAGCAAATTTTTGCCGCACAGGCACAAACCCCCCATAAATCAGAGCTCGTCGTTAAAACACTGGCAAACCCTCCACTGAAGTGGTGTTAGCAGGGGCTGCTCTACAGCGTATTTCTAAGGAGGAATAGTTAATGTAACATGGTTTGGGAGCCCTTCCCCTCCCCAGCCCCCCAACTACTTACAGCACAAGGAGGTTTGAGCTTATTTTGTCTTTTCACAACTTAGCAAGATCAGACACATTTCTGCAATGCATATGCAGATTTTACCTCTTGTTACTTTCTCTAATGAGCTTTCACTTAATCAATTTGACAGTAGCCTTTCTTCCTTTTAGCTTCGTATCCACTAGGAAAGTATTCAGGAAAAAGTGTTAACAGTTTCAAGGGGTATTAGCAAAATGAAATGGTGGCAAAGCCAAATTTAGGAAGATCGCAAAAGCGCTTTACGGAAAGAGAAAAAAAAAAAAAGAAGTTAAAACGGGGGATGTGGATTTAACAAGAATGTTTGTCTAGGAAATGAGCAGGACTACAGACATCACTTTTATTTGCCTTCAAATAATTTAAAATAATGCTAATAATGAGTAGAGAAATCCCGATTTTAGGTAAATATCGGGGTTATAGAAACAAGCACTTTCCCTAATAACGTGTAACCCTTTTGAAAACAAAAATATCTTCTTTAATGAGCTATTGAATGGGGACTCTGGCCACAGCCAGTCATCCAGGACAGGGATGCTGGAAGTCCCAGGGACCTGCACAGCCATGGGAAGGGATGGGCAGAGTTGTACCCATCCTATGTGCCCAGGTTATCAAAGCCAGGCAGTTATTTAATTCCTCCGTGGAGGGGTTTGATGCAGAAACCCCTCTGAGGGCCAGAGATTAGTATTTTCAATGAAGCAGATGATGTGAGTAAAGGTGATATCTAGGAAAGGACAAGGGGTGATGATGACCCAGAAGATCTGGGTTCCCTGGGCCCAAGGGGATACCCATAGAGGACATTTGATCATAGAATCATAGAATGGTTTGGATGGGAAGGGACCTTTAAAGGGCATCTAGTCCACCCCCTCTGCAATGAGCAGGGACATCTTCAACTAGATCAGGTTGCTCAGAGCCCCATTCAACCTGACATGGAATGTTTCCAGGGATGGGGTATTACCACCTGTCTGGGCAACCTGTTCCAGCTTCTCACCACCTTCATTATACTCGCTGTAATTTATTACTTGTGGAGTTGGTTGAACACAGCCACAATCTGGGACCCCCAGGAGGGAGTGAAAGTGCCCAGGACCAGCTCTTCCTTGGCTTGCAGGGGGATGCTGCACTCCGATGCCCAGCCAGCCAACCTGTGCTTGCACCTTCTCTTCAGTCTTAATGGAAAGGACCTTCCCTTCTGGTGCGGGTGTCCTGGAGCACGGTGGTGGCTTTCTCCAAGGAACTGCCAGCTCCGATTACATCCCTCTTTTAGGGGTCTCACTGGGCAAGGAGAAGCTGAGGCGCGCTGGGTTTCATAGCATCTGCAGGCACTTGACCCCTAAAATATACATGCACAAGCAGAAATCGATGCTCTGCACAACATGAAAAGCAAAACCAGGTGGGGGAATTACCCCCGAAGTGCAGGTGTTGCATGTCTCTGAGTCAGCGCTTACGCGCTCAATGTCATCACTAAGCTGTGTCATCGCTGAGGACATCACTTAGGCATTAAGTTCATAATAGCGAAGTGGCAAAGGACTGCTGACACATCCTTACTGACCAGGAACACAAAGGTTTAGCCGGGGCTTTCGTGAGAGCCACGGCCTGCATGGAAGGTGGCAGGAGAACGCTCACGGGCAAATTATTCGGAGTTCCGCCCAGTCAATAAACCTACTGGAGACTCCCATCCTGGTGTGGTTGTCAGAAAAAAGTTCAGAACACGATTCCAGCTATGCAGGTCCTTCACGTGATGTCACCCAGCCACTTGACAAATACCAACCCACGGGACCACAGTCCAGTTTGCACATGCAGGTCCAGTTTAGACCACTCGCAGGGAGGGGGGCTGCCCCTAAAGAAAAGGTTTTCATTTCTTTTCATGAGAGATTTGTGTCTTGATGCAATGGAAGATGCAGCTTTTATTCGTGGGTTTCCAACAACACAATGACCATATTCAATGGTTTGTTGTGAGCTAGTTCAGGACAGCACCAAGGAGCACTGAGTGTCTGCGTTTTTTAGCTTCTGGGCTAAAAAAAAACCTCTTACCCCAAAATCATCACTGAGATGGAGAAATAGAGAATAGTATTGCCAAGGGGAAAGTCTCCTTTGAACTGAATATAAAGCCTACACTAACTTTGGGTTAATCTTACCAGGGAACTGAGCCTCATGGAGAGTCCTTTGCTGAACAGAGCCATGGTTATGGGATATGGTCGCTACCAGGTGGGAGCTATGGCTGCTGTTAGGGATGTGGGAGACCTGGGTCCTACTCCTCATGGTGGCGCAGGTCTCCTGCATGACCTCAGGTGAGTCTCGAGGCATCCCTTCCACACTTAAAAATAAAGATAATTGGGTTTTCCTGCCCTGCTGAGATGTGAAAATAAAGGTGGAAACAGTGAGGTGGTCATGGCAAAGGGAACTGAATCAGTGTGTGAGATATGTAACCTGAAATCTCCAAAAGGATGTTCATGTTGGATGTGGTTATCTCCGTGTCTGAAAACAGTGACATTTCAAAAGGAAAATGCCTGCCTTTGCTCCCCACAGGCAATCCTCTCCCTTTAGCTGCTCTTCTGCTTCTTTTCTAAGAGGGATTTCTCCCTGCCCTCCCGAGCCACAAAAAGACCACTTTTCCACCCACCACCAACCGACTCCATCACGAGACACTTAATTACCACATCTAGTAAACCGGTCAGAGAAGGTGGCTGTCATTAGTTGACACTGAATCTAGTTTTTGACACCATTGCCTGCAAACTGAAGGATTATATCCCAACAAACGCTCCAAGCATCTGCTTCAGTAAGCGGGGTGCTAATGGTGCTGCCTTTACTTATTTTGATGTTATTTTGCCCCGTTATCAGTTAAAGGCGGTGATCAGAGAAACAACCCAGCATTGTGGAGCTGGACCTTGCATGAGCCAGAGGGGACACATGGCCCTGGAGCGGCTTTAGCTGGGGCTTTGCTTTCCTGGCACGATTTCCACCCCGAAACAGGGGACCACGCCGCCGTGGAGCCAGAGTATGTGCTCCGACACGACTTTTCCAAAACCACTCTTTTCAAATATTTTATTCGGATCTTATTTTTAAGCCAGGGTCCAAAACCTTTAAATCGGAGGCAATTTTGTTTTCCTAGCTGTCAGCAATATTTTGGCTATTTTAAGAATGTAGGACAGGGTTAAGGATTAGTACCAGCATTTCTTTTCTGTGTATCAGAGCTGCTTAGCAGTAATTAATTAGGACATAGGGTTTTGTACTCTTGGTTCAGGTCATTTGCCTATGAGCAGCTCAAGCCTTTTACAAAGGCACGCTGCATATGTTTCTGGGTACCTTTTTGAGAGAAGATTTAAATTGGCCAGATGAATAATACTTTGCTACAAGTGTTTTGCCCTAGGCAAAAAAGGTTTTCTTCATATTATCATCGCCCGGAGCTGGAATCCTCAAGCTTGATGTGACTGGTGTTATACTGTCACATGGCAATGATGTAAGAACAGGAGCTCTCTGTGTCAGACAAATCTGGATTTAGGGGAATTATAGCAGATGTTGCAAAATGGCAACAGTTTAGTAAGTTCCTTTCATCCCGCGGTTGGGAGGCAGGTCCACAAAGTACACCCAGACAGAGAAGAATGTTATCTTTGATCCCTTTCACGCCGGGGCAAGGAACCTTCACCCGACCAGGGATGCAGTGAGGCTGGAAATAAAAATAAATTTACAGTAGCTGTTTGTTTTACAATATGGAAATGGGCCGTTATTTATTCATGCTGTTTGCCCAGACACGTATAAAAGATTTTTATCGGGGAGGAGGTGGGGGGAGGGAGCGGGGGGGGGGAA
>JAOXNO010000041.1:4818279-4831324 GCA_028565335.1 Limnodromus scolopaceus | reverse complement strand
GGGGAGGGAGCCGGGGGGGGGGAAGGCGTGTATTGTGCGCTATAAACAGATTAGAGCATTCAATATTAAGATTAATGGCATGGAAAAACACTTGGAAATTCGTGCGCGGTTCGATTACAGGAGAGACTTGCAGCTCCTCTCCACCACGCGTGGCACAGGCGGCGTTTCATGCCGAGGAGATGAGGAAGGAAGGAAGGAATAAAATTGCCTGTGATACAGTGACAGGAAGCAAAAAGTTATACATTATGGCGTATCACATCAATTTTATCCACCATTTAGGATTTATTTTTTTTTTTTTAACAAAAGGAGCTAGAAATGTCTCTATTCATCTGCTCCTCCTTCCTTGGGGTAAACGGCTCATTTATACCTATGCAGAAACCAAACACATGATGACAACGTGACAGGCCTTGTTTATGTCAAGAAAGCACCACCTGCGGAGAACAAAACATGCCAGTGTAGGACAAACGGTCATTCTTTTCCTGAGTTTAAATCTGATTGAAATTTGGTCAGAATTTGCAGGATTTTTTCTTAAATTGGTCAGTTCATTATATTAAAAAAAAAAAAATAAATCCATTTGGTGACAGGCACAAAACCACCCCGGCCTTTGATTAGGTTTTAATAAAAAAATATCTCCTACCACCTGACAGTGACATGGACCCAGCGATGTCACAGCTGCTCAGGCTGCAGGGATGGAGCGCGACCCTCTCACCCAACATGCTCGTGGCCACAGCCACACAACCCAAACCCACCATCCTTGGGGCAGTTGTGCCCAATTCCCACCCTGAGAGGAGCTGAACCAGAGGGTTTCAAGCACATGCATGATGGCAATTGTGCTTTGTATCAAGGTGTCCCTTGCCTGACCATGCAAGGTTCATTTTTTAAGAGTAGAAGCTCAGCTGGGTTCAGTTCAGGAAGTTATTTAAGTGTACACTCAAATATAAATATTGGAGTCATAACACTAAGCTTCAGGTCACACAAAAGCTTCAAATGTGCTCATCCTTTCATACCTGCCTGAATTTGGATCTAGACCTGAGTGTGGTGCACCATGCCTGATCCACACAGGAGACACTGATGGAGAAGGCAGTGTCAACCTTCTGATGCACCTTTCCCATGGGTGCCTGTAGTTATCTGGGTCCCTCACATGTGTGAGATGTGAACAGGACCAAGCTGAGAGGCAGCCGTTGTGTCCACTGCTCACGTTGGTGGCCTTTTGATGCCATCTTCGGGAAAGCACCACCAAGCAGGTCTGCCCACAGGAGAACAAAAAGGCTTTTCTCCATCTCCTGGTCCATTTTGGAAGCCCCAAAACAGAGATATACAGCAGACAAGCCAAGGTGACACTAGCACCATCTTGTTTCTGTCTCTGTGCTGGCCTGCACCCAGGGATGTGTCCTACCCTGGTCCTCCAGACCAAGGTGGTGTTTGCAAGGCAAGGTCCTAATTTTTCTCACCCCAAAGGAAATACCTGCTCTTTGCCCACCAAACTGCTTGCTCCCTTCTGCCCATGGGGAGCACAACAGAGCCCATGTCTGCAGCTCCTGGTCCATGCAAGCAGTGAACCATTGGGCAGGAGGCCTTTGGGATGACTTTACAACACCGTATTGTGCATCTTCTGCATCTGTGTCTTCTGCATCTTCCTGTAGAACCAAAACCCTCTGAGTGAAAGGCTGCAACGGACATTTTGCCAAGCATAACAGAGCCTGGCTCAACCGAACCCTTTAATTGTCGCCACCAGGCAACTATTGATTAAAGCAGCTCAATGCCACAACCACGGCACGGCCAAAACAACGCTACAACCCACACAACGGTCATAGCACAAAATTGGTCACGCCACTTAGGGTCCCAGCCCCGTGTGCTGGGAATCAGAGGTGTTCTAAGGAAACACGGGATCAGCACACATTCCCATTCAAGACGCCTAATCTTGTCTACACTCAAAATGGTACCGGCGAAAATTGGTTTTCAATTGATTTAAGTTCACTGGCACAAAGCCCTGTGTAGACATTCTTAAATGGGTTTAAAAATGGCTTATCAATTTAGCTTAAGACACTTAGTAGCTAAACTAAGCTAAATCGGCATAAGCCAGGTTTAAATTGATTTATGATGTCCACAAAGAGTTTTGCACTGGTTTAACTAAATTGCTTTAAAAACACACTGCCACTTTAGCCTTCAAAAGTGAGTGCCTACGAGTGTAAGGATTTAGGGTAAATGTCTTTAAAAGTGCCTAAATATCTGAGGAGCTTATTCCCCTTTTCCCTAAACAGACAGACTTAGTCTTTTTGAAATCAGAAACTGTCCTTTGTAAATGCTACTCCAAAGTGCCAAAAAAAAAGAAAAAAAAAGGGTCAGATCCTCCATGGAGTAAATTAGGGAGATATCCCATTTTACATCAGCTGGAGGAAAGCCAAGCCCTGCCTCAAATTTTTAAAGGGAAAGCAAAATTGTCTGAAACCCCAGGTTTCAGGGGGCTTGCGCTATTTTTTTCTGCTAGGTTTTTTTCTTTACCTCCTTAGGTGTAGTAGTTACATATGAGACACCTATAGTCAAATAACCACGTCGCCGTGCGCAGCATCCCTCCACACTACAGTAATTCAGGCTTTTATGTTGACGTGCAGAGCCACAGTTTGGAAGATATTTGAGCGCTGGTAGCCACATCTGTTGTTTTCTCTCTTAATGATTTGTAGTTAGCCAAAATAATAGAAAGCAGGCAGAGCTCTTGAATATTGGCTTGCTTGACATGAGCCTATCTTAGTCAAAATGTTTATTTTGCGGTGCTCCCGCTAGCTCTGGAAATTCGTGTATCTATATGTATTTGCGTGTTTTGCTTGACTAGGCACAAATTATGCTCTCAACTGGAAATATCACAAGTGTAAATAATTTGGAGACATAAGTGTCTGAGCGAAACTCATGTAAAAGCTATTTGTTTTATGGATTTTGATCTCCAAAGTTTAAAATATGAGCAAACTTTTCATTAAGGGTTTTGCCATTTGTTTGAACACTCCTGTAGTAATTGGAAATGCAACAATTGTTTAAAAGTGGCATTGTCCATGAAAAGATTTAGTGAGGGATGAAGAAATTTCTTGAACCTAAAGACATAATCTGGTGATCCAATTCTCCCCACTGTGTCCATTCCCGTGAAACTCCATTTACTTTCTCCTATCCGTCACCAGCTCCCCCGCATCCCACCTAGCCAATCCTCTAGGTTTCCCACATTGTTTCCCCTTTTGTCTTTTCAGTCCAAACAGAAGAACAACAGACAAGGTTTCGAAGGGCAGGGAGCATCAGGGGCTGGAAGAGAATGGCTAAGATGAGGGTCAGAGTCCTAGCCCTACTGCCAACAGTTACTAGGGTTTGTGCTGCCTGGCTGGGCAGTGTTCAAAGACTTTGCTGGGCTTTGTTCCACTGTGTAGGGATTAGGCCTGGCGGTCTGAGAATTTGCCTTCTAATTAAAAAGGATAAAAGATAGAAGTAGCATTAGACTAAAACATAGCAGTGATACTTCACAGGCTTTTTTTTTTTTTCTTCTCTCTCTCTCTCTCTCGTTTTTTTTTTTCCAGTCACAAGACAACGCACGAAGTTGTCAGGTCGTTTTATTGCCTTTGTTTTCTGCGCGCGTGAAAAAAAATCATAATAAAGAGAAGGGAGGGGAGGAGGAAAAGTTTTGAAACTCTTCCCAGCTGTTCCATATGGTGAGTGAAGGCTGAATTTCTGCGGGCACTGTGGCAATTTCTCTCCCTGACTATCGCATTTATTGACGAGGATTACACCGGCTCCCTATCGCATCCCTTAGTGCTGTACCAAAAGGTGAGGGAATTCCCCGCCTCATCCTCCCTGGCCCAAGGAGCCTAAAGGAAACCTGAGTTTCTTCTTGCACAACCTCTCATTTATTTTATATTTTTTTTTTCCCCTTGTGCTTAGCCCTCGTTAGGGACGCTCAAAAGCAAACCCTCCCCTCAAATTAACCGGGCGGTATTATTTCCCCCCCCTCCCCGCGCAAGGTGGTGCAAAATGCCGGAGGCCGCATCCCGCTAGCCCTTGCTGACAGCCCCGCTTTAATTACGCTTAAAACAATCATGCGTTTCGAGCAGAAACGGGAGGCCAAATCCCCGCAAGCTGTTACTCGTGTGAGTAATCCCGTCTCCTGCAAAAGCCCTATTCAGGGCGGCCGCCAAGCTCCAGCCCCACGCAGGACGGCGAGGACGGGCGTCAATCCAGGCTCTGCCAGCCCGGACAAGGGCCCTTGGAAGAAATCCCTGCTTTTTACAACTTGATCTGCCTTTAAAAACATCCCGGGAAGCCGGACCCGGGGAGGGGGGGCAGGGGGAGCAGTGGTTCCGTTCCGGGACGGCTCTCGCCGGGACGACCGCTTTTACCCTAAGAGAGAAGCTGAGGTGAGCGGTTGCGTAAGGGCCACCGATGAGATTATATTAATTACTTTTCAGGAGGGGGAAGAAAAAAAGAAAAAAAAAAAGAAAAAGAAAAGAAGGGGAAGGAGTTTGGTGGAAGACTTGAGAAGCTTTCAAAGCCGCCGAGCTCGGGTTGCAGGCAAGGATAAAGGAATGCCCTTTTGTTCCCACACATCTCCCCTTACGTCACGACGAGCCCAATTTCTTCTGAATTCTGGCTGACTTTTTTTGCAAGCAGTAAATAATTCGGAAGAGACGTCGGACCAGGCGAAAATTATTCACAGCGGAGAGTCGCTGCACTTCCGTCATGCAGGATCCTAACGGGAGAGCATTTCTCCCAGGAAAGCATTTTCATTCATTAAAATTTTTGCATGAGTTTTCTTTCCTCTGCGCCAGTAAAGATCATATATGTCCTGTGCCATAAGAGGAGAAGAAAGGAGAAGACTTATAAGCATCGCTTGGGCAAAAATGTTGTTGTCTTTAACGAAAATAAGTGCTGTTAGACTGCTGTGAGTTAGCTCGAAAGCAATACTAATGTGGCAAATTATCCCATTGATTTTAGGCAGGGTTCTTCATTGATTTTTGCTTAAAAAAATGGTGGCATGATACAGCCCATGGTGGCTAACTTCTTAATATCGCTGCCTTTGTGAAAGGTTAGAAATGGCCTTCTGTTCCTGCGCTTTCCCTGAGTTTTAAGGACACGGAAATTTAATAAAACCTGCATGCTGCTTCCTGGGTATCAGGGTTTGAAATGAGACCTGCTCTTCTTTGGTGGATTTAGAAGCAAATAGATTCAACGTCCCCGCAGGACAATATTCCCAATTCCCTCCAGGCCCGCAGCCAGCTCCTTTCTGCCTCCACCCCGGAGAGCCAGACGCAGGATCGGGCCACGCTTTGGTGCTGCGAACCCGCTTCTGCTGATTTATGGGCTGAACGTCATTTCAGAGAGGCCGAAGCAAAGGCAAAGGTCCCCCCCTCTCATTTTGTATTCCAGAGGACCGGTGATAACTGGGAGGAAATTCCCAGTTTGCCCCACGATGGGGGTCACTCGGAGGAGCCCCCTTAGCTTTTTCGGCTTTTTTTGCGGTGAGGAGCAGGGAGGAAAACCCGCTGCTCCATTGCTGCGCTTCCAGACCTCCCTGTGCCTCCTCCTCTTCCTCCTCTTCCTCCTCCAGCGCTGCTCCTTCTGCTCAGCCTACTCCCATAACACAAGCTGGGGGAAGGATCCGATCATCCATTTTCCCTGGGGCGGGGAAAAACACGCAGGGCGTAAAGAGGAATATCGTATTATTTTTTTTAAATACAGAACCCATGAAGAAATAAGAATCTATTTCCATGGTGTGTCAGAAGCACTTAGCACGAGCCGGGTCGTCTTCAACGCCCCAAAAGAGGTGCATGGCCGAGCGTTATTTCTCTATTCCTCTTCACTTATTCACTGAAGGAAGGAGACGATCCGAGGGGGCTTTATATTTGAAAGAACGTCCCTAATATTTGCATTGCCGTCAACGAAAATATTTTTGGAGGCCAAACGAATATTCATTTATATTTATTTGCTTAATCTAATGATCTATTGTGATTCTCCCTTTCATCTATTCTTCCCTTGATGAGTGTGTGGCACTCCCATTAAGATTAATAGCGGTTTCACATGCACAGTCAGGGGAGATTAGACCCCTGCCCCGGCCTCCTGCCAGCCCCATGTATGTCTTTGGATTCAAGCTCCGAACCCTCACTGATGTCGGTGAAAGCGCCATGTGTACAAAAAGGCCCAATCCTGCCGGGCGCTGAGCATCCTCCCGACCAGCTGAGGCATCTCAGAAGCGGCAGGGCACGGCATCTCCCCCAAGGCATTGATTATGCCGTAAAGTCTGGGGCTGTCTGGGGAGCATATGTTTATGTGGGGGGTCACCGTTTCCGTGAGCACGAGGGAGGGGAGGGGGGATTTTTATGACAGACCAGTCTAGAACGGCATATGGGGACCAGCGCGGGGTGCACTGGAACCGTTTTCTTAGCAAATGAAAAAAACACACAAAACCTGCCCCCGAGCGCGCACGTCGCCCCCCCCCCCTTCTACGCAAAGTTCACCCCACGTACAGAAATTACATTTTGTCACCATTTCGCTTCTTCCTGGGCACGCAACGTGAAATACCTCTGCTGTCACACAGACCGGCCCAGGGATAAATATGAGCCACCCAGTTTTGAAAATTCGGTATATAATAAATCTTGCTCCTCCACCCAGGCAGGGTCTGCTCCAAAGCCCTGCCATGGGAGCCCCCCTGTCGCCTTCAGCAAGGCCTTTCTTCCAGTGGCATGAAGAAACGCTTCTGTTGCAAGCCTGGCTCCCGGTCTTGTGAGGATTTATGCTTTTGGAGAGGCAAAAAGCTTTTGGATAGTCCTGCTGCACAAAGCTGCTCGCAGGTGTAAGGGTCTGCAGCACCTGAGCAGATGGGGTTTGTGTTGCGTATGGGACCTGATTTTAAAAAAACCCACGTTTTTCTTTTGCTGCCTGATGAATTTGTACCATCTTTCCGTTTGCAGGAGATTACCAACATCCCCCGTTACATCCCCATCCTGACCTCCTCAGAATAAAAGTACTCCAGCTGCCTCAGTCCTTGTACCACGGAAGATGTTTTCTCCTCCTATTTCCATGGTGCACAGTATTTCTGGGAAAAGAAGGATTTACTAATTGCTAGCAGAGAGGGCTGAGCCACAGCCTCCATTTGAAAATTACTGATAGGGCCCCGTGCCTCAGTTTCCCCAGGCAGATCGTGTGTCTGTGGTGATACCTTCAGCTTTCCAGCAGCACCGTAAGAAGAGTGAACCATTTATAAAGCCTTTTGAGGCTGGCCCGCACAAAGGGCATTTATAATGACGTTTGCCAGACTACTTCCAATATTCATCCCCACTCTCTAACAGCAACACTTACTATTACTTATTTTTACTGCCCCGGAGCACCAAAAAACACAGACCCAACCTAAGCAACGTGACCAAAGTCAGACATAAAGAGTAAGGAAGAGCCAGCAAGTGAGCAGGAGTCAGACGCTAGCATGGACACTGCTACGCCATCTGGCCTCCCTGCTTGCTCGAAAGACATCTCACAATTAGAGTAAAACTGAGTATATGGCATTGTTTCCCTGCATTGTATTCGGGCTTCCTTCTCGCTTCTTGTAACGACCTCGTTATTGATTTGTGGGGCTTCCACTTAGACTTTCTGCACCTTTCATAGCACATAGCCTACACACAGGCTATACATTTTATACTTAAGTCATGCTTTCTATATCACAATATCCATTGTATATTATCAGGCACCGGATAATCATGTCCTGACAATATTTGCGGGTATGTTTGAAGGTAAACATTTCGATAACTCCTATTTAAATATGACTATAGCTGTTTACAGTATCAGGCACTAAATCTATTTGATCGATTAGACAGATATGAGTAAACGATGAATATGTATGTTTATCAAATGCCTTCTTGCACATTTGTATGGCACTATCTCTGCTTTTGGGTTTTCTTACAAGTAACAATAATAATTTTAAAATACATTACATCGCTACAATTTACGGACATGGCCCATGAGATGTTTTAATAAGAGAAAATAATCTGTAGAATTTCAGCTATTTCTGTAAACCCTTAGAACATGTGTTTTAATCTCTCCAAGATCATCATCCTTGTTCTAAGTATGAGTTCCTAAAAAGCCTGTGTTGTGTTTTGCTTTTATTTTCATTTTTGGCTTAAGCACTAGGCTTGAAAGTGGCAGCTCTGAAAACAGATTTCTTTATCCAGAAGCCAGTTTGGAGAGCGTCCACACAGGCTGCTATTCTAAGGCACCATTTCGAAGACTGCCATCTCTACGATGGCATATGAGATGTAATTTAGTCTCTGTGTTAATTTAGCCCAGGGTCTCTCCTGAACAGAGAAGACGGGCCGTGCCAAATTGTGTTAAACTAGGGATGGCGCTTTTGTGATACGGACAACTGTCTACCAGGGATTGAGCTGAGACCACCAAACTACTTTCATTTAGATTCTCAATTTAGTCTTGAACCAAGGTCAGAAGGTAAATAGCCAGGGCTTTATCTTCCCAGCCAAGCCCCTGGTAGAGGGTCTCTTTGAAGTGGAGTGTGATCACTGGCGGTTTCAGAACTAATGTCCAAGACAGTGATGTATAATACATTTGCTTCCATTTTACATCTGCTGGTATGATCGCAGGTTAATTTAAGTACGATTTCCTGACAAAGGAGTGTTCCTACCCAGTTGCAGTCTTAAAAACAAACCTGAAATTAACTCAAGACACCCTCTTGACACCACCCCCTCCCCAAAGCATATATGTATTATTTTTTTTTCCAACTGCTTTGAATGCTTTGGGTCTGATCCTGCTCTTATTGAAGTCAATGGCAACATTGCCATTCACTTCAATGAGTAAGGCACTTTGAAGATGCTCCCTACATCGGTGGTTGTGGCTGCCCATCCTCCAGGTGGTTGGTAGGAAGGAGATTTCCGTTTGCAGGGACATTTTCTGCCATGACACACTGACAGTGGTACCTGGTGGCAGATAGCACTGCACAGGCAGTCTCTACACTCGCCAGTCAGGCCACAAACCTTGAGCGCAGGGACACATTTATGGTTGGTTGTCTGGCAAGACTAATTTAAGGAGTCCCATGACTTTCCTCCGGTGTCACCCCATTCACTTGTACCAATTCATTTGGGGTTTTTTTTAAGGATCTGGGTTCAAAACCCTTAATGTTCCTGCAAAGTTTATTCCTAGACCAGGTCCCTAACCCAGTTCACGTCATCGCCCTGCAAACAGTTGTGCCAGCACAGGTACATTCCTGCGTAAGGCACAGCCAATAAACAGTTGGGTGCAAGGAGATGGCCACCAAACACCCTATCTCTTCCAACCATGCCCCAAAATTCCCACAGACTGATCCCTCTTCCCAACCACGTGCCATGATGACCACACATCATGCAGTTACTCAGCACAACAAGCCAGCCATCCTCCTGCTGATGGCCCCTTGCACTTCATGTTGTTGCACCTGGCCCAAGTGCTCTGAGCTCGAACAGACCACATCACTGTGCTGCACCTCAGAGCTGAGGCTCAAGGGAGGCTTTGTACCCTTCCTTGGCACCAAAAAATCAGTAGGGCTGTCTTTCATGCCGATAAAAATATCTCAGAGTTATCTACCCCATGGTGGTGTTCTTCTAGCCAATGCTGACATTGGTAGCCCGTAGGCTGCCATGTTTCTGCACAGCTCTCACCGTGGGCTGGTTCTCCACATCAGCATCCCCAGGTGTAGGATCAGGAGACCTGCCTGAAAGGGAAGGGGAACGGCTGCCACCTTGCTTTTAGTATTCACGTTTTGCTGGGAAGGACTTCTGCAGAAGTGGCTTTGTATCAAAATATCCCTTTCTATCAAAGCTTTTAATTGAATACACCTGAAAAATGTTTCTTTTTGTGCCATAATTTCTTGATTAAAATAGAGCCAGACTTCCCTTGACTGGGTCTGAGGTTTCATGGCTAGCCAAGAAGTGGACTAGAAAGGAAATAAAGCTCTGCAAACTCCAACTAGTGTACCTAGGTACAGAAGTCTGCCACGCAACACCCTCCCTCCCCTGCACCCAAATACTGACGGGCAATTCCTGACATCACATGGCATGATATTTTGCAGCATTTAAGCACAACCGGATGAATTTGAAAAGACATGTTTACTATGTTGGATAAAGTAAGTTTCTGCTTAGATGCATCCAAAAAACCAGACAACTTTGCAACACGCAATGAAACCACAAAAAAACCAAGGCTGGAAAGTACATCAAGAAGCCACCTAGTGCATTGCTCTGCCCCAGGGCAGGGTCACCTGTATTTTTCAGACTGATGTTTGTCTAACATGTCTAAAAGCCTTCAAAATCCCTCCAGGCAGTCTCTCCCAGCACTGCTCTGTCTCTGCTCATGGGAAGTGAACCTCAGAGCTGCACCTGATGCCCTTTCCTTCTTGCCCTAACCCCCTTGGACACCGAGAGCAGACTCACCCCCTCACAACAGCTTTGTACGTATCTGACAGCTGCTGTCATCTCTCCCTTCGTGACTCCCTGCTCCAAATTAAATTCACCAAGACTTTCTTAATTCTGATCCTCTGCTTCAGTGCAGCCATGGTGCCTCCCCAGCCTGGTGTCACCCATAACCACTCTCTCTTCCGCTAAACAGAAGGGCAAACCCCTAAAGGCCTCCAGGCAGGACAATCTTCCTTTTTGACAGTGGTCATAGATAATTTGTTTCCAGTGAAGTTATCTGGCCACATCATAAACAAATTACCGTATTTGTCTTTCTTTAAAGATTATTCCACTGTTTTGAAATTGGCAAATGCACATTGACTGTCATTGACTGCATTTCATGTATATACCACATTATCATCAGTTCCATCCCATGACTTAGGTATTTCAGAGAAGACACCCTTGCTAAAAAAATGATCCCAATCACAGGAGAAACTCCTGGAACTGTCAGAAAATGAATCCAAAGGAAGACTGATCCATAACTATTAGGCTATAATATAAATAGAACACGTCTCAGTCTAGGCAGTCCTAGTACTGTCCTGTGTGGTCTTGGAAAAATCAGCTACTTCTGGAGAAGTTTGTCCTTTACATTGAATTCCTGAGACAGGAGTATATGATGCTGCTTGGCAACTGGGGAAAAGGCTCCCTCCCTCAGGTTCTACCCAATAACTACACTGAGGGCTTAAGTTAGCTGCCTAAATTAGACAGTGTTCATACAGCCTGCAACATCCCTGGTGGGGATTCCCCATCTGTAAAAAATAAAGCAATTTCTACCAAACAGGGGGCTGTGAGGGAAGAATTAATAAGCTAAAGAAGATGAGGCACTCCAATACAAAGTCAAACACTGTAAAGGGCTGTGCTGGGTCACTGCTCTCCAGCTGGAGGAAGCAATTCTGCAACCTCCTCAGCACACCGGGATAACATGTTTGACCAGACCCCTTACCACCCAGCTTCTCCTCTTCTTGAGGTGTCAAGATTTGTCACACCTCATAGCTGTCATCAACAGAAATACTAACACTGAAATCATGACATGTCTACACCGTGTGTGCAATGCCACCCAAGCCAGCTTCATGCCTGCTAACCCCAGCAGAAGAAGAAGACGACTACAAAGCACAGCTTATTAATATGGTTAAACTACTTCCACAGTCCATCTAATACACCTGTATAAATGGCTTTTACGTCACCCGTCACTAGAAGCTCCTTGGCTAGGTGGTGTTGGAGATGACAGGAAGAAGTGGGACCATCAGGCCCCCTGACTGGAAGATGAATAATGGGATCCAGTACCTGAAAACTGAAGTTAGACTCACTGAGCCTTATTTAGCTTGCCTCAATTTCCTCCTGAATAGCTGAAGGCCCTCAGAGGAACCAGGCCA
The DNA here is from genome assembly GCA_028565335.1 of Limnodromus scolopaceus. Taxonomy (NCBI): domain Eukaryota; kingdom Metazoa; phylum Chordata; class Aves; order Charadriiformes; family Scolopacidae; genus Limnodromus; species Limnodromus scolopaceus. The sequence continues at coordinate 4,819,503 of JAOXNO010000041.1, read as the reverse complement.
ACAGGCATCTCCAGGCTTAGGGTCTGGGATGGGAATGGCCTGTTGAGATAAAGAGGAAATTGGGAAGTAATTAATGAGCAGAGCAAATGACCAAGTGCTGCAGTGGAGTCTCCACTGCTGGAGATTTCCAGCTGAAGACTGGATATTTTTCCAAGTGAGACTCTCCAATCTAAACATGCATTAATCCACAGACATTCTCTGGACTGCATTAAACAGAAAGGCAGATGAGACAAGCACAGTTGTTCCTCTGGCTTGTCAATCTGTGGCTCCTCATCTACCCACACACCATGGAGCCTCACTCTCCCAATGAGTAACACCAGCCTAGCACAGGCATATCGATTCTCTTCCAGAAGACCTCTCAACATACCAGGTTTGCAGTAATTAATGACACATAGACAGCCTCGCTTCTCCCTGTGCAGTAGAGGTAGATGACAACTTGATCTCATAAGGCCTAGAACCATAAATAGTCACAGTCCTTCCAAAAATGCATGCATCTGTGCCTGCCATTTCAAAACATAGCCATCTGATGGCATCTGCTGCCCAGATGAGGCATTTTGTTTGTCTATAGCAAAAAAAGAGTGAAATGGGATCCAAAATAGCCATGCTGTTACATGGAGAGTTGTCAGCACTGGCCAGGAGGGGATATCTGCCACTTAAAAGAGACTGAAGACCCTCCTCTGGGCTCCAGGAGACACTGCATCTCCCACCTGGACGCAAAGAACTACACACCCTTTTTCTAGCCAAGGAAAGTGGATAAAGGTTCATAAATTTGGGTTCAAATGATGGCAGCATGATGCTTAAATAAACCAGACATCTTGATGTTTATGAAGCATGAGAACATAGCTTTGCTTTCTTTCTCAGCCTGAACATCTACATCCTCAGAGTGGCCCAGTCACAGATTACAGTGAGGCTGTGCTGTGGACACTCACCATCCTCCTATGGAACGTGGGTTGCTGTGCAGAGGGGACTGAAACCTTCCAGTAAAAGGGAACGCCACTGTCTCTGACCACAGCTGAGCACAGGCACTTGGCAGGAAAGCTCAAAAAATCCAGTGTGTGACCTTTTCGGTGCTCTCACACCTTGTGCATCTTCTCATCACCCATAAAATTCCATGCCACCTCTTTTTATGTTGGACCTTGCCAAGTTTTGAATCACAGAATCACAGAATCGTAGTGGTTGGAAGGGACCTCAGAGATCATCGAGTCCAACCAACAAAAAAAAAAA
>JAOXNO010000041.1:4793603-4808658 GCA_028565335.1 Limnodromus scolopaceus | reverse complement strand
GCCGACGAATAGGCAGCAGAATTCAGTCCTCCTCCAGCCAGTGTGCACGAAGCCCACTGATATCACTAGAAAACAGTGATAAATAAAGGCAAGCGCTCTCGTGAAGTGGAACAGACATTCACCGCTAACACGGGGCTTGCGCTACCTTCATTCTGTTGCATGCATATGTAATATGTAATTTAATTCCTCTATGCTTTGCCCTTTTTATATCGAAGCGTTACAGTGTATGGTTAAGGCTTCAAACAGAAGTAATCTCCTGTTGAAGTGAAAGTGCTTGATCCCATACAAGCAATAAAAGATGAAGGTGGTCCACCAGATGGTGAAGCGCGGTCGCTACTCAGCCTCCTCAGCTCCACTGCTTCAGCAAAGGGATGCCCAGTGGTGCACGATCCTTCTGTGTGGCCCACTCCATCTCAATCAAATTGGTGTCATGAGCTCCGTGACACCACAAAGCACCTCTTCTAAAGAAGGATACAGAGTTTTGGAGTTGAGGATGTTTAAAGGATGTCCCTTTACTTGGTTTAGGCTGGGTCTGATAAGATGACATGCTCTCTCTCCCAGTCCCACCCAAGTACTCATGCAACGTCCAGCTTCAAGCTTCAATCCTGGCCACAGAACTAGGACTTTGCTTATAAGAGAAGGACAAAAAGCTCACCACTTTCGGATTTTTTCCTTTTTTTTCCCTTGTGTAACTTCTACCCACAAAGGCACAGCATTAAGTAATCGCTGACCAGGCCATAATTCAATAATGTGACCTCAAGCTCTGACCTACCACCGTCTCCAGCTGAATTCCTTAGTCTGAATGCAGGATGAAGGTACCTAAAACACATCAGCTTCGGGAAGGGCTTGCTCTAAAGTGTGGTGCTCCTCTTGAGGGGTTCTGAGTTAAAACACAGATTGCAGAAAATATTACGGATAATGTTTTTTTTTTCCTCCAGGCTAATTAATTTAACTTGAAATTTCAGTTGGGCTAACATATTGAAAGATAGCTCAGATATTCATCTGTGTCTCTGAAGTGGGTCATGCAGAAGCACATAGATTACAAATTAAAGACTAACAATTAGAAAAAAAAAAAAAGATATTTTTAATAGCTGTAAGAGATGGAGATGGTCCTCTTTTCTTTCCACGGTGTGATGACTTTGAAACCTACCAATTGCTTTTACATACAAGTTACATAAAGTGTTAACTTTCAGAGCTGATCCTTTCAGTAGAAATTCCTATGCAATATGTGTACCGAGAATCTCCATGTGACTCCTCAATGTCAAATACCCAAGAGATCCGGCTCCAGATTCCCTATACAGAGGGCCATTTGCAAAGGACACCAACTTTCTCTAACTCCTGTAATACCCCTCATCTTCTCCAGCTAACACCATAAGATATTAAAAATTGCCTTTTTTTCAAGAGTTTACTTTGCTGTCCTCTGACTACCAAGCAATGAGTGCCCTGGTTACTATAAAAGTCATGCACACATGTCTTCTGCCAGCATGGTGTCATGTCTTCTGTCACTGTGTTATTTAGCACTCAATGTTCCTATTATCTTCAAACTGGCTCTGGATTTGTTCCAGAGATTGCGATGTTATTCATGAAAACTTTGGTGGAGGTTTTACGGTCTATTTGAGCAATACGTTGAGACAACGCAGGGTTTGGGGGGGAGTAAGACATGGGGATTGGGTTTTTCGGGGAAAGACGGAGGGTGTTCATACATACATGTGCCGGTTATCAATCCAAGACTCCATGTTAATCTGTCTGGATAAAAGGAATTCTGTGTGGTGAGAAAAATGTGAAGCACTGGTACGTGGAAGGAGGGAAATTGCTCTCCTAGACAGGAATCAGCAGGAGGACTCCCAGTCAGGTTAAGGCCCTTCTCTACTTTGATTATTTGCCAATTTACTACCATCTCTGCTTTTCCAAGCACACAAATAAAGAGAGCAGAAACCTGAAACATATCCGTATCAGGCTTCAAGATGAGACATTAGCAAAACTTTCAGAAATTATAATTTTTCAGAGCTAATTTGGCTACTTCTTTGTCTCCCCAAATCCTGTCGCTCTAAATCGGTGTACGAGCTACCCTCTCTGGATGGCTCAGTTTTACCATTACCAGAATTATTCAAGCATATTAGCAGACTTCTAGCCAAGAATACCTTGTGGTCTGATGTAAAGTCTTGTTTTCCTTGATTGAACCTTCATTTCTTGTATTTCTTAGAACAGACAAGCAACTGAATATTGTATTAGAAAGAGTATGATTTATTTTTGTTAGTTAATGTATTTGCTCTACGGCAGAGCCTCAAGGGATGAATATTTTACTTCCTTGAAAGCCCTAAAGGGACGACATTTATAGTAGAATCTGATCTCAGCCTCTTCTAGCAGTCTGCAAGTGGTATTTTGCAGTACAGAGGCCAATTTTCAGATGCTAAGAGAACTTCTGTTCATGAAATAAAGGGGAAAACACATCACTTTTACCCTCCTACTTAGGTATTGTGGGTTTGGTATCTGCCTACTTGTGTCTGAAGTCACACTTTTCCGTGTATAATCAGCATTGCCAATGAGATAGCAAACCCAAGGAGGTTTGCACACAGGTGGGAGCATTTGGCCCAAGCATAAGCAGGCAGTAAAACATTTTCTACAGAGCAGACCACCTAGATACCTGTTTCAACAGGACGATTAGTTTATCTCGGCCTGAGCAGTCTGGACTTTAACTCATACAATATTTGGGCTATTATCAGTAAAACAGCAAACTGAATTGGTGAGTAGTGTACTGATCAGAGATAAAATATTGATGCCATATTAAATTTCCAATCACATCAGGACCCTGCTGAGCTGGGTATGACACAAACACGATGTAGGAGACACTGTACTACAGAGAGTCTAAAGTGTGACCTATCAAAACACACAAAGGGTAGGATGGGAATGTACCCAGGGCCACACAGAAGTCCAGTGGCAAAGCCAGAATGAAATCCAAGATTTCATGCCTTCCCTGCTAAAGCATCCAGAAGCAGTCTATGAAGTGGAAAAAAAAAAGCTGTTAAAAAGGATGTAAGAGGAAATCTTATTTAGGTTGAACCAGCACGTTCATTCTTGCACTGTCTGAACCACGGACATCCAACCATGGAGCACGTGGACGGTGCAGCTTCTCCATGACCCACACTGTGTCGAGAGGTACAAAGGCTGCAAGGATGAATGAAGACAGAAAGAAGCAGAATAAGTGATTGAACTGGCAGCCTCTGGTTTGTCCCAGGCAACCAGGGTAAAGATCAAGGTCTTTCCCAAGCATTTATCACAGGTACACATCTCTAGTCTGCACATCACCTGGCACCCGATATTGCGAGGACGGGTTTACTCTCGAGGCAGAAAGCTCTGCCAAAGGCACTGATTCGTTGAGGACTTGCTTCCTAACAAAGGTGATGCCAAATGAAAAAATGTAGTCCCAAACCTCTCTGAACCCTGAGTGTACACACTTCAGCTGCCTGCTATCTCTGAAATCAGATCTGGATTCAAAATGCACAGCCTCTGCTTGTCTTTGCTTCCCAGGAATGACACTAGAAGGGACGAGGCAATGTATTTAACAAAGCTGTTATGCAGTTTACTGATTGCGATTATTCAAGGCAAACGCTTTGAAGTAACAGCTTAGTGCAGAGTGACAGTAAACAAGATATAGAGATATACCTAGATGAGAAGAAAAATAAATGGCAATTAGAATTGATATTCTAGGTGTACGAAATGCCAGTAAGACCTCAATCTCCAGCAATGACACTCTGCATTTGTATTGCCACTTCCCTGAAAGGATGAATTACAAATGGCAATTAGACATCACTGAACCCCCAAATGGCAATGTGAACATTAGCCTAGCTACTGTATAGGAGAGGCAAATAAAGGGCAAAGAATAGGGAGCCCTACTTAGACCTCCTATGCTAATACTTATGGTTGACCTGAACACCTACAATAGCATCTATGTTCAAGAAGGTTATAAGACATACAGACCAGTTTCCAACACGGTGAATGCAGAGGACTGTATTCAGAGAGGACACTACATGAATATTTTTTACACTGCACTTTCCCTCCCCATCCATTGCACTGGGAACCAAGGGCTGGATGTGGCTAACACGGGGCTGAACTGTTCCTCATCATCTTGATAACATGTTCACCTCAGATATGGATATCCATGGGGCTACCTGAGTCCAGGTCTAAAGAATTTTCTGAGGACTGACCAGAGAGTCCAGAGCAGACCCAGGAACAGAATCCAGCAGCCTCGACAGAAGTAGAAGGTAAATGTGCAAGTTGGACACTCCAGTATCTCTCTCAAAGCCTGTATGGGATGGAAATTCTCACAGGAAGTGTGGAGGTCCCCGCACGGTGTCCTAGGAGAGGTGGCAGCTTGTAAATTCATAAACTGAGCACAAACTGAAGAACAGTCAGAAGAAGAAATATGATTTTCTCTTTTCTAGTCTCTTTGGACTCATCTTACATTGATTGCAAACCTGGTTGCCATCAGTTTTCAATGTGAGGGCAATGATTATACTATTTTTTTTTTATTATTTCAATAAGTATCCCTTTGCAGACCTGAGACACGCTGATTGAAATGGGGGGAATCTTGAGGTGGTGAAGCTGGTGCAACCCCATGGCTTTCAGTTGAAGAGTTTGCCTACAGGCTCTAAAGTGTGTCTATGCAGACTTTAGGGGTTCAACATAAACACAAGCGGGCAGTCCTATGGCATGGCCAGACACTCCCGTAGAACTGCAGGATTGTGATGCAAGCTCCCAAATGTACTTAACCTGCTACAATTATATATCTTTTCTTCTCATCCAGAAATGCCCTTCTCCTCTAAACAACCAGAGATGAACAAGGAGGTGGCCAGTACAGCAAAACAATGACTTGCCTTCAGGGTGCCAACAAGACTCTTCCCAGCACTGGTGTGAGTGACAACCTGGGCAAAACTGTAGCAGAAAGATTCACCCCAAAATTAACTTTCCCACATTTCCTCCTGAGCGTTCCGGAGTCTGTAAAATGCCACTGTTCCAAGGGGTAAAGCAAAGAATTATGACTTATCATGAACACTGTATGCAGAACATTGCTCTCTTTTTTTTTCCCTTTTGTTCCTACCTAATTCTATTTTTTAGAAAAATTATTAAAACTAATTGCATTATTTAATCCCATCACATAAAATCCTCCAGTGTTTCATTAATCAATGTAATCAAGCCAATCAAAATAGATAAAGGAGATCTTTTAGCAGGCTTTGATGAGATTTTATCAAAATCTCAGTGCATATTGTAAAGCCTCAGCATCCTCAGAAGCAAACTAACTGTAGAATGTGGAAGCTTTATCAAGCAGGCACTAATAAAGCAGATGATGCTTGGACCATTTTAAGAGGCTCTCCATATTAAATTAATAACAGCAATGTTTTTGTATGATATATATAAAAAATATAAAAGCAAATGGAAATAGCGTTCATTTTGTATACATAGAGAGATTGCTATAAAGCAATCGTTTTTTTTAAGTAATGAAGAAGATACATGTCTGTGAGTCAGCAGACCATAAAGCCAGAATACTGCAAGGAAAATGCAATGGGTAATGCAAAGGTTATATCACAACAGCTGTAAGTGGAGAGCCTTATTAAAAGCACAAACCATTTCCTTTTAAATGTAGTACTTTTACTCCACATCTGAGTCATAAATAAATATGAATGAATAAGCTGTGTCTTGTGCAACATTGGCGTTTCTGTCTCTCCTTCCCCCTTCAGGTCATAGTTCCCGTTCTTCATTGTTTTGCGCTGACTGATCAGGAGCATGATCAGACTGATCAGGAAGTGCTACCACAAAAAATGGAAATTAAAAGGGAACTGGTGTAATCCAGCAGCATAAAACCAGGAAATGTGTAGAGTTGGTAGATGCTGCACTAGAAACACAGACCGGTACCAGGTTGAACCAAACATTTGGCCTTACCAAACACTTTGGCCAGAAAAGATACAGCCAGGATCTCATCTAATGGACGTGGTGAACATAGTACCAAATGCCATCAGTGTTTCCCTATATCTTCTGCACCTAGGAGTTAGTTTGACTTCTGAGACATGACAATTGCAGAAGTAGTTGCTAATCCATGAATGCAAAGACTTGCCAACACAGAAAATCCTAAAATCTTGGATTAAACAATCCCTACCTGATAAATTTTTTGGTTGGACTATATGATCTTAGAAGGTCCCTTCCAACCTAGGTGATTCTGTGATTCTGTGAAATTGATGCAAGGCCACTGCCCCTCAAGGGGGGTCCTCCCCTACCACAGAATTTCCAGCAGTAGTAGCAGAGATGGTGTTAACAGACTCTCTTGGCATCCTGTGGACAGAAATATCTTTTACTTGGCCAGAGTCCACCATCTCAGCTAGTACAGGTCATCCATGACATTCACTGACTGCATGGTACCCTATGAACATTGTGCCACACACCAGTCCTTGTCCTCCCTTCTTCATTTTCACGTGTGCCCAGACCAGCTGTGGGGTCACCAGCACAGCTGAGAGAAGACACTGTGCGACACCCAGTAGTTAGACGCAGTACTCCTTAGCATCTGATAGTTCAGGAAACCTCAGGCAGATACTACCTTGGCTCAGCCCAGCCTGGTTTTAGGATACCCCCCAAAAAATCACGTCCCAGGAAACAGACCTTGAAGCACCAAAGAAATCAGCCCAACAATTAGCACTCATTGCCTACAAGGCAGAGAGAGTTGAAAAATGGGAACTGCCTTCTCCAACAGCTACTTCAACCCTTGTTCCGGCTGAAAACACTGAAAGTTTCACCATTTTCTTTAATTTAAAGACTCTTTGGACCAAATCCTCCTACTGCTGGAGCTGTAGTTTCCCTCCTGTTTTTCCTCTTAGACTACAACATGGAGACAGGCAACAGCTAGAGCTCAATGTTGGCCATTTTCACTAGTTCAGCACTTCAAAAGGCACGGGTAGGGCTTAACAATAGCAGGGATAAAATCCAGCGGAAATAATGAGGGAGGAGGATCTTCGGTTTTATTTAAAATCAGGCAACATGGCACCACTTGATTGCTTAGAAAGCTGCTGGACTGAGTGGGCAGGTAGGAGCCCAACAACAGCAAAATCTAACCAATGCTGTAATTTCGCCTTACGTTGTGCTTTCGTTTCAATTCTGTGTTGCAAATGGTTTTAAATGGAATTAAGCTTGTCTCCCTCACAAGCAGACTTTGCTTTTTTTTCTTTTTTTTTTAAATTTTCCCCTTCCTTTCCTTTATCCAAGCACCCAACAAATACGGCTCATTTTAGAAATAAAACCAGGACTGAGCAAAGGAAAATGTGTTAGTCACAGAGTAGTCTCTAAAACCAGGATGGGAGTTTGTGGATGAGCAGTTGTGGGCACCTTGAGCCCCAAGCACCTGTCTGGGCTGGGAACTCGAAGGAGAATCCATGCTCCACCTCTGCTGCAAAATTGGACCCATTAAACCTGAGGCAACCCCCTCAAAACAGAGCTAGAGTTTTGCTTGGAAAGAGTTGTTATATTTATTCTCAAATTCAACTTTGTGTTAGCAGGTCTCACCCGTCAGCCCTGTGGTGCCAAAAAGTCACTTCACATTAGCAGAAATCAGAGTTTTCTACTTAGAGACGCGCGAGGTCAAACTGTTCCCAAAACACTTTCCAGCAAGTTAAAACACTGAAAATATTCTCTGGGAAAATCAGAAAGGATCAGAAACGGAAAAGATCCTTTCCATTGAAGGGAACAGCATGTGATCAACAGAGATTCACACTCACTCGCTATGCCCATTACAATCTGAGGATGAGGTTATTACACTAACTGGTTAATTAACCAATATAGCTAGTCATGTCCTAACTACTGTCATCAGAAGGAGAAGAATTGTTTCATCTCAATATTCAGCCATTAGAGGAATAAACCCAGAGACCTGGGGGTTGTGGAGGGGGGGTTCCCACCACCACAATTTTGTCTTTTTTTTTTCATTTCATTGGAATGGCTTGCATTGGGCTTTTAAGGTATTTAATTGCATCAAGTGGAGATATAAAAACTGCTTTTTTTTTTTTTTTTTTGTAATATAATTTAAAATAATATTATCGGGAGGGGGAGAAATTGTGGTGGGGATGCTGGGATCCCAGTCATCCCAGCAGGCCACGCCGCTGCTCTTTGGACAGCAATCACAGGAGCCCGGCAGCAAGCTGTGGACGAGGTTCTTCCAAGCAGCAGCATCTGGCTCTCTGGCAAGCAGAAGAGGCGGCCGCACCGGTCGCGTTGGAGTTGCCCCTGGCTTTCTCACGTGGGGAAGCTGCTGACGGGCTGTTTGGGTCGCTCTGCCCTAGGCTCAGTTATGTTTTCTTTAGACACATGGCTTTGAGGCGACATATAACTCTATACTGCTGGTAGTCTCCACTTACTGGTGCTCCTCCATGCACGGTGCTATGGTCAAACATAGATAAAGTGTGTTTCCCACACCCAGAGTGCCCCAAAAGCCACAGCTCACACCCGTGCAGAAGAATGGCCAAAAATGATGTTCCCAAGAATTTAAGGCTGTCTCTCAGAATGCTGTATTAGCAAAAACCCACCCGACGCTTTCATGCAGTTGTGTTTTTATGAATAGCCAGTTAATCAACAGATTTTTCTGATTTTTTTTTTTTTCCTTTTAGCCAAAGCTTTGCCTGTTGACATCGAAGAAGGCAAATGTCTCTTTTCTCACACCGTCAGCAGCGCAACTGCAGGTGGTGGCGATTTCTAGGGTGCTGGGATTGATGCTGCCGGATGCCGGCATCCGAAAGATGCTCTGAGGAGGGGATACGGTGTTTGGCACACACCTGCTCCCTCCCTTCTTCACCTGCTTCCCACTAGTGAAATAATTACTGCAGACCTGTAGGATAGTGGATATTTTTTTAAAATTAATATAAACACAACCCAAACCTGCTCGTATTAAAGCAATTAAGGAATTAAGGGATGTCCCAGCATGTGTGGACAGCTAAGCTATTATTTTATTTCTTGATGGATAGTAAGTTCACTGAAAACTTGCGTATCGTGCTATCCAAAAATATTTGCGAGTGTGGGTGAAATTTGGAAGATCAAAAAGTCTTAATTCATTTGGATGTTCTTTTAAGGAAGACTTCATTTCGAAAATGCTGGTGGCTTGGTTTTTTTAACTTCTTCCAAATTAAAGTTTTGGTTGTCGTTTTAAAATAGCATTTTCCTATCAAAAATTGAATAAAGAATGGAATTGCATAGCCTAAAAATAAAATACTTTATGTCAGGTAAGCACAATGTCTGTGGTTGATTCAAAATCACATTTCCAAGGATTTTTAAATTATCTGTAAAATCTGGGGCGGGGGGAAGATATCTGGTTTCAGTTGTAATATGGTCCACTTTTATCCTGACTGTTTTCTGCTTCAGTCACCAAAAAGAAAATGCATTATCCACCCAGCTCCCTACGTAAGGTGCTCAGAACTCTACGGAAGGATTTAGGATTAACGCACGGACTTTTCCGTCAGTTGGACAACTCCCTTCTGCGTCAGCTGAAGAAGAGAAAGAGTTGGAAGCCCCCACCTAGAGCAGATGATCGGGTTGGTACTGGATGAGTTTTCCAAGAAATATTCTAACAAGAGTCAGTTTGGGACGAAGTATGGGTTGGAAGGGTGTCTGTGGTGCTGCAGAGAAGAGGGCAATCGCAACTATTGGCCAGGAGACCGTTTAGGGAAATCACAGGAGGAGGATTTTGGGAGTGAGAGCCATTCCCGGATGGTTTAAGGCCTTTGTAAGGATTCAGCATGGAGGGTTTGCTGCCTTAAAAAAGGGGGGGGGGGAAGTGTAAATACTGCTTTTACCGTAAGAACAAGGAAACAGAGAATAATTAAAGTCCAAACTGACACTTGATGGATTTATAAAAGTTCCTCCAGGACAAACACTTGAAAGTATTCTACCCATGCTGCAATATTTTTGTTGGTTTACATATATTTGGAATCTAGTCTCTCCTTCCCTCTCCCAAACCACACCGATGGGCAAAACGTGGCTCTAAGAGGAAGGCATATCCAGTGCCACTTCCACAGCCACTGCTCTTTTCACTTTCACCATAAGGCTCGTTTTCACTTTCACCAGGAGGACATCGGTGATGTTAGTGCATAAAAGGAAGAAGAAAATAACTTCAGTGAAAGGAGAAAACTCCCAGGGCTACTAATTCCCACAGCCCAAGGCATCCTATATGCTGGGGACAGACAGACGAAGACGCCCAGCTCCTCCTCAGGATGCCACTGCTTTCCAGAGGAACAGGAGTGGGAAGCTGCAAATTTGGGCAAATCCCTCAATACTCTTCATGTTTTAGAAAAGGAGAACTTTCCAGGGTATAAACTTGCAATTCTTTAATTCCCACTGGGGGAACTGGCTTCCTTAAATACAACTGGGTCTAATTAAGGCAAGTAGCCAAGTTGAGCCCTTGAAGCCGCGAGGTCTCGTATGTGCAACAGAGCTCCCTAAAAGTCCGGGGTTATGAGGTGTGCAGAGGGCAAAAGCAACTCTTCGTGAGTGTGTGCAAGGCTCGCTCTTGGAATGAGCACCTTGCACTCTTGATCTGCCTCAGATGTGTAGCCACATGAGTTTTTACACATCCTTCAGTTAAACCTGAGCGAGATTTAGCACTCTGGGACACCACGCGGAGTTGTCCATTTGCCCGTTTCTCCGCAGGTCTCTCAACCACGTAAAAGGTGCTTCCTCGAGGACCGTGGAAGTGTCATTTGAAATTCCTTCTCTAGAAGACGCTGTGAGTGTTTTTTCCTAGGATTTTGAAGCCAGGCAATAAGAAGCCTGGAAAAGGGATGTCAATGTGTGTGTGAAAAGCGGTCGAGGCACCAGGCCAGCTTCTTCCCCCCAAGCTTTTTGCTTGACCTTACTTTGCAGGGCAGTTCCTCCCTTGCAAAATGGAGAGAATACATCCCTACATCATCCAGGTGTGGTGTGAATTAATTCATTGGCACCGGCAAGGCATCCACAGACTAGATTCACTTCATAGCTAATCATAATTTAAGTATTTAATAATAGAATAATAACTAGAGTTTCATTCGCATGAAGTTCTCGTATCAGCGTAGCCATAAACACCCGATTATTGGTCAGCCTTTTTTTTTTTCACAGTCTATAACATCCTTGCCTACATTTTTCTAAGGTGCCCAACTGCATTTCTCAAAGCCGTTTTGCCATTTCCCTTCCAGGCTGACTTTTCTTTCACATTTTTGAGTTACGCACAAGTTTATGCACGCATTTAAAGCAACAATATACAACCTTCCGAGGCTCAATGCCACAATGTGAAAACCATCTTTGGGCGAGCACAGAGACCCATTTCTCTCAGAAATATTTTTCCTTGAAACCAACGCCCGTTTGGGCTGCAAAAATTAGCTCTTCTGCCTGAAAAACAGCTTGCACAACTATTTCCTTGAGTAAATGGACTTGGATTTGTGATCTTAGAGCAGGCGAAAAATCTGGAGTGTTAAAAGTCCTGTGTTTCATTGATAATAATTTGTACATCTCACACTGGAAAGCTTTTCTGAATGGCAAACACAGGGTAAAATACAGCTAGTAGTGTTTGTATTAGTACTTTTTTTTTCCTAATAGGCTTTATATAATAACTCCTGTAACAATTAATCCAAGCACAGAGGCTGAAACTATCTACAGAGCAAGAGGATAGCATGAAAATAGAATATTTTATTTAAAAATGTGCATTAAAAAATTCTTAATTATGTGAAAGGAATTGGCTTTCTTCCTTTTGGAGCGTTTCTTTATTAAAGAACTCCAGTAAGTTAAGGGGAATGGGGCCACTATACTATAGTTTCTGGATCTGAATAATGCTTACAACAAAAAATGTTGAAAAGTTGCATTTCAATAAAATATTTAAATCGCTGACATAGCCTGTGACTGGCTGTACTACACAGGCTAAAGAGAAAATTGCAAATCACTCTGAATTTCTCACTGGATACCAAACACGTCGATTTATGGACTGTATAGGCTAAATGACAGTAAATGCCCAAAATATGGAGTTATAGGAACCTACTCCCAGCTCTGTGCTCAGGTAGGAATCCTATAGCAGTAGTCCAAATTCCTACAGGTGGTCCAAAATCCCACAGGTGGTCCAAAAGCAAAGGTATCACACAAGAAAAATACACCGGGGCTAAAAGCAAAATGTCACAAGGACCAAAGTGGGGCTAAAGTTATTGCTTTCCTACATTTCACTAAAGAGAAGAGCATGAACTGATGAAGTGAAAGTATGTCCTCTCCTTTTCCCCAAAAGCAATAGCGGGAAGAGACGTGTGGCACAGCAAATCCCAGCTGGACATTCAGGTCCCAGCCAGCTCCACCTTCTGCACATCCACACACACACTCTGCAGCCCCAAGGACTATCCCCACGCACAGGACTGTGTCAACCCCCATCACTGCTCCATCATCCTCCTCCTCCCAGCATCCAGCAGGGCTGAAGAGCCCATTTCACCCCATCTCCTCTCCAGCACACTCTTGCCTTTGCACCAGCCCTGATCCCAGCCCTGCACAGAGAATCAGAGCAGGGAGACAAGCCAGGTCATGGTTCTCCTCCTCAAATGAACACCTGCAGCCAGCCCCACTCTCACCCATCCTTGCCACAGCAAGCTTCAAGTAAACCATGGGCACATTTTATCTATTACCTTATCTGCACCTCATCCTGATGGCTCTGGCTTCACACATAGGAAGAGAAGAACTTCAGGGCTTGGAGGATGTTCTCCAAGTCTCATCCCACAGACACCAACAAGCAAGACTATGCTTCGGATGGCCAAACCAAGACACCTCGGAAGGATTCTGCTCTCACTAATGGGGTTGTTGGCACCTCCTGAACTCAGACCCCTCTTGGTGTTCAATGTTGCTGTGTCAATCAAGATGCCACATCGACTGAAGCAGCCACACCACTGGTCCACCTAAACGAAGCACCGAGAAACGGTCACAGTGAGCAGGGAGAATATATGGGCAGGGCTGTGTTATTCACAGAGTTCTGGGCTGTGTTATTTACAGACTTCTACTATTTACAGGCTTTTTGCACCCAAATTAGGCTGTGGGTTAACGGAGGTATCACCTTGTACCAGGCTGAAGAACTGACCCTCACAGGTTCGAGCAGCTCAGACTGTGAAAGTGTCTTTGTTACCTAAATACAGACATCTGGTGTCACCTGAGTTTTCCCCAGGTGTCCCAGCTGGCCTCCCAGCTGAGCCAGGGGGACATAGATCTCCTGCAAGTCCTCTACCAGACCCACCAGTACCGTGTGGGTGTTGCAGGGACTCGAGGGCATCTTGGATGCTCCTGACAACCACGTTTGGGCGACTGATTTGAACCCTGTGCCACAGCAATGTGTGGGGACAGGATACAGCTAAAAAATTATGAGAAATCCACCCAGAAGGCGGTTATTTTCCCAAGAAGCCTCCCGCCAGAGGACCCCATCCCCGTGTTTATCAGTGGGTGCACATGAAAGGAGGTTTTATTCTTCCCACCAACCTGTTGGTATCAGATTCACCTGCACCATCAGTATGAAAATAAACACAGAAGGCAGGCACACCTCCCCGGAAAATCCTGCTGCGTCTGGGTCAAGTTCCTGCTTTTCAGACACAGGCACGAGCCAGCGTGTCACTAACGTCCCCCTCACAGTGACAGACCTTGGAGAAATAAGGAGACGGTCCCCAGCACGGCTGTCTCCGGCCAGGAAAATGAAAGCTCCAAGAAACTCCTCTCCTCCCCTCGAAAACCCCTCCGCAAGCAGCCATCTGAGGAGGGCCGGGAGAGGGGGAGCTGCGGGGAGAGCCCCGCTCGGGCGAGCGGAGATGAGAAGAAGGAGGTGGGCACGGGGACATCCCGGGGGGACTCGCATCCTCCCGTACCATTAAGCCCCCGGGCAGATCAGCCGGGGCTCTGGGAGCAGGCAGGGGAGGGAGATGAAAGGCTCCTGGAAGGAATCAGGTGCAGAGGGTGGGCAGATGCTGCTAAAGAGCAAAGAGACCCGGCCAGGCTCATTTGTCTGGAAGGGAACCAGCAGGAACTTTCTTTTTATCTCCCATGGCGTGATGTCAGGGCAGTTCCTAAAGGCCACAGCCCGTTTGGACCCCGCCGCTCTGCCTCTCCCCGCCGGCACGGGGAAGGAAATTGCGGTTTTATGGGTTTGTTTGGTGGTTTTTTTTTTGCCGTAGGTAGAAAAACGTGATGGCCAGGGAGCCGTCAGCTCCTCTCCGCCTGCGGGACCCCGGCCGGGCTCTGCCTCTCCCAGTTTGGTCCGTCTGTCCAGCAAGAGGTGGAAGGCGGGCGGGTGTTGCTGGGCTCTGCCCGTCTCTGCCGGAGGATTAGCCATGCTCCACCTGCTCCGCCTGGGATTTAATGGGGCACCCCCTTGCCAGGAGGGGCGAGCGGGCCACGGCCCCGTCTGTCTGTCTGTCTGTCTGCCTGGGGATTAGCCTGGCCCCACCTGGGGTTGTCCCCGGCTCTGCTCACCAGGGTGGGCCCGGTGGGCCACAGCTGTCTGTTCCGTCTGTCTGTCTGGGAGAGGTGGATGGGCACTGCTCTGCCCGTCCTACCACCATGTCTGTCCGTCTGTCTGTCTGGGAGAGGTGGATGGGCACTGCTCTGCCCGTCCTACCACCATGTCTGTCCGTCTGTCTGAGAGTTATGGGTGGGCACTGCTCTGCCCGTCCTACCACCATGCCTATGCCTGTCTGTCTGGCAGGGGAGGCTGGACACCCTCATGTCCGTCTGTCTGTCTGGGAGGGCAGCCACATACTGCCTTGACCATCCGTGAGGGGATGCTGGGCACAGCTCTGTCTGTCTGTCTGTCAGGGGATGTGGGGACACAGCCCTGTCTGTCTGTCCATCCATCCATCCATCAGGGGATGCTGGGGCACAGCCCTACCCATCTGTCCATCCATCCATCCGTCTGTCAGGGGTTGCTAAGCACAGCCCCGTCCGTCTGTCTGTCTGTCTTGTGAGGGGATGCTGGACTCCAGCCTTCTGTCCCACCGAGGGAGGAGAGCTTTGGGTTACCCCATGGGGAAATGTAGGGACGAGCAGCCTTTGC
>JAOXNO010000041.1:4744578-4767126 GCA_028565335.1 Limnodromus scolopaceus | reverse complement strand
GTGTCCCTGCCCATGGCAGGGGGTTGGAACTAGATGATCTCTAAGGTCCCTTCCAACCCAAACCATTCTATGATTCTGTGATTCTATGATTCTATGATTCTATGATTCTATGATTCTATGATTCTATGATTCTATGATTGTGGTCTTTCCCTGCTCTGGGTTGATTTGCTCTTGACGAATTCACGTTGGCTGCTTCTCGTTAGACTTCAGAGTTAATATTGTGCGTAAACTGGATAGTCATAGAAGGGAAGAGTCATAGAACAATTCAAGTTTGAAGGCACCTCTGAAGGTCCTCAGTCCTAGATCCTGCTCAAAATAGAGCTAACTTCAAAGTTAAATCACGTTGCTTTGATCAAATTTTGAATATCTCCAAGGATGGAGATTCCTCTCAGCTTCTCTGGTCCCTGTCCCAGGGCTTAACTGCATTCATGGAGGAGAGTTTTTTCCCATCTGTCCCTTGTTGTAACTCGTGTCTGTGACCCAAAGGGAGCCTGAGGGATTGCTGTCACCTCCTGTGCGAGCCCAAATCTCCAGCAGAGCGAGGGATCGCTTGTCCCAGCTCCTTTGAGCACTGCTCTCCCCTGCTTTGTGTCCACAGCACAGAAATACATGTAGCAGAAACAGGGGTTACTTAAAGTTGACCACTGGCTTGATGTGGAGAATAAGGTGTTGTAACTAACAGCCAGTTGTATGCAGTGGTAGGACCAGATGGTCTTTTGCTCTGTTCTGTTTTATGAAGCTCTGGAGTCCCTTTGAGCAGTCCCATAGTGTGTCCCCTATCAGGGACATCCATGGGCCTCGACCTCCAGCCAACTCCTTTGGCAGCTGCAGCAGCTGGGTATTGTCCTCTTGGACCAACCTCTCTTCCACACCAAAGGTGTCCTAATGATCCTTCACGGTGTGTGGATCCTTTGGGACAACTGTGAGGGTGCCCCAGGGATTCCCGCTGTGCTGCCCAGGCCCAAGGACAGCAGAGATGGTCTCAGTGCCTGTTGTATGTTGGAGTGGCCGTGTGTCTTACAGACATTTGTTTCTTCACTCAGGTCACATTTTGCAGGAGCGGTGGCATTGAGGCATGAAGTGACTCTGTTCCCCATCAATCCTCTTGAGCATTTTTGCTTTCTGCTCTCCATGTCATACATGGGACCCTGATGCCGCCCTCCCTATTTGGAGATGTTGTTGTGGGTTGGTTCTCCTGCTTGGCACTCTGTCCCATGCCCTGGCCACGTCTCACAGGTGACCCTGTCCCTAATTAGGGGCTTGGTGATGTCTACAAGGCAACAGTATGATGCCAGAGTTCCCACCTCTCTAATGCAAGTGCCTCTTGTCCCTCCCCTCCTCTGGATTTTGTGTGTAACAAATGGTATCTCACTCTGCTGGGGTTCCTGGAGCTCATTAAATACCTTTATCAGTTGCTCCAGGATCCCTGGCAGGATTCCTGGAGATGGTGTTTCACTCACTCCTCTTCCCTTTTCCCCATGAAACTGTCGAGATTTCTATTTTCTCATACTCATCCCCGTGGTCAGCTGCCTATGCAGATGCTCCCATGCTCGTAGGAGGTTTTTTGTCCAGAAACCCAGCATTTCCAGTGGTCTGAGACCTGCCTGTTTGCTTTCTTCTCTACTTGCTGAATGCTCTCCTGTCTGTCATTGCCCTGTGCTTGTCGCCACTCACGCTGAATGGTGGCACCCATCGCATTTCTTCTGCCCTGTGCTGGGTAGGAACAAGACAGGAGATCACATTTGGGGAACTTGAGCAATTTTTAATGAAGTGATGGATTTCCAGTGACACTGAAGCAGTGGCCATCCCAGTGGGGTGTTCCCAAGGCTGCTTCCAAACTCCTCCATCCTACGTCTCCGAGCCACCACGAAGGCTGACTTGTCTTGCCCCATCCTATGTCTCTTTCGGTTTCCCAATAGCGTTACCACAATGTATTTTTCTGGGAAAAGGGGCAGCCCTTGGAAGCTGCTGTTTTTCCGCCACCACCCCAGAGCTGCAGCGACTGGTGCGAGAGCCCCGCTCTCCTGCTGGAACCTCACGTTGCTTTCTCATTATGCAACTGCTGTATTTTAATAGAAACCTCTTTTTAGGCAGTCTCAAAAACAGTTGGGTTTTTTTTTTTTTCCCTCCTTCTGTCAAATGACCAACTTAATAATTCACTAGTTGTGCTGGGATTAGGCACTTTGGGCCACACTCTGGATTTCTTATCTTTAATGTAGTTCTCGACGACATCTTCTGCACTTAATCCCCTGACAAAACTCCCTTTGATTCCCGCGACAGTCGCTCGCAGAGATCAAACGCAGAACGCTGCTCTGTCAGGTAGAGCTGGGCGAATAATTTGTGACAAATAATTTACCCACAGACTTTCTCCTCATCTTCCGTGCGCAAATTGTCCGTTCGGTTGCGGCTCGGGTTTGTCCCTGGCAGCACGAGTCCGAGTTCAATGACTTGCTCGCGAGGAAGAGCCTGCCATCACAGTTAAAGGTGATGCTTTGCCCTCGCTCAGCGTCAGCGTCGCTTTCCAGCCGTGCTGGGCCCATCTCACCCCACCAGCGACACCAACGCACGCCCCGATGTGCTCATGAGTCATCACCACCCCCTTATTTCTGTTCCAGATCGGAGGAGCCTGCCTTTCCGAGCCGAGCGTTGCAGTGCAAATAATCTCCAATATCAACTTAAAATTTCCTGTTTGGGGGGATGTGCTGTAATATATGCGCCTGATATGAGTTTTTATCACTTTCCCTTGCAAGTACAGTCTCCGAAAACCAAGCAGAGGCGAGACGGGGATGTGCAGAGATAAAAGGTCCTGGTTTCCAGGTGGGATCGGCTCTGGCAGCACTGCCCAGAACTATCTGCGCCCCACGTCGCACGACCAGAGACCGAACGCGCGCCCCATTTTTACCTTTGCTTTGCTGTGGCCTCCCTACCAGTTTAACCATTTCACTGAACACTAATGGCATTTCTCTGCGTGTTGTATTAACACAATCTGGGTGTTTCAGGTAGAGAAAAAATTAGGATTTAGTATTAATTAGGAATTAGCCATAAGGAAGTCCTGATATAGATTGATTGGAGTGATATTTATGACTGTAATTTTACAGATGAGAATGTTTTACCTCGCAATTTGGGTCAACTTTAGGTTTTTTTCTTCCTTTTTTTTTTTAAAATTAAGTGTCTGCAACTCTCAAAAAGCACAAAGGTGGGAACTTTAAGGTCTCCATCTATTTTCCAAACAGCCCTGGTAACGCCTGCAGGGAGCAGAGAGCAGTGCTGTCTTACCAGGGCCCACAGAGACGCTTCATTAACCCAATTAAGCAGGTGGATGGAGAGGGTCTCTCTGATAATTTACACCTTACTAATGAAGTGTGTGACTCTTAATCTCCTCCAAACAAGATACACTCATGAAACACTGGTGCAAGGAAAGGGGAAATTAATTAGGTGAAAAAACTATGAGATTATAGCAGAGGGATTCCAACGAGGCAACTGTAACATGGCTGGTGATTCATTTGTGCCTGTCTTAAATTAATGTCTGAGCTGTCAAGTAAATAAGACCCAGCATTATTTTGGCTTAAAAGACATTCTCACCAGGCCTGGCATGAGGCACCTTATTTTACTGCATGACACACCATTTTCCAAGCCCCAGCTGCCCGAATAGCCCTGGGAGGAGACAAGCCCAGTCCGAGCAAAGCCTGGCCTTTTTCTAAGGTATCTAGTGAAGGGTTAGAAGGAGCTACTTTAATTTGATGCAAACATTTTCGATGTAGTATTAAATTTCTGTCCTATAAATACCTGCCTGGCTGCCAAGCCTACAGTTGGGTTTCGATGGGATGGTGGGGAGGTGGTGTCTCATTGCAGAGGAGCCATCCCATCATGAGAACCAGCTCTGCTAAATGCTTGATGTTATCTTCAGCCCAGTGAAGGATAAGATGAAAGGACCATTTGAGCTGTTGCTTCAGGCTGGAGAAGAGCAGGCTCCAGGGAGACCTTATAACAGCCTTCCAGTACCTAAAGGGGGCCTATGGGAGAGATGAGGAGGGACCCTTAATTGGGGAGTGGAGCAATAGGATGAGGGGGAACTGTTTTAAACTGAAAGAGGGGAGACTTAGATGAGATATGACGATGAAATTCTTTCCTATGAAGGTGGTGAGAGACTGGCCCAGGTTGCCCAGAGAAGCTGTGGATGCCCCATCCCTGGAGGGGTTCAAGGCCAGGCTGGATGGGGCTTTGAGCAACCTGGTCTAGTGGGAGGTGTCCCTGCCCACTGGGCAGGGTGTTGGAACTGGGTGATCTCAAAGGTCCCTTCCAACCCAAACCATTCTGTGGTTCTACAATGCTAAGTGAAAGCCTGGAGTCAAGCTCTTTATGGCACATTTGTGGGTTGATCTCCTTTGTGTGCAGTGCCACACAGTGATGCTGCACTTGTGATAGAACAGACTGGTTCAAATCATGTCCAGCAGAGATCTTCAGCAGCCTAAGAACTGGCTGCTCAAAACAGCGTGACTTCTCCCAGCCTCCCGTGGCACTGGAAGACCCTGGGTTCCTGTCTTGCTTGGGTGCTGGTGGGTGATGTCCCAAAAACTGGGTGTGAACATGACTCAGATTATTGCCTAGTTTTGTCCCCAGGATCCCATTGGAAAGACACTGTTCACCTTGTGGTCATGTATGGTCACTCTGTCTCCAGGGAATGGCGCCTTCAAAGTTTCCAGAGTGAGAATGCTGCAGAAATGCATTTTATCAGTGAAACTGAGCTGCCGACTACTGCAAGATTCCCAGAGTAGCATATTTAACACTGGAAATTGTCTTTTGTCCTAAAAGTAGCTCAATGAATCCAAGGATTTCAAAGCTTTTGGCAAACATGAATGAAATCAGCAATTAATTAAGCGCTGCGGCATTCCTGTTTGATAAACGAGAGATACATTATGATCAGTCAGTACTGCCAACTGCAAACATTCACAAACTGCAAGTCCAGCTCCCCAAAAATTATGAGATTGGCTTAAAAAATCATGAGATTAAAAACCAAAATTGTTGCTTTTTCTTTATCCACCATCTGGCTCCTCAGCCTCCAGGGTAAACATGCCTCGTGTTTTCAACTACAAGGGCTAGCCACTTACTTAAAAACATGAAAACTGAGATCCTCATGCTTCATAATGACTCCAGCAGCTGAGGCTTTAGGAAAAACACTAAAAATCCTAAGACTCATCATGGAATCAGAAGAGTTTGCAATACTGATCACTTGTAACGGAAAGGTTTCTGGCTCAGCAGCTATTTCTGACTGCAGCATCCCAGCGCAAGAGCTGCTGGATGAGGAATAACGGAGACTGTCCTTCCTGATGGAGATGACAGGAGAATTTAGGTGGATGAAACCCAATTACGGAGGCAGGATGTCACGTAGTCCTGGCTGGAATTTAGCCAGGGCATGACAGATAAACACATCAGTTCCCATGAAAACTCTGCTGGGATTGTTAATTATTACAAATGATCGTTCCTGCCTCTCTGGAAGATGATTGCAGGGAACACCACCGCATCGGGCACCGACCCGGGGGTAACAGCTTCCTACCAAACCACAGATGTTGAGTGTCACCCCCAGAAACCCCGCTCCACCGGTTCTGCAGCCCTGACAGACAGTTTGTGTCGGGAAAATCCTGTCTCAGGCTGATCCGACTTAGCTTGTGAGACGGGGCCATTTTGGTGGCAGGGCTGGCAGCCACCGCATTACTGTCTGGAGAAGAATTTACGCTGCAGCGGGAACAGCAAATTATCTGGAGGGAGAAGTAGCTGCAGAAGGGCCATGGCTGGCCGAAACCAGGAAAAACAGATTTCAAACTAATGTAAACAGCTTGGGTTTATCACCGGTTTCGCAGGTTCAAAAATAAATATCACCGGTTTTGTGGTTCAAAAGTGGGTTATTTTCCACTGACACTTCAAAAATGCAGTTTTCCAGTGACCTTGAAAACCACTTTAAATACATTTTTCAGTAATTTAAAAACCTGAGGTTAATAAAAGAGAATCAGAAAAAGAAAGAAAGTTTCAATTCTTTAAGCGGGTCTATTTGTCAAGGAAGAGAAGATGAACTTGAAGCCACCTGAGCATCCAAGCCCATGTATTTTAGAGAAAACTAGCTCTAATGTCTTCACCACAGCAGGATCCTCATGGGCATCAAGAAACCATTTTCTCCAAGGAGGAACATTATAGCTGTGCTTAGGATAGACTCTGATCTTTGCACCTAAACCTATTTAAAGTGACACTAAGGGCTTTTGTACAGCTATGAAATTACCTTGGGCCAGTGAGAGCACTTGCTGGCTGTGTACTCCGCTCTGAGGAAATCAAAGCACGAACAGGTTGAGAAAGCTACAGACAAATTCATGCAGTGAGCACCAGCCAGGGCTATTTCAGCAAAAAAAGATACAGCCTCTGACTCAGGAAGCTCAGTGCCGCAGGGAATAGAGGTGATAAGGAGCAGGACTTGCCTTGTTTTTATGTTTTTTTCTCTAAGCATCTCTACTAGAGGGACCTTCAGGCCAACCCACGCACGGTCACTTGAGTTCTCCTGTCCCACAGGATTCTGCCTCCCACCCCAGCCCAGAAGGAGCTCCCGAACATATGGGGCTGTGGGCAATGCAGGTGCAGAAGAATCATAGAATGGTTAGAGTTGGAAAGGACCTTAAAGATCATCTCATTCACTCCCAGGGACACCTCCTACTAGATCAGGTTGCTCAAAGCCCCATCCAGCCTGGCCTTGAACACCTCCAGGGATGGGGCGTCCACAACTTCTCTGGGCAACCAGACTGGCAAGAGACTGCGCCAGTCTCTTACCACCCTCACAGTAAAGAACTTCTTCCTAACATCTGATTTAAATTTTCCCTCTTTTAGTTTAAAATATTGGTTATTGGAATAATGGCTAACATGGGAGCCATGGACTTCATGACACTGCACTGCATTTGGACCTGTCTCCCTCCTTTTCAGGTAACGTTTGCATATTGAATAAAGCATTTCCAAGGGTTATGCTAAATAGGCGTCTGGGGCTCAGTAATTCATGTCAACATCCATAAACACCGTGTTTCTCACTCCGGTAGTGCCGGTGCCCTGACAACAGAACCAAGTACCTTATCAAGTTGCTTCCTTTCTCCAAAAGATGTACCAGCAGGTCGTGTGTAGGTTAAACATGGCAGCTCTCAGGAGCTATTTTATCCTGTGTGCAAACCTGGTTTATAAAGCTTATCAAGAAGAGAGGCTTGGTATCACAGCCTAGTACTCATAATTAATCCTGGAGACAGCACGGATTTAGGTTCATTGGGGCTGACTTCAAATTAAAAAGTCACTATTAGCATGTGAAACAGACACCATATGTTATGTATTAACACTGTAGATGTTACAGAATGTTGTGTATTTTTCATTCAGGATAGCTATAGATATGTCCTTTTCAACAGACAGTTATTTGGTTACCTATCTATATTTCTCTTTTGTAAAGTAGTCTCCATTCCAGGTGGTGGCAGATGTCCTTCCAGAGATCACTAACCCAGGACCTATTCATATACACACATCCATATAGATTAAGTCCTTGTTTACAGAGTAATTTATATTTGTATATAGAAAATTATACCTCTTTGTATGTGTATTTTATATGCTATTATTACAGTTAAAATACAATACCGATCAGTACACATATACTTATCAATCAAAGAGAAATGGCACGCATATATCAAAAGATACGATCCATTTCCACATAAAATAATGCAAAATACAGAGGGAAGTGCTGTCTAAGAATATATTTGGCAGTATCCTGTTAAACCTCATTGTACTGGGAGTTAATACAATGTTCTCAGTGTCTTCAGTCATCTGAAATTTGAGTTTAAAGTTCTTGCACAATCACAGTCAACATAAAATGCAGCAGGAAATCGCCATTAGTCAAATGTGCTCGTCTAATCCCACTGCAAAATGGAGCTTTTTCATTTTTATCCTGCCACGGGTTAGTTTGTGATTTCATATGTCAGATACATCAATTCTGCCAAGGAGAGAAGATGGGCAAGAACAAATTAAAAATATAGACTCCTTTGCCTCGGGGGGAAGTGGAGAGGGCAGGTCTTTGTAGGGAACAGTAATAATGATCTCATTTAAGAGAGTTTCTGGGTTTGATTCTTTGCTGCCCTTCCTCATGGTTTAATTACTCCCTGGAAAATTGAGGGCCTAACCAGCAAATCCAACTGAATACGTATTCCCTCTTCTCAGCTGAAATTGCATCGGGAGAGTGCAAGCAGGGAGACATCAGCCCATGTCCTCTGACACGTTCATACCAGGGAGAAGAGCACCGAGCGGTCACTGACGGGGAAACCTGCCATTTCTTTCTCTCACTCTTTCTGTCCTCCTCTCGTTTTGTTTCTCACTCTCTTGCACCTTCTTCTTTCCAATTCTCTCCCTTCATCCGCGCAACCACTGGGATAAATACAGCAACAGTCCCTCTCTTCCCAGAGACTCGTGCTTGGGAGGACATTAGTGTGTGCCACACTCTGCTTGCCGATTTGTCTTAAGGTAATTATTTCTAATGGCTGTTGTTGTTTTTCCTGCAGAAACTGTAATGTAGCCCCTTTTGTATCATTGGCTGAAGCCTGTTGTTTCTGTAAGAAAAACAATAGGCCCACAGATTAGGACTGCATATTATGGCTCTACTAGCACAGCAGGCTTTTGGTATTGGTACCAATCCTATCAATTCCTGGCATCCTTCCCCCTTTACTCCTGGTAATTAATCTTTTCACCAATGCGGGCACATTTAGAGCCATTTCATTAAGTTTCTGGTTCCTACATTTACGTAACTCACTGCATCTCTCATCTGCTCCATCAGCTGGAGAGATGCGGGGACAGGCGATGCTGGGCAGCGGGTTCCCTCTCCCCCTCGTTCCTCCTCTCCGCAGAACACGCTCTCCCAACAAATGAAGTCACACGCAGATGACAGACGAGCAGCCGCACGCTTCAGACAGCCTGAAAGGGGCAAAATTGAGCCATCAAAAATTAGGAAAAGCCTCTGTGAATGAAGTCCATGGAACATGATGGCTGTTTCCCACATGTATGTGTATACCAAGGGCCTGATAGGAAAGGGCTTATACACTTAGTGCAGTTTAAAGCATTTTTCATGTAAAACATCGCTTTTAAAAAGCATTTTTTAAAGCAAGGGCAGCACTTCGGGACAATCATCTCCCCCTGACCTGCCGCTACGCTCTTCCTTCCTCTGCCTCAATAAATCTCCAACCCACCTCCCACAAAATGCGCCGGCTTCAAACCATTTCTATATATCCGGAGGCTTTCTGGGAAGGGCAAGGGGAAAAGGAGGTTTAAAGCCAGTTTTGCTGGTATCGCCCCAGACTGTTATTCCTGGTTTTGAAAGGGAGTCGGGCCCGATGGCTGCAGACAGCATGAGGCTGCGGCGCGCATATTCGTAGGGCGCAGCAGCGGGGTGAGAGACAAAAGCTTGTATTCCCAGCCCTGCCTCAAGTGACCTTGTGCAACCTCTTAATTACTGCAATTACTTGCCTCCTGAGATGACATTATTAGGCCGCGCTCGGTAATAAGGGCTGTGAAGTTCACAGAATTATTCGCGCCGGTTGGTGAAAGAGCAGCGAGTAAAACACCCGGCCATCTTGTGGCTTCCAAACCGGCTCGGGGTCAAAAGGGGATGGCCGCTGGCTCTCCTCGGAAATTCGGAATTGGTGGTGGCTGGCGGTTTTATGTTGGGGGCTGTGATTTTTGCAGCACGGCATCTGCACCGCTTCACCGAGGGCGTGCAAAGAGCAGCGCTGCAACGTGGCCGCAACTCAAGATTTTTTACCAGGGACAGAAAAGAGTATCCGTCCCCCTCCGGCACTCTCCATCTGCCAAATTCCGTATTTCTCCCCCATATCAAAGATGAGCACTCTCAAATGGTAAAAAACCAATTATAATATACGGAAGGGTTAAAAATGACAGCTGCTGAAGCCAATTTTTAGCATTAGCAACACTAATTCAAAACTCCAAAAGGCTGGGGCGTTTCGCTGTCCTTGGAAAAAATTTAAAAAAAAACAACCAACCAACAAACAAAAAAGGAAACCAAACAACTAAACCCAGAAAAAAACCCACAGAATTCACCCCAAGGCAGAGCATAAACAACGAGGATCTCAAGTGAAGTATTTAGTTATTGAGAAGCAACAGCAACTGAAAACAGGAAAGCAAATGGAAAAAAAAATTAAACAGCCTTAACTGCCATCGTCGGTACCTACAGTGACAGATGTAACTGCCTTTGCCTGGAGCTGGGGATGCTGGGGTGGAGCAACAGCCCTCCCGCCTCGATGTTTGTACCACGTATGAAAATGTGGCTCTCGCTGAACACCTTCCGCTTCTCTCGTGGTCAGTTTTGACCTGGAGGTCTCTCATTTGGCTGAAACAACGCACGAGGATGCCAACCCTCCTCACTACCAGCTGTAATCCAAGCCCTGATTTCCCAGTCCCAGAGGAAGGCTGTGTCCTCCAGCCCAGGCTGATCCATGGAAGGCAGGAGGGTTGGTCTTGCCCCCATCATTCTGCCTGCCCTGAGCTGGGACCCACTGGGGACATGAGAAACCCCCAGGGCAGCTCCTCTGCTCAGGTTCCCCCACCGAGCACTGCTGAAGAATGGCTTGTTCAGGGAAAAGGGTGGAGGGTGGGGGGGGTGGGTCAAAAGAGCTAAGTAGAAGAGAAGGATGCATTTGGCTTATCTCCATGGGCAGGGATGTCAGTCTGTCCTCTGTAGCTGGTTTGGATATGGAAAGGGCAAGGGAAAACTCATCTCTGTGACTTTTCAGTGGAAGGAGGTGCCATGCCAAGCAAGAACAGGAGGGGAAAAGCACAAACGCTCGCCGTGGGCTGCAGGGAGTGGGGTTGGGTACCCTTTATTCCCTTGTGAATTATTCAACAACATTCGGCTGAGCTCTCCACCACCACTGCAGCCCGAGGGAGAAACCCTGCCCTCCCTCCAACCTCTGCCTTGCAATGGCATTGTGCTACATCCTTGGGTATTTGTTTTTTTTTTTTTTTTTCTGTTTGGGTTTTTTAATTTGTCTACCGACACCTCTGTAATAGAGGAGGTAAAATATTTTCATTATCCTCTCCCCAGAATGTGGAAATCTTCAAAGGGGAGGTAGGAGGGAGGTTAGCTCCTCTAGCCTCATTTCCCTGCCGCTGCCGTTCCTTGGCTGTTCATCACAAAATGAGCCCACACGCCCATTGCATCGTGGCATTGAAACCTCTTGTATGTTTTGCCTTTACTTTTTTTCTTTTTCTTCTTTTTTTTTTTTTTTTTTTTCCCCTCCTCTAAAATTATTTCACGTTGCAAACCTGGCGATTATTTCATGCTGTTTAAACTATATTTGTAGTCTTTGATCATATGTAAGTAGACTGAAGTAAACTGCTGATAGAGTGAAGATATTGTTCTCGGCGTTTCTCCTCTGGCTTTGTTCATTACCTTACGCCTATAAGCTCGCATAAAACGTTCATTGTGGCAACACGCCTTTGTTATTAATTCTTGCGGTGCCACGTATTTTTATGAAACCCGATTCATTCACAAACGGAGTGATTAGGTAATCTACGCCGGTGTATACGGGCATATTTTACACACAACACGGACACACAAAACACGCAATTACACGCACCCTGAACACGTATTTATCCCTATAAACAGAGGGACAAAACCATCATGTCCTATTTATGTTCTAGCAAAATACTTATAATCGGGCTTCCATGGCCCGTTCTCTAACTAAAATCGTGTTGACTAAGGACGTACTTTGCTGCCTCGAGACCCGGCCCAACAGCAGAGAGACGCGATGACGGTGAGCAATATCCAGACCAGCATTTCAAGGCAAGACACGAAGAAGAGCCCGGGATATCCTACGTGACACCCTGTGTGACTCCACAGCATTATTTACAAGCCAGCAGAGGAATTTAATGGATACCTGCATCATGCAGCAAAAAGGCAGGGATTTGGTCTCTTCTCCCAAGTCACAGGCGTTAGGACAAGAGGAAATGGCCTCCAGCTGTGCCAGGGGAGGTTCCGACTGTATATTAGGAAAAAATTTTACATGGAAAGGGTTATTAAGCCTTGGGATGGGCTGCCCAGGGAAGTGGTTGAGGCACCATCCCTGGAGGTATTTAAAAGATGGGTTGACATAGTGCTTAGTGACATGGTTTAGTTTTTGGTTTTGTTTTTTTTTTTTTATTTGTCAGAGTTAGGTTGATGGTTGGACTACGTGATCTTAAAGGTCCCTTCCAACCTAGACAATTCTATGATTCTATGACAGGAGGTAGGAACTGATTCATGGTGCTCCTGCTTGCTTCATTTACAAACCACATGCATTATGACGTGGCCATACTGGAGGGTTGGGATCCTTTTCAGAGATAACAGGTACCCAGCCCCACCGACTGCCCTCATTTAGTGGGAGACAGATGTCTCGTTCCCAGGTTTCTCGGCAAATAACAGCTCGTCACTCCATCAAGTAATTAAAAAACTGTCCCATGTGCAGGACACGGCTAAGCTTCTCGCCAGCCTTGACTCTGTTCCATGCTTGTACGCCTGCTGTGTGCAGTATATAAAGGTGTGATTTGTGTCTGATTCCTCCACGACTCCAATATATCTTCATCCTACTTTTTTTTCCCTTTATAATATATATTATTCCAGTTACTACAGAACAGAAAGAAAAAAACCTTCCTTTTTTTTTCCCCCTGAACAACAGCAAACCTCCCCCTCCAGCTGAAGTCCAGTAGAGCAGGGCAGGTGAGACAGGAGGGCAGATACAATGTGTAGTGACAAGAAGTTGTTGAACTACAGCCCCCTGAATGGGGTGACTGGGGGAGGCCCAGAGCCATGCCTGAGCAGGAGACCAGGAAGTCCCTTCCAACCAGGAAGGAGATAATTGGTGGTAACACAACAGAGTGCCAGAAGAGTGGCACCAAGTGAGCATCAATCTTAACTGAAACCAGGAAGGCTTCCAGAAGTGAGACCTTCAAGAAATTGTTGGGAAACTCAGCACTCAAAGCTCCTGTTCCTAGAGTGGCTACTATCCCTGCTAGTGACAACGTCTGGATGAGCTGCACTGTCAGAAAGGTTATCTTCCACTGCCAAGAGGAGGAGAAAGAATCCACGAAGAAGACAAACGGGCAGGTGATGGTGCCATACCACATCTGGAATGATGACCCCCTGGACAACACAGTGCCCTCACCAGGATGTTCTAGGATCTGGACAGGAGCTCTGTGAGAAGTTGAGATAAGAAAGTGAAACTGTGGGGCTTTTCCACCCCTAAATAGCTTCATTTTGATGTGTGGGGCAACCGATACCCTGTGATGAGTTCCAGTAACCCAGCCTGCACCCTGTAAGTTGTGTTTTAAAGCCCCAAACTCTTCCTTGGAAGGCATCTTCTCTTTCTAGCCTTGGCAAATACAGAGTGTCCAATTGCAAAATGCTGATATTGTGCAGCATGGAAAAGGCTTTTTTCCCCCTGAGTTTTATTGTATACAATTGATTATACACCATTTTTCTCTCCTTCTGAAACCTGCACAATTGGACTCATGTTGCCAGAAGAACCTGCTGTTACCCAGCCCCAGGGAGAAGGAACAGAGAACAGGAAGAAAGCCATGTTTCAAAGCTCTTAAAAGTTTAAAAAACCCAACATTTCTCTATAAAACATCTTGCAGCTGTACGTACCAGGGGCCTGGTGATTGTCACACAGTATTGGGGCCATCACAGCAGTCTATGCGCACTTCTGTGTAACCATTTCCAGGCTGAGATGAGCTCGCTGACCTTCCTCTCCCAGGCCACTGCTTCCTTTCATACTCAGGACCCCAGTGTCTTTTTGCACCTCAACAACCTGCCAAGTTGAGGGACATAACGTTCTTCAGCGGACCAGACATACCTGGGAACCAAATGAAACCTCAAGAAAGGATTAGGTTTTGCTGAATTTTGTCGTCATGCAGGGTTTGACTCCTGGTTTGGAGGCTGTGAAAGAACAGAGGACATCTAACAGCAGAGACGTGGCAGAAGAGAGAAAACCAAGCCAGAGACATGCCCCAGATATGTCATTTTTAGCCATGGTGGTTCAAAGCTTGGGTCATGCTTCCTCAGCAGACTGGTCTGGTTGCACAGCACCATATGTGGAGCCGTTAGTCTGCGGTGAGGGAGCAGAGTAGTCAAAAAGCGGTGGCCACGCTGGCATTCACTGGCCCAGCATTGCCTGTGTGGCTCTATCCTCTGGGTCCTGAGTTGGCCTGACCAGCACAAGGTCTGGGTTCTCTGCACCTCCCTGCACTTGCTTGGTGTAGATGGGCCAGGAAAGAGCAAGAAGACAGTAGAAGATGCAGTATGAATCACCGGGAAGAGCAGGGAAGGAGAACGTGGGACATTTCTCAGGTTGCCAGAACTGCAGGCAGAGGTCTTAAGGCCTTTCTCCCTGGAGGTGGCAGCTGGATGCTCTTGCTCAGCCCTGCCCACTGCCACCAGCACAGAGGAGCTCCTGGCTCTTCACCAGCGGTAGCTGGGACCAGCACTGCTCCTGGCTCTGCACAGGGAACATATAGAACACATAGCATAGACACACATACGTGACCACTTGCAGCTCCGCTCCCAGCTGGGCTGAGTTGGAGCCACCTCACCATACGGCCCCTGTCTGCATCCTGCTGACACCAAAGCCCTCAGGTGAATAATCCTCACTGAGCACCAGGTGAGCTGAGTCTAACCGTAGAGCATTACAGCTGGCGGGAATTGTTTGAGCCTCCAAAGACTTCTGGGAGGAAAGGGGAGGAAGCTACAAATAAAATAAAAAAAATACACTGATCTTATTAACTTAAAAATAAGAGTATGTAGAACAAGAGCCATCATTTTTAGTATGGGGGTTCAGACACTGGATCAACATTTGGGTGGCTGTCACAGATTATTCCTTTACATACATGAAAAAGGAGCCTAACATAGAGATCCAAACTAGCCTGCCTAACTACGAGCATTTCCATAGCCATAAGCCCCCAAATTATCCTCTAATCACAATTATAGATAAATATATATGCACATACACTATCCTTCCTAGCTGTAAAAATTTTCCTGGCTAGGAGCCCCCATATCATCCTCCAGTCATGATTATGTTTGAATACACACACAGAAATAAGTAAATAAATAAATAAATATTTTGCCCAAGGGAAAAAAATTTTCTCTGTTCCTTTTTTTTTTTTAAGACTTATTAGAGCTGATAAATCATTACGATTTCCTGAATTATTGCTGCGTGGATCGATGTTACAACAGTTTTTGCCCATCTCGGTCTCGCTCCCCGAGAATGTAAAAACACTTTATGTGACTTAGTTATTTTTCCAGTGACTGAGAAACGCTAAGCGATTGGAAAGGAGCAGTAAATACCCGCTGCTGGTATCTGGAGTAGCCTTCCGAAAAGGATTTCAGGGTCGAATCCTGCCTCTGTTTACACTGCGTGAAGCAGGTGTAACCCCAGCGAAGCTAATAGAGGTAGCCTGGTGTCAAACCCTCGCAGATAAAAGGATCAGGCCCTCTAAGCTTTAAAGTTATGAGTCTTTTCAAACTGCAGATCTACTGTCAACATTTCAGTGATTACTTCTCTCTTTTTTTTTTTTTTTTCCCCAACACACAAACATAAAATAGTAACAAGATTATCAGATTAAAGAGCCAAAGAACAGCCAGTTTATTATACTCTAAAACACTCAAATCTTATAGGTTTCCTTCCCGCCCGGCATCTTGAGGGGGGAGATTGGTGTGTTTGTTTTTATTTGGTTTTACATTTTTTTAAGGGCAGTCTAGTATAGCTATGTAGGAAAATAAACCAGCCATAATATTACGAATTGCACAGTGCAGTCAGCAGGAAAAAAAATACTCCCAGACCCCCAAACCAAGCCTTCTGAACGTTTCAACTTAAAAAAAAAAATAAAAAGAAATCTTTGCTTTCTTTCTGTCAGTCGCCACGAATAAGAAATGACAGGACAAACAGAACGAAAAGGACAGAGCTGTTTAAAGCTAAAAATGTGCAAATGCTGCATTCCTTCTGGGAGAGGGGGAAAAAAAATACAACCCACCACCTTTGCATCAGTATAAATTATTTAAATCAGAGATGGTTTGTGTTAAGGGTCTTGAACAGATTGCATAACTGTTGCACAACTAATGTGTACAAGTGTGTCACTAATTTAATTTTAATTTTACTGTATGAGTTTGTATAAGATCCCCCAGCTGTCATGTGCTCATCATCTGTCACAGAACTATCACTAAGCCATGCTGGGCTAAGACAGGATTATAAACGATGAACTGCCATGTGCTCTAAATCTTCTTATTTGCCTAGCCTGGAAGGTATGCCCTGTAAAATTTGATTGGCAGCGTGCTCTATTCTGTCAATTGACTTTGAAGGCCTTTTCTATTGGCGCTTTGAGCGGATCTCAGTAGCTGTATTGACTGTCACCTGCTGACTCCAGCACGTGCCTGACCTCAGCCCCGCGCCGAGGCTCCTTCCCACTCGTCGCTGCGTGGCGGGGCCGGCTCGCTCTGGTGGCACGTGCGGCACATAAGGGCATATGGCTGCCTGGTCGTAGGCAGAATAGAGTAACTGAAGCCAAGCAGCCCCGCACTGTTATTACAGCAGATGGGGGAAGCGTGGCATTCAATATTAAGACAGATGCCACCTCCTTATTCCACCTGTCTGGAACTTGGACATGGGACAGAATGAACTGTCTGCCTAATAATTAAGGAAACAAAGACTGCATTTATGAAGCTCAGCAGAGCACCCTAACTGCGGAGCATGCACAGATATAATTGTCGACTACAACAATAAGGAAATGTAGACTACTGCTCATCAGATGTTCAGATACGTACACACAATTACAGTAGGAAACTGTACTGTTCCCAGCTGCTTTTGTAGTCTTTTATTTAGGCTGGTTGTGTATTAAATTAAACGGGAGGAACAAGTTGGCTGGCATTATTACTATTATAAATAACGCTTTAAAATTACAGTGAAGTTCCTTAAATAACAAAGCGCCTACCGTTCCCCCAACAGTCGCTGCTGCTATTGTGCTGTGCCCTTTCTTGCAAATTTGCTCTTTGCTTCTCAGTAGTCAACTGTTTTTGTAACAGCCAGAGAGAAGAAAAACATTCTTTCCAGGACCACTATTATTTTCACGTATTTTTACACAACAATTTGCCTCTTTCTTTGGCGTTGTTAAAAAAATGATAACTGTGTAAAAAAGAAGGCCTGGCTTCTTGGCATTTATTCTATGTTACGTTTCTGTTATTTAATCCTACTTAATTTGGGACCAATTATTGTTGAACCCACCGTGCTTTGTGACGGGAATGACTGTGCTGGAGAGGGCCCGATCCTTCCTGGGTTTGAGCCTGGGCTTGCCAGGGTGGCAGCGGGGCTGGGCAGGTGGCCACGGTCAGGCTGTGTGATTGCACCAGGTCTCTGGCCCTTTGTGCAGCCCCCAGGACCCTCCGCAGAGGCTGAGGCTGGGGTCTGCAATTATTGTGTAGGCTCCGTAGCACCTATATGTTGTCTGGGCTTGGGTCTCAGCCCTCCTGAACGGTGGGCATCAGGCTGGCCCAAGGTCCGCACCCCATTTTCAGGGAAACCTGAAGGGAACCCCCAACCATGGCCAAATCCAGTGACGCTGCCAACAGCCGCGCACCCACCCCCCCAAGTTCAATGGAATTAGGTGCTTAGATATAAAATTGAGCAGGTGTGGGTGTGTTGGCTGGGCAAAGGTATTTCTCTGTGGAAGCAATATGCAATTAATGCCTATGACTGAGAACCTAATGTGATCCAGGAGATATTTTTAGTATCTACTTACCTACCTCCGAGCCTCTTTTAAATGGCCTGTACCGATGTGATCACGCCCATCCTTAAATCTTTCTAATTAATTTTTTTCTCTTTTGACTGAATGAATCCAAAGGCAGCTTAAAAAAATCATCTGTGCGTCTGTCCTGGGATTTATCTGTAGATGACAATTGGAATAAAGATGAATAAGTTGCGGAGAATGAAAATGCAGGAGCAAGTGTTAAGGGCATGTGTACAGTGTATACATTATAGCCAAGATTAAGGACGCACAGAGTGCCTATTGTCTCAGCAAGCCATGGAAGTGGGCTTTTATGTTTATATACATGTATTTGTATGTACACACTGGCATATATATATAATATCTATTAATAAAAATGAGCAATTGAATTTTTAAAGGTAGAAAGATCACGTGCAACACAATAAGCAAAGCTTGATCTTCACATATATGTGCATATATAAATATAGTAATTTAGAAACATATACATTTAAATATTTACAGTATAATGTGGTTAATCAGACATCATAGATGTATGTGTGTATTTAAATATATACACGTAGACAGGCATGCTGAACCTGCTGTAGTTCTGTTATAATACTCATAGATTTTTCTATGCTAATTTATAACAGATGTATTTAAACCAGACAGCTCGTCCTGAGGACAAAACAACTACCAGATGTATTAGATTCTCCAAAGCACAGAAATCACATGCAACAAATTGCAAAAAGTAATCAAAGCCTGAACTTTTTTTTTTTTTTCAGAAAAGACAGCATTTAAAAAGACACAGATACATATTACAAGATGAGGATCAATTTGAAAAGATCCCACAATATCTGTTACCAAGAGCTTTGTTAATCTTTAAAAACCTAGAATGATTATTTATACGGAAGCTGTGAATTAACTAGGCTTTAATAAATAGCTCACAGGCACGTGTGTCAAGATTGTGCTTTTTGTTTTTATATGTGTCTGTATTTGGGAAAAAAAAAAAAAAGAAGAAAAAAGGAAGCTATTATTTGTTAATTTTTTCTGTAACAATTATTTCAAATTAAAAGCCCATCTGACGAAAGGCATATGGATGGAGAGGGGGTTCAGTCCTAATTGAACAGCCCAGGACTCGTGAGGTTAATTACAGATATTAACGCTGTTGTTCTTCAGCTTCTTGCCCTCACGAAGGCTCCAGCTTCCAAATGACCTGGCTCCAACAATAAGACTCTCTTTAGCCCATTAACTAATTGATAAAAATGTGAGTGTTTAGAATGAGTCTAATTAAATCACCGAGCCTTACAATTACGAGTCCATTTGGTAGCTGTCGGGAGATGGGTAACCTCAGCTGGCATTGTAGGCGAATAAAAGATAAAAATAAAAGGGAGCTTAACCAAAGATCATTTTGAAAGCTGTTCATTTGAAGACAAAGTACACATTTGCCTGAAATGTATACATACACCACTTCAGACTAGCACAGTGTCTTGAAAAGAAAATGGAGCGTTTAGCAATCATGACTTTTTTTTTTTCCCAGTGCATGCATGAAATTCTCTCCAGCCTGTGTGATGGAATGAGCTACTTTTATAATCATTTCTGAGTTATGGTGAATACCTAGATTCTTCAAGAGAACACCCAAATGGCTGGTACCAGGTACCTCTATGTTATTAACATTTTGTTTTTTTCCTCTCACTCTTTCATTACTGCAAACTCTCTGCAGACCGACATCCCTAAGTGCCCATTCGGGTTGTGGCTGCTGCTGTAGGGACAGTCACTCCTTCTCACGTGTCCCATTTGTGGGGCTGGTTTGCTACAGTAGGGCAGATCCTCCCGTACACATCACAGGTGCCCTTGGCAAGGGAGCTGGACAATATCCTGCGTGTAAAGACTCCGGTTGAAAGTGT
This sequence comes from Limnodromus scolopaceus, assembly GCA_028565335.1. Lineage (NCBI taxonomy): Eukaryota > Metazoa > Chordata > Aves > Charadriiformes > Scolopacidae > Limnodromus > Limnodromus scolopaceus. The sequence continues at coordinate 4,747,426 of JAOXNO010000041.1, read as the reverse complement.
ACCTGATGTCCTAAGCATCACATGCAATTCTCATCTCACCGTGCCAGGCAGAGATTTAGATCTAAAAAAAGATGAAGAGGTGGGTGGTAACCTTTGCTGAAGAAATGGCTTCCACAGAAGAAATTCTATACTGACAAAGACCTCAGAGGTCATAAAAGACTGAAGTTGGATATAATGGTAACATCAAAAGTCTGTAATATCAAAAGAGGGATGGAGTAGCTATCCAGGAATGAGTATGCACTGTTTCATAGGAATATCAGCCAAAATAATCATTTGATAGATTCAAAACAAATGAATGGAGAAACTTTTTCGCTGCTAAGCTGCTGAACTCATTGCGAAAGGAAGTTTTGGGTGCTAAAGTTTAAATCAAAAAGCTTCTAAACAATTCAATGGAAGTAAAATCCACCCCAAACTAATAAAGATGGTGTTTCTGTGTTTCTGTCTTGGGAAGTCTCCAAGCTGCAGATGCCTGGAAATTGGACTGACATGCAGAGGAATTTTCACTCTACATCTGCCCTGCTCTTACACTCTACAGCTGTTACCAGTAACAAGCCACTGGGATAAGCTGTTTTTTGGTTCACTCCAGGACTGCAGTTTGTACAGTCTTAAGGTGCTTCTTTGACGAATGGACTACAGAGACCCGGTCCATGATGGTGACACAGGCACTCAGGGAGACTGGAAGGAGCTTTGCAGAGCCTGCGCAGAGCAGAGCGAGAAAACAAAGCTCATCAGGTCACTGAACGATGGAGACTGTCCTCTGGCCTCTGAAATATGGCCAGGGAGTGAACTGCACTTAGGGCATTTCTCAGCTCCCTGCATCTCTTTAAGGCAGGTGGCTGGAGTCCATGAAGATTCATCTCTGCCCAGTGATGAAATGGTCAGCACAATGACTTGCAGGACTGGGAATCTCTTCCCTTAGGGGATGTCCTCCCTTTATTTCCTAGGATGGAAATCTTAAAAAGCCAAAACACAGTAAGACAAACAAATCCCAAACACCTTTTTATGTCACGGCAAAGAAATCACATCAGAGCCTCTTCACTGTTAGAATATACTTGAGGATACTGGGGGAATTTGGAGGATAAAGATGTGCATGGTTTGATCACAGAGTGCGCTACAATCAGCACTAACACCAAATACACTTAGTCACAGTCCTCAAAAGTCCTCTATTGCAAGTACATTTTGCACAAGCAGGAAAACCTCTGTCCTACGTTAGCATAATAGGAGAAAAAGCCATCTCCTCACCTTCTATTTTCATAGCCTCTCAAATCTTTCTCCTTCCTCCTTTGATGAGGAAGCTGAGCTCAAAGATAAGCATTCATCCTTCTCTTTGCTTTTCTGCTCCCGCTTCCTCCTCTCTTGACATAATGTTCAATGTTCAAGGCCAGGCTGGATGGGGCTTTGAGCAACCTGGTCTAGTGGGAGGTGTCCATGCCCACGGCAGGGCAGTTGGAAGGAGATGATCTTTAAGGTCCCTTCCAATTCTAACCATTCTGTGATTCTATGAATGTTCTTGTGGCTAACGGTCCCCATTTTGTTTATGGGAAAATTCTCCTTGATTTCCTGGGCTTTGGGTTCATGCCCCACAAAGCAATGGGCCATTAATGGAAATCCTTCATCAAGCAGGGCATCAGCCGTGAGGCTATGGATCTGGGCTCAGATGGTATTTCAGGTGTTTTGACTAGGCAAGGCAGAAAAGCAGACTTGGATCTAGTCAGAGCTTAGTTCATTTCCGGCTTTATCGATATTTAACCAGTCTTGGATGCCACCCAGGAGTGACTTGGCAGCCAGTTCAGAGCATGGAGCACAGGTGTGATAGGCTCCTGCCAGTTTGCCTTGCTCAGAGGACGGGCAGCTGTGCTCTGCGCTAGACGATGCTTCCAAGCAGCCTTCCAGGGTAGCCCAAGGTAGGGCCTGCATCCTCAGATTAGCCTTGAAACAGCAGAGACAAAGATAACCACGTGAAGGTCCCAGAGAAAAGAGGTGGTCTCTTGGGTAGACCAAAATGAAAGAGAACATTTCCAGACATGGCTGCTTTTGGGGTATTCAGGACTGGGGCTACATCAGTTCACAAGTGACTTGGAGAGAAAAGGACAGAGGTCTTTTAATATCTGGAGCAGGCACTGTCTTCCAGTTCTTCAAGACTGTCTCCCTCTGCCAAGCAGCATGGCTTCTGCCTTATCTGGATTGACCTTCAGCCAAATGGCTTCGATCCACAGCTCTGTCTCAGCCAGACTTTGGAAGAGGAGTGAAATGGCACGGTCAGCCTGGGGTAACTGGGGCACAGAGCTGGGCACTGGCAGCGCGCGAGTCTACGGCGCAGAGAGCTTCTCCACCCCTTTTCAGGGAATTCACACATCTTTTGAGGAACATAAATTGCCAGAGCAAGTCTGGCGGGATGGGACAAGCTGGAAATGGAGGAGGTTCTGGTCTAGCTTCTGAGAGAATGGAGAGGTTGAGTCGAGGCCCCTTGAGCTCCACTCCAGATGTCTGTGTATGCACTGACACCAAGATAAAAATCTCCATGAAACTCGATTAATTAGTGAAGAGATTTTGGTAGTTAAAAAACCCAAAGATTGCAGCTGGTTGAAATTTTCTGTGTTTTCCACATTTTTCATCTGCCCAAGCTTTCCTGAAATGATTTCACAGCAGAAATTCAACTTTCAATGTAAAGGAAAAAAAAGAGCATTTTTTAGAATGAGATTTTGTGCACGGATTGCAAGGGCCAGCAGAGGGAGGAGAGGGTCTGTCAGCCCATGGTACACAGGCTGACCGTTGGCACACGCCAGCTGCCAAAAAGAAGAAAAAGAGAAGAAAGCTGGACACGCTCAGGCAGCCGGTTGTAAAGCTT
>JAOXNO010000041.1:4715046-4731444 GCA_028565335.1 Limnodromus scolopaceus | reverse complement strand
AAGACATGTGTGGCCAGGCTGGTGGTGTAGCCCTCCTGCACCCGCTCTGGCTACTCACCTGCTGCCAGCGATGGCCTTCGGCCACCGGACCACCGCAGGGAGCAGAGAGGGGAGACACCTCTTTCTCCCTCAGCATGGTTTGGTTGGACGAGGAGTAGGTCTAGTCGCCTTTTCACCCTCAGCACCTCAGCCAACAAATCTGAGCAGGCACTGGGAAAGTCCTGTATGAAAGGTAAAGAGGAGCAGGTCTAAACATCTCTCACAGAAACTTGCTTGAAAAAGTGGTGGAATTTTCTTTACTTTTTCCTGGACCAGTAATTTTAAACCTTTTTTAAACTCTGTAGAAATATGTTGATAGAAATGTTTTACGCGAAAAAGAAAACAAATTTTAAATCTTAAATTTTTGTTAATGGGTAGTTTTAACAAAACCCAGAAAAATCCATCTTGAAAAAATTTAAAACTGCAATCAATCCTGATGGAAAAAGAAGAAGTACATGTCTTCAGTGCAACTTGTTCAACTGCTAATTCTCAGCTACAAAAAAAATCCTTTGCATGGACTCTTTAAATATTAATTTTTCCACTTACCATAAAAAATAAGCTTTCTTTGAGCAGTTCTGCAACCGACCAGACTCGTGCTTTGTAAAATTGAGAACCGAGCCCTACTTTCCTCTGTGACAGTGCAGTTAAATGTGACCTCTGGCTCAAAGTATATTCTTATGTCCCACAGGCAAATGAAGAACCATTCAGTGTTTCTGAGGGAAAACCTGGGACACTACATGATCTGGCAATATAACTTTTCCCTTTCACTCATCTTAGCTTCCTTGTGTTAGGCCATGAAAAGGCAGGGAGTTATCGAACTCCAATATCTTTGCTGTGTAAAGCGGGTAAGGTAAAAAGAACAGCTAAAGTGATGAAAATGAAAATATTCTGGGCAAGCCAAGAAAATTGCTGACTCATTTTCTAAACCGTTGCGACTACTTGGAAAAAGACGTCAGGGAATGGTTTTGTTTCTCGCTTACTCACTCAAATTTCCAAGCCATCATTAAGAAGTTTAAATGTTTCTCATCACAAGGATTAAAGGTGAGCTGACATGAGCATATATCATAAAAGAAATTGCTGCTTCTACCTTGGCACTTTACAATCCTGAGGGATGAGCAATGCATGAGGAAATGTGTTTTTTATGCCCACAATGATCTTGCTGAAGGAAACAATGTGAAAAGTGTCATTTAGATAATTAAAAATGAGAACTAGCAGAAACAGCATCCAGAGACAATCAAAACTTGCCCAGGGGCAAGAAGATAGGCTGGATGCCTCCTTTCTGTTATACTGTTTCTGATTTTGTGGACCAGATTTTTAGCTGTGTAACATGATGCAAGTCCACCCACAGTCAAGAGTAAGCTGGTTTGCAACAGCTGAACATTTAGTCTACCAGCTTTATGGCATTTTAAACTCCTTTTAATTCTCCCATTTTTCCACTGCTATCACCCTTCCAAGAGAGCATCCATCCCACACCACCTTATCTACAAAGGGCTCTGCAGAAGGTATGACCCTGCAGCTACTCAAATGTGCTGGGAGGAAAGGCTGGTGGCTTGCTTGCCAGTGTCAAACTGCTTTAGTTATTTTTTCCTCCTTAAATCATAGGCTGAATTATCAGAGAGTGAAAACTAATGTTTTAGAAAAGGAAAACCCACTCTCCGCTATGTATTTATGTCTCCAATAGGAGATATTTAAGACTGGAGAGACTGGGTCCGAGGGTAAGTCTTCAAACGACACCCTTATTTGCTGCTTTTGCTTTGCTCCCACCGCCCCCTCCCCTGGTTTGCAGAGATGCAGAGCCATTGACTTCACAAACACGCCACGTCCCTGAAATCTGGCCATTAAACACAGTACTTTTTACCCCAAGTATCACAGGTGTCCTGACTCAGGAGCCAAAGGCTCTGCGAGACGATATAGTGACATACCAGTGGTAATTGTTCTGACAAGGACCCTCTGAGCAGTGTCATTGGAGGTGACAGTCACCGGCAGTCTCCAGCTTAGCAGCAAGGTCACTGGGGAAAGGCAGTTTCCACTAATGCTGTCAGGCAGCGGCCACGCACGCTGCAACTGTAGACATCTTTCTGCCCATGGCCACTTTCCTGAGTGACCACCATCCTAGGGGGCAAGAAAAGGCAAGGAGAATGGCAGATAAAGCGCAACATTTTAAAATGCTTAAACTTTTCTTCCCCAAATGAAAAAAAAAAGAAAAAAGAAAAAAAAATAGCACAAAGAAAGGAGAACGGTTTTGTTTCATTTCTATGAAGTATCCCTGCTAAGAAACTGGCAAATCTGTGGGCCTGGGGGACCTCTATCAGGGGAAGTGAGGCTAGGATGGAGACCTCCCTGCATCTCCATGGCTTGCCCTCATCCCTCAGGAGCACCATTCACCACTCCCGACCCTCGCGAGTGAATAGCTGGGGAAAACGGCCCATTCTCTGCTCAGGTAACTGGGCACGTTGCACATGGCAGAGTTTTTCACTTCTCTGCACACCCAGGAACGTGGACTCTGCCTCCTACTTCAAGGGCTGTGTGGGCGCCAACGTCAGAGACACATTCATTTGGAAAGAGGATACTCTGCAAACTGATATGCAAATAAAAGCCATCAGCAAGGAGACATCAGCAGACACTCTTGGGGGCTCACACACATTGTGCTCTCAGTAAGTTCAGCATTTGCCTGACCCAGCCTTCCCTGGAGGTACCGCTTGCCCAACAGGTGATGTTTGACTCAGTGGTCATGAGGTGACAATGTGCTAGAAATAGGAAATTCATATCATTTGTATTCCTTTTCCTCTGCTATTCTAAGGGTTGAAAGGGCCACCATTTTAAATTTAATTTACAGGGTATACTGTCTATCTGTTGGAAACACGAGGAAGCAGACCTTGTCCTAGTATTTATCAGACACATGCCGCCCATCTGCTTGAGCTGGGTCGAGGAGGATTTGCTGTTAATCCTTCAGACCCATCTGCAGGGGGTTCAAAATGCTGACCAGAAAGCTAGACAAGATGAGGTTTATTTAATTAAAAAAACTGCTCCGGAGGTTACTGGAAATCACTCTGAAGAAGAAATAGCTTTTGATCATGTCACTTCTAGGGAAGGCGGGAGGGGAAGGGGGATGGGGGAGGCAGGCAGAGTTTGCATCAAAATAAGACCGCGACTATCAGTAAATAAATAAAATTACAGAGCTGCACCAAGTAAACCTGTTCCCGTGGGGGAACATTTCTATCTACCTGTTACATCAAATACAGAAAAACTAAGCCCCCACTCCAGCTTGGATGTTGCGCCACCACATTGCAGGGCTTGGCCTCTAATCTGGGCCAAGTACGAAAGGCAGAAATTGGGTTACTCGTGCACGCACACACACACACACACACAAACACACATGCTAATCTGCAGGTTTGTTTGCATGGATCTGAAAAGAAGGCAGACACAACCTAGAAAACAACTCCAAAAGTGCAGCAGGTTAGCACTTTAAAACCTGGCATTTATGTTTGCCTGCGCTTTGGAAGAAACACAAGTTTTTAGGGAAGATGGCTAACCTGAGCTTTATTACTTTAACATTTAATTGCGGCTTTTCATAATCAGGGCTACCACCATCCAAGATCCATTTATGTGGAAGTGAGAAACAATAAAATCCCATCTACATTTGCTCTGCTGAAAATGGACATCTGTTAGTAACGATATTATTTCTAATGAAATATTATGTACACAACTGGTTTAATGCAGTGCTGCCGTTTGGGAGAAGTGGCTTTTCGTGGGAATAATCCTTGTTCTTCCAGCTCCTGATTGTTATTTTATGGCAATATAATGGATGACAATTTTCAAAGTAACTCGTACAGACGATTTGCCCCTACCTCTCCCAGGGCTCTTTGAAATGCTGTGCCTGCTCCTAATCAGATTCCTGTACTGGGGGTTACACAATCATTTTCTTTTTCTTTTCTTTTGTTTTCAGCACAAACATCCTTAGAAAAAGCAAAAGCGGAGGCAGAACTGAGCACCAGGGAGAACAACAGGCAGTAAACAGCATTAATCCTGACTATAAGCTGTACAGCACAGGGTCTGGTATTGCTGGTCCTCTACCTGGCACACCGGTGAAATACAGCTCCATCTAGGGACAAGGTACATTCATCCTGCGGAAAAGATAAGATTTTGGAAACCATGACCAGGAACAATGAGGAGATCTTACTCTCCTGCAGAGTGGCAAGTAAAGATTCATGCTGCCTGGGATCAGATAGCAAGGCTTCTGCTTTGTGGCTGAAGATAACCTCCGAGCAAAGTAACTTTATCTACAGCAAATTATTCCTTAGCTTCCCATTGCAGGATTTGCTTCACCTTAGTCTGAAGCAAGTGGTGCTGGCTACTATCAGATAGAGGGCTAGAGGGATGGCTGCTTTGATTTAATAGAGAAGTTCCCATGGAAAGTGCTGGAGCAGAGTAAGAAAATCTCATCCAACGATTGCGGAGAGAGAAATTCACTGAACTTCTTTTATGATGACCAGGTTAACCAACTATGCAGAGATTTGACCATATAGATATAAGGTCCTGATGTTTAGCAGGCTACTAAAATAGACGTCCTCTCTTCTGGATGTACATCTTCAAGTTATCTGTGAGTCTTTTGTTCCCCTGAGCCTTCCAATCCACATCTTTTTACTTTTTACTGAGTAAACCGGGCATTTCCCGTAGTTGTTTCTTCTCAGTCATGTAAATGTAACGTTAACCCTTCCTAACTGTCCATCTCGTGTGCTCACAGCCCAGGGCTGTGAGGGGTCTGACACCCGGCCCTGCTGCAAATTAACCTCAACATTTTTGCTGGTGGTTACTTCATCCGTTGCAGTGTTGACAGAAAAAAACACGCACCCCTATTTGCCAGGGCAAAGCTGGGCAAGCTTTGGAATTCAGGTACTGCTGAATTGATATTTCCAAGATGCTGGACTGAGACTCAAAGGCACTCAGGGTGACAGCATGCCTCCTTCTGCCATCTCCATCAGAGGGAGCGTGTGTGCAAGCACCTCAAGCTGCAGCAGAGTCCACCAGATCCCCTTTAACGGGTTTCAAGTCTCTCTAAGGCCCGGACATCACAAGACAAAACATCTATTTCAGACACCTCACAGGACTTAAAGGGAATTCTTACCGAAAGTATTTGAAAAGTAGCAAAGCCCAATCTCCCAGCACAGACACCTAAACCCGCACACAGACCCTGTATTTACACATGCAGAGTGGCATTTGCACATGCAATTAAGTTGATTGACATTTTCTCACTGTGTAGATACCTTCATCAGCAAACATTTGTGCAAGCAATCAAGTGAGCTATATTTTTAAATGCCCACCCTGGCATGCAGAAGGAAACGTCCCAGCCAGGCAAGGAAACAGCAAGGACGGCACCTAGATGGATTCATCTGAGCGCTTGTCAACAAATGTAATGAACAGGAAACCAGAGAAGCAAATGACAAAAGCCATTGGTTCTGGGAAAGGTGCCTAAGAGATGGTGTTAAAAGTGTCTCAGGAACAAGCAAAGATCACCTGGTATGTCATTTTTGTCATAATTACTTGGCAAAGAAAACAGTGAAGTCAAAATCACAGTGGTGCACCGCAGCCCTCCTGTTAACAAAGCGAGGCTATCGATCCCATCACTCATTTATTTAGGAGATAGAATTTTAAACAGGAATGAGAACATAGTTACCATCAAATCAGCTGTCAGCTGGATGTCACCCTAGGCAATTAGCATGCTCCTAATGTGCTACAAATTCTAAGCCCAAATTATGTCCTCAGATGCCTGTGTTCAGCTCACACTGACTTTGCAGAACACACAGTTTAGGGCGCAGAAACAGCAGAAGATCTGCAGGTAGATATTGCAGAGGCTTTGGACAAACAGCCTTGGCTGGGAGAAAAGGAACAGGAGAGGAGATCTACCGTGGATGCTGCTAACAGAGCAGAAAGTGTGAAAAACCCTTCCTGCCAGACTAAAGTAAGCAAGCCTGCAAATGCGCTGTCTTCTGCCCAAAGCAGCACTGGAAATGGACTGTAAATACATTTGTAAGCACTACAGGTAGTTAGCTATTATTATTTCTGGGGCTGACCCTTGGCAGGTATGTCATCCAAATTCCACTGATTTCCGTGGTTCATGCCAGCTGTGGCTCCATCTCCGTGTTATTACTGAAGACAATAAATCTCTTCTTTGGGCCAAATTTAGTCCTAGCTATGTCACTGTGACTGGATTAGCTCTGCTGAAACTAGCGGGGGAAAGTCTGAGCTCACACGTGGAAGTGAGAACAGACCATGGCTGTAGCATTTGTTGAAGTAAAAAAGAAGCACCTTCACACACACACACACACACAAACATATGAACCTATTTGTTGCATGTTGGATTGATTGAACACTTTGCCTCCGAAAAAAAAAAAAAGTGGAAACAAACCACTTTTCTTTCAGAAAATGAGATTTCGCCCAAACCAAGATTTTCCACCCAGGGAAAAAACGTTTCCCAAAAATGTTCCAGTCAGAAAACCGATGGTTCTTGTTTTGTTCTACGTCTACCTGAGCCAGCACACTGCACACTGGAAGACTCATGAATCCCCCAAGTAACTCAACCGCTAGAAGAAATAAAGGCAAATTATGGTAGATACAGTTTAGTCAGTGGTGGGCTTTCCTGGGATCACAGGAAACGGTAGAGCTACAGCTCCTGTAAGTAAGAAACTGTTCAGGCAGCAGTAAATGATGACCTGATTCAAGCAAAAATATCTCATTTTAGCTCAAAATGTCAACATGAAATACTCTGACATTTGCAAATCAATTCTTTTTAGGAACTATGTGTTCCAATTTGAGATGAAAACAAATATGTAAATACCAGAATTTCCCATGGGACAGAAATTCTATTTTTCAATGAACAGCAGGAGCTGCCTCTATTGAGAGGTCATTTCTCTATTCCACAGGCACTGTTTCCTATGGCTATGTCTAAACTTAAATAAAAGACAGTCAGGGACAAAAGACTCATCTAAAAGCCACAGTGCACCCAGAGATCCTACAGCTTCCCGATCCCCTGTTCCAGTATACCCTCATGTAGAGAATTTTTTCTTAATACCTAACTGGAATTTTCCATGATGCAATTTGTGGCTGTTGCCTCTTGTTCTTCTGCAGTTTGCCTCCAAGAATAGTCTATCTCTCTTTCCTCTGTGACCAATAATTCATTGAAGGCAGGTTGTAGATCCTCTCTGAGCTTTCCCTTCCTCTGGCTGAACAAACCCAGGACTCCCAGTCTCTCCGTGCACACCCTGTACTTCAGGCTCCTCACCACCTTGGTGGACTTTGCTGTTGGTCCGTGTCTTGTATCAAGGAGCTCCAAACTGTAGGCAGCTCTGTGTATTTAATCAATGAGTCGCACAGGTGACAAGGGGGTCTGATGTTTGAATTTGCTCCTTGCACTTCCCTTCCTTAGCAGCACAGTCTGCTTGATGGTTTCAATGGCATTTTCTAACTCTTAGCAGAGTGACAACATTCCTGTCTACTGTAAACCACCAAAGCCCTGTGGGCTTCAAAATGGAGCCAGGCTGATTTATACAGGGCCTGGATGAGTCTGGTTGGCTCCTGGACAATGCCGTTACCATTCCTATTTAAAGAGATGAAGCCATGATTGCAAATCATTTTCCTACCTATTTCAAATTCCCAATGACACAACAAATGTTCCTGGGAAGAACAACCCAGTTATGGAATTCATAAATGGACAACTGCATGTGGAGCTGTAGATTGCGTGTGCTTGGTGTGGGGGGGGCAGCAGATCCCGGCACATAAGGAGAGAGAAATGGAAAAGTAAACATTCAGGAAGAGCAATATGTAATTCTTTGCACCAAAGCACATGGCAGTCATGCTACAAAGCTGACTGCAAGGAAAATGTATTTTCAAGCAGCTTTTTATCATCTTTTAATGCAAAGTAAGAGCTGGAAACAAAAGAGGGAAGGCAGCTCTCTGCACACCTCCAGCCAGTGCTCTGTGGAGAAACACTGATATCGGCAAAAACCAGTCCCAAACCACAAGCCGCCAGAAAGTGCCCCACACATCTGACGTGAAGAACCACCACTACACGTGGCTGAGACCCTGATCATGAGTCTGGGCACCAATTGCTTTTCCCCAGCACACAAACTGTCCTCCACAAAACAGATACCCTGCGCGGGGATACCTGCTCTTTTGGTTGTCTTTAACGTTGTGTTTCCAAGGGATGCTCCCCTTTTCTTGCCAAAGGATGAGCTCCCCAGTATCTTTGATAGTCCCCTCTTTACTGTGCCTTGTTACCAGGGGGCTACATCTGGCCAAGGGAGGGCTTTGCTCCTCAGGTGCCTGTGGAAAGGCTTCCCCCATCTAGCTTTGGGAGAGACCCTAAAATACCCAGAACGTGAAGGTCTTTCCCAGTTATTCGTCCCATAGCCTTGCCTTCTGTTCTCTCATCTGTTCCAAAATATTTAGCTTTTACATTTCAGCCACACAAACTAGACACCTTTGACTAAACCTGGGCTTCCACCCTATCACAGCAATTACACATCTTCTGTCTCCAACTTCTTTAAATAGAGCTGATTAATATTCAGACTTTGCAATCCCTTGATTAAACAAGACACCCACAAGGAAGACACTACTAGAGACCAGTTGCCAAACTGGAAACTCCCTGTCAAAAATTATAAAAGAAAAAGGGAAAAAAAAAACCCCAGCTCTTTCATCTGCTTCCTATGAAGTCTCAGCTGTGTCTGTGTCACTGTGCAGAAGGCAATAAGAGACGATGTCGACAGATGGGGAGCTGAGGACACAATTCACCCAGCCTTCAAGAAAGCTTACAGTCCCGTACTATACATTAATCCACAAGGTCAGTAATGGGGGGGTGTGTGGGGGGAGACACTAACCGTGTAAGCAGATAAAGAATTAAGATGGAGGTAGCAGACAAAGCAGGCACGTCTGCAGTATTTAGTGTGGACGGGGGAATCTGGTGGAATGTCACAGGGGGCATTTCAGCTATGGGGCCCTTTGCCAAAGGCATGACCAAAGGGGAAGAAAAGAGCAGAAGGAAAGAAAAGGTGCGGGAGACACTCATCCAAGTGACAGTCAGTGCTGAACAGGGAGTAAATTAATCCAGGATGACACTGACAGACTAGGATTAAGTAGCTCACCCATGTCATTAGGGTGCATGCACATATAGATGAGCTAACAAAGATAGGGACAATGCTTACCCCAAATAATTGAGGACACGAGGAACAAAGGGTCAGGGGAAGGTTATAAAAATAGACAAGGAAGCTTCCAGAGAAGGCTTTCAAGTCAGCCCTTTCCCCACTCACTCCCTTGCTAAAATATCAATTTCTATTCTGATTGCTTCTCCTGTCACCTACCTGACTTCCCTTCCTTTCTAGTTCCTCTCCTTCTCTTCCAGCCTGTCCAAAACACCAATTTCTTTCCTCAATTTACTACACATGGTGTCTTGCTCTCCAACCACTACATTACCTCCTAGCCCCCCAATGCAATCCTATGAGGCTCCACTTCTTTCACAGAAGCCATCAATATGGTTCAGCTGATGAGGGGTAACTTGCTAAGAAACGTGAACTCAATCACTTGCCATCACGTGTCCAGAGCAGACACAACCAATGCACATCACTTTTAAAAATGGTTAAGACTTTTAGGCTACAGTCACTGAGGTGAGACTGCTAAAAAGTGAGCTCTGTCCCTGCACCACTGACGTCGTGTGTGACCAAATGCATCACCTTAATTCTGTAGTTTAATTCCTCCTGCCCTTTGCCAAGCCTCCAGACTCCTTCACCTGAAATCTGCCCCTCTCACTTTGGCGGTGTGAAGCACACCTGGTACTGTTTCAGGACCTGTTTAAGACAATCTACAACAGCACAGCTGCCAATGAAGGACAAGGCTGCATTTTTCCTCTTCCTTCACATTGGTTGATATGCTCAAATTTTAATTATTTCATGGGCCGAGGTACAATTCACTGCAGAGTTAAAAGAACTCTGGAGGGGGCACAAGGGAGGAGGTGGACATGCATATTTGGAGATGGCTGTAGACTCCACTCTTGAGCTCTCGTGGAGTACGGATAGCGCTGACAAGAAGAGAGCAGGGCTGTGCATATGGTGCTGCTCCGTCCATAGGGTGCCCTGACTCCGTATGTTGAGTTTCTTACAGCTCAGGGTCCTCAGCAAGTCCGCCAGCAAACTTTCATGCTCCCACTCTGGAGTAATAAAAGACTGGCAATATTCACATCAACGTGAAAGTGGGCTAAATCACGGTTGGTAAATTAAAAAAATCATCAATCTATCTCACTCAGAGCTGGCAACAAGATAAGACTTAACTATGTATCACCCAAATGGGAAAAAGAAAAGAGCTGCTTCCCCTCTAAGGCCTTAGCCTCTGTTGGTGGCTTCTCTGCCCAGAGCAGGGACATTCATCAAAGACGTGTGGCCTATCCTTTTGTTGCAGTTTTCCTTCCCCAAGACTGTTGCAATTAGCATTTCTTAATGCAGCTCAGCTGAAACTGCCACTAATACAATCCGAAGTTGCTAACTACAATGTCATTGTGCACCGTAACGAATGTTTGCTTAAAGATCAATAGGTGAGGCCAGTGTTAATTGTTAAATTAAACATAAACATTGTCAAAACACATCCATCGTTATTCTTCCACCTGATGACATGAACCTAGAGAACCTTTGCTGACCTTAAATTCAGGCTCTGTGACCTTCAGGTGGTTTGCATCAGATTATCTTTACCTTATGCAAACTTAGTGTTTTAATTGATCATTTTAGAATACAGCAGACTGCAGAACTCATACGTCTCAGGAGGGTTTTCTTTGAGAAACACTCTCTGAGGGGGTAAAAACATCTGTAGGATACTTGGGAACATTTGTAGGGTACAGGGAAACTTGGAGTTAAATATCTCACAGTTTGGCTGCAGCCTTTCATGATAACATCCGTTTCTAATCTGCCTCCATTATCTGCTGGACTTACCAGAGCCAAGAACGAATTGCAGAGCGGAGTATTTCAGGTGACAACTTCCAGATGCTTTGCTGACTGGTGGGATTCAGTTCCGACTGTCTAATCACGGGAAGAGTCACAGTCCTGAGGACGGGCACCACGGATGACGCCGGAAGCCTCTGTTGGTGAAGATAAGAAATACTGGGCTCCAGCACAGCACAAGCACCACTGCTCTGAGTGACCATGTAGGTAGTTACACTGCTTGTGGCAGTGAACAGGAACCGATTCCTGCTCCACCTTCCAACTGTGCTGCTACTGCCAGGTAATTAGAGCTCATCAGAGGCTGCTGAGAGCCTGAAACAATTACTCCAACATGCATTATCTGTCATATGCATCTCAGGATGTTAAAACTCACCGTAGAATTTGAATCGAGTCTGGTTCTTTACACCAGAGGGAAAAAAACTGCATAGGTTTCATTGGTTTATCAAACACCATCTTAAAACTATTGATTTTTTTTCTGTCCCGTCCACACTGGTTGGGGTCTGTTGCAGAGCCCCTTTCCTCTGACAGTTAAAAGCTTCCCTCTAACTTCCATCCTTGATTTATTCAGAGCCAGTTCCTGCCTATTTGTTCTTGTGCCAGCATTTCAGCTTATATAGCTCTTATCCCTCCCTAGTGTTTACCCCCCCGATGCATTTCTGGAGAGCAGGCCTATCTCTTCCCAGCCTTCATGTTATTAGGCTGAACAAGCCCTGCTCTTTCAGCCTTCTTTCATAAAAGAGGTTCTCCATTTCCCCAGTCACCCCAGTAACCCTGCCAGTCTGAATCTTAAACATGGGTAACCACAACTGTCCCACTCAGGTTTTCCTTTGTGTCTTCTGCAACAATATTAACATTACTATAACTCTGCAATAAAATGGATATATTCTAGGATTGTGGTTGTTCTGTTCACAGCCAGGTTGCATAGTGGCCCATCTTCATTCCCCAAGCATCTAACACAGTCTTTCGCTATGTCTGTCTTTCAAGCTGAAGAGTACCTGATTTAAGGCAGCAAATTCTGTTATTGGTCCCAATGTGCATTGACTTTGTACTTCACAATACCCAAATTCTCTAAGTTGATCCGAATCAACAGTGCTCCCAAATTTTCTGTGAGCACTGTATTTCATTAACTTAAGCAACTCCATAACCACTTCTCAGTTCCTCATTTCTTCTTCCCAAGTCACCTTCCATCCTTGCCTCTTTGACCACCCTTTGCCCCATGACAGAACACTGGTTTTAATCCTCACCTTCTCCATCATCATCACAAATTCCCTGTACAGCACAATATATTCAATTCTTCAGAGCAACCCAGCTAGACTGTGGCATCACACTGTTCTTGACTTCTGCTCATTGAAAGCTCCCCAAGGAGCCCAGCACAACCTTTCCCTCACAAACCCATCTTCCCTTTATCCCATTTTTCATGTGCCTTCACGAGTTCAGTTATTTAAAAAGCTGCTCTAAAGCACTGCATAGTATTGAGGTACAGCCAGGAGTTTCCCTAATCACTTTTCAACAGCTGCTCCATCCTTTATGACAGGCTCCGTGTTTGCTACTTTCCAGTCAAACGCTCAGGGCACAGCACTCAAGGCTTTGAACAGTTTATTGAGAATCTTTGCTACAGGGATGGTGATTTCATGTGCCGGTTCCTTCTCTTTCCTGGGACTGATCTGATTCTTACAGACTTGAACACATGAAGCACTTGGAATTCTGCGTATTGCACATGACCCTCTCCAGGTCTAGTCACTCATTCCTATCAGCCAACTTCATCCCTAGGGAAAGGCAGAGATGAGGACAGGCTGAGAGAGTTGGGAGTGCTCAACCTGGACAAGAGAAGACTCCAGGGAGACCTTACAGCAGCTTTCCAGTATCTGAAGGGTGCCTATAAGAAAGCTGGAGAGGGACTTTTTACAAGGGCATGTAGTGATAGGACGAGGGGTAATGGCTTCAAACTGGAAGAGGGTAGATTTAGATGACATATGAGGAAGAAATTTTTCTCTATGAGGGTGGTGAGACACTGCAACAGGTTGCCCAGAGAAGCTGTGGATGCCCCATCCCTGGAAGCGTTCAAGACCAGGCTGGATGGGGCTTTAAGCAACCTGGTCTAGTGGGAGGTGTCCCTGCCCAAGGCAGGGGGCTAGAACTAGACGGTCTTTAAGGTCCCTACCAACCCAAACCATTCCATGATTCTATGAAAGCTGAGGTACTGTCCCTTCGATGTCTGGATGACACATACAAATTCCTAACCCATGCTTATTGCGTGGTAGACTCATTCATTCTTTTTCTTTTCATTTATGCCCATTTTATGACTCTATGATTTATATGGCTAGTAGGCCTTTTATTGTTTCTTTTCCTTAATGTACAAGATCCTCTAGGTGTCATACCCTTACTTTGAATCTTCATCTCCTAACATTCAAGACATGACTTCTTTACCTGATCTACCCCTTCCTCCATTGCTAGCACGTTCCACTTCACTCGATGCACCCTGTTCAAGGCTATTTATCTGCTCAGGTCTAAATCCCTTCTCACTGGTGAGCAATGCAAATTCCAGATAATTTATACACCTTCTTTTAAAGAAATTGCCTGCATTCTACATGTCCAGACTCTTGAGTTCTCCTGCCCTACTAATCTCACCAGCTTTACACACCAGCATGAGTTACTGCTGGCCATGAAAATGTATGTACAGTCTGGGGACCCCCCTCTTTGCTTTTTTTATAGGAGGGCTGAAACCATTAATTCTGTTAACTAGTTACTGAGTTAAGGGCGAGATGAATCCTGAATGGAAGACAGAAGAGCTGTCTTTCCAGCTCTAGGCAGCTTTGCAGTGACAGCGAACGTGTGAGGCTTTGTCTGTCTGGGCTTTGCTGCTTTTTATAGTCCCCAGTCGAAACCTAGAAAACTCCCCAGGCACCAGTTGAGATTTTGAACCCGGGTTAAACAGGTAACAACTCTTCTGCTCTATGATCATCCCACAGATCAGACTGTCTGCCTGGATGATTGAGGCTACACATGTCTCTCTTCAAGTCTGCACCGGCATGACTGAACCGTTATCGGTGTTACACAGGAATAAGTTGCCTTCTGATGGGATTCTCGAGTGGAGCACTGCGTAAACCCTGCAGTTTTAATTTGCTGGAAGGAAGAACACCACTTTGATATTCACCCTCACTTCTGTCAAACAAGATACGTGCTCTGATCTGCCATGACTGCAATTTCATAACTTCAGAAATACACAGCCACACAGCAGCGCGGCCGTGTTTTCGCTAAAGTCAACAAACCCAACGTGATGCTGTTTCAGGCTTCCTGTTATTTTTCACTGTGTTGTTAAGGCTGTTTGGTCCTCTCCTAGTAAACACGTTTATTCACAGATTGGAGATTTGATAATTACCTAAAAGCATCCAAGTCTCAAGCGTTGTAAAAGCATGCAAGTCTCAAGTGTAGCAGGATCCCCAATAAAACAGTAATAATGAACACTTAAATTTCACCAAGATAAGAAACAGGCAGAGCTAGAATTAGGAGGACTGCTGAAAAATTGAAACAGCCTCCTATGTCCTCCTCTTCCTGAAAAACCTAACAAAGCAAGAGATGGAAAGAGAGAGAGAGAGAAATCTCCAGAATTTAACTTCTCCACACCATTAATTATGGCAGTTAGAAGAATCAAGCGCTTTGGACAGATTTTGCCCGGATTCAGGAAAGCGCTTTAACTTGGGTTTAAGTTTACCCTCTGTTTGGAAAGTACTTAAGTATAGGCTTAACTTCGAGCAGACGTTTAAGTCCCCTTGACTTTAACATGTGCTCAAGTGCTACCTACAAAGGAAGCATTTTCCTGAAGCAGGAGACCATCTTGGCTTAGGCACTGGATTAGCTGTCAAGAGACGGGGATTTGTTTCTGGCTCTACCCCTGGCCGTTGACAGGGTGAGCCCAGGCAAATAACATCCCCACTCTGTCCTTCGGTTTCACCACCTGTAAAACGAGCTGCCCTTTGCAAAATGCTCCAACATTGACATAGAAAAGTATTATATTTAAAAAACATGCATTCATGTCATTATACTTGGAGCTTTCTTGCACATCCTTTCAAACAACTGGTGCTGGGAACTGCTGGACTTGAGGGATCTCCATTGCTCATCCTCCTTATCCTTCCCTCTAAATTCAGAGTAAGGGCTGACTGTACCAGCCCATTTCCACTTTTTATACATCTCTGAGAAACACCTCTTTTTTAAATTTTAGCATAAAAAATTCCACTGGAGTTAATGGGTTATTAAGTTGTTGGGTGCATTTTACACCTTCATATGTGGAGTCAGTTTGGATTTTCATTAGTTAGAGCTAACACCAATTTTCAATAAAATATTAACCAAACACACAGAGAAATAGTTCATGTGGATCTATCCACTACTTCAATAAAATTAATAGACTTAGATATTTACTCTTGCCCCAGCAGTAATATTTTCCCACATTACATTTCAAACAATGAAATGACACTAAATTCATTTAAAACAAATTTATATTATTGTTATTTTAAACAATACTTAATTCAATTTCAGTGTTTGGCGTGCAAAGTTTGAAAATATCAATATTATTGTTTAATGTAAAAAAATAATAATAATTCTGCCACAAATTATTAGCATATGCAAGCTTCCCAAATGACTTCCAGGGCTGGTATTTACATTAAACTGAAAATGAGCAAAACCAGATGTAACTGTGCCATATAGGGAACGGAGCTACTGAGATTTAAAAAAAGGAAAATAAAAAAGGCGTTCAGCCTGAATTTTGGTCTTCTCACCCACACTTGGTGGTAGCTCGTCCAGGGACGTGTCACCACAGGTTTGCTGTAGCTGAACTGAAATAGAAACAGAGGGACATGAAGATGAAAAAAAGATGGGGATACAACCCGCATGTTGCTCACTTGAGCAAGCCCACATGAGCTTTTTGGGCTATATTTGTCACTAGCAAACCTCTAAATATGTGGCAAATAGCATCATGTCCCCCACGGATGGGGACCTGAGGCACCGCGGCTCTTACCATGGAAGACACTGGAGATACAGCCATGCAAGTGGAGGACGTGAGTCCCGCCATTGAAGCCTGTCCTCACCTCTCTGTTTTCCCCGTGGTCACCATGGTTCCTGGCATAGCAGGATGTTTTCCTGGTGAGGAAACACCTCAGCTGACAACCTGTCCTCCGCCACGTAGCTGCGGTAACGCCTCCCCTCAGGGTCAGGGGTTGGTGGTGGCCATTTTGTGTGTGCTGCTCCCTGCCATGGTGGCTCTGAGGACAGCAGTATTATTACTTAGTATATATTATACACTATAGTATAATAATCATAGAATCATAGAATGGTTTGGGTTGGAAGGGACCTTAAAGATCATCGAGTTCCAACCCCCCTGCCCTGGGCA
>JAOXNO010000041.1:4691023-4714946 GCA_028565335.1 Limnodromus scolopaceus | reverse complement strand
TGCCAGCTCATGTTGAGCTTCTCATGCACCAACACCCCCAAGTCCTTCTCCTCAGGGCTGCTTTCTAGCCATTCTCCTCCCAACCTGTATTTGTGCCTGGGATTGCCACGTCCCAGGTACAGTACCCTGCACTTGGTTTGGTTGAGCTTCATGTGATTTGCATGAGCCCACCTCTCAAGCCTGTCCAGGTCCCTCTGGATGGCATCTCTTACCTCCAGTGTGTCAGCCGCACCACCGAGTTTGGTGTCATCGGCAAACTTGCTGAGGGTGCACTGTCCATGTCTCCAACAAAGATGTTGAACAGCACTGGTCCCAGTATGGGCCCCTGAGGAACAGCACTCGTCACTGGCTGCCAACTGGACATTGAGCCATTGACCACAACCCTTTGAGTGTGGCCATCCAGCCAGTTCCTTAGCCACCGAGTGGTCCATCCATCGAATCCGTTAGTTTCCAATTTTGAGACCAGGATGTCGTGTGGGACAGAGTCAAACGCTTTGCACAAGTCCAGGTAGATGACATAATCTACATTGTTATATCTCTAATATGTTATTATAACATTTAGATTAGGACATATGCTGCAGCGAGATTGTGTATTGGGTCCCAGCTCAGCACAGAGCAGCCCTGGCAGAGCACAGGCCATAATGGGTGAACGCTTCAGAGGGAGGGCTCTACCCAGCTGTTTCCTCAAAAGAAATCAGGTGCCTTGTAATATCTTGGCCTCCCCATGGTCTTGTTGGGAAAAAACCTGTTTTAATCCTTTGGGCCAGATATTTTGGTTGAAGAAGAGGAAGGGGATTGCGAGTGAGAAGAGGCTAAAGTAAGACCTGGGTTGGTTTGAGCTGCCTGGAGGCTGCTGGGAGGATGACAGTGTTTACAAAAACGTGGGGCTGATTTTTCATGCTTTCACCCCATGGTGACCAGAATGGCCAGCCAGCGTTACCCTGTAACACTGGTGCTGCTGAGCCATGGGCTGGCTGTCCCGTGCCCGGAGCAACCTGTGGGATCAAACCCTTCTGCTCATGGGATTTAACACCAGCCCCTGGGGAAAGCAGTGTCAGGGCTGTGCAGGTGAATCCCACTTTGGGCAAACTGCATCTGAAACAACTAACATTTCAAAGCTTGTAAACCATCTGGAGAGTCAAGGTAAATAACATGCTCACAACATGTCCCTGAACTTGCCACCAACAGGAAGGAGATGCTCCATCACGTGGAAACAAGCTGCTTCCTGAAAATTGCCAGGACAGCTCTTGATTAGCTTTCCTGCTAATAACAACACGTTGATGGAGCCTGAGAATGCCCACAGAAAACCAGTGACTCAAGGCCAACCTTTGAGGAAATCACAAAATATATTTAGATTTGATCTTTACCTGCTAAAATGTCCTTTAAAGCTCTTTTTACAAAGAAGCAGCTGCCATTTGAGGATGCCTTCCCCATGTTCAGCACTCAGAGGAGCTCTGATTCAGAATAAAACAAGTGGCTGGAAGAGTGTGTGGGTATTTAGCTAATTACATGTTTGGTAAATTTGTGTTTTAAAACAATGCTGCTTGTCTCCTCCCTTTGCAGAGTGCCAGTTCACTGGAGTGTTTCCCATGGATTGGCAATTAGATGTAATTAGGTCTTGTGATTTCCACATTTGTCTTCATGTCACAAAGTTTACTACTAAAAATGCTCATTTTGATGGTAGGCGTTTTCTAATTGCTTACAGCCTGCAGCAGTAATAGAAACCATTGGCAGCTGCGGCACCTGAGTTTACTGTTGGATCGAGGCATTACTCCCTGCTAAACTTTTCAGGAGGATTTTGCAGCTCCAGACGTCTCAGCCAACACTTTGGGTCAGCTGCCCTGAAGTTAAGGACACGGGACTCAGATCTCCCTGCTGGCTGGCATGGCAAATCAGCCCATAATTTGGGAGGTGAGTAGGAACTCAGACCCCAAGTTTAATAGCTGTTGAAAAATTGAGAGAGGAGGAATTGAGCTCTTTTTCTATTTGTTTCCAGAAAAACATGTTAGCGTTGAAGTGCTATTTTACAAGCCTTTTGGAATTCAGGTCTGTGACTGACATTATTTCAGTCCCATGCAAGGCATTTTTTGTGCAGTTTGTAGAAGGGACCAGTCTGTTGTGTGTGTCCAAGTTGGACAAGAAGAAACAGGATTAAGATGTAAAGGAACATATGAATTAGGCAGCAGGAAAATCTCTGCAGAGTGAGAACTGAGAAGTGGTGAATTAGGCTGGTGGTAGTACAGTTTCTTCTAAACTGGAGATCTTTAAGAACAGGTTAGGCAAATAGCTAGCAGGAGTGATTTTGGTTTTGTGGGGTACTGGGGCTTGGAGATGAACTAAATAGCTTCCTAAAAGCCATTTGAGCCTTATTCTTTAATTTTTTGAGTAACACAGGCCTTTCTCAGCCCACCGTTGTCGGTATTGTCTCGCTGTGTGTGCATTCGTCACGTTAAGTCATATGGGCACCGGTCCCCTCTCCTGGCTGGATCTTCTAAGCTCTTAAATGCATTCCCCTGAAGAACGCATAGCAGAAGGGCGTATTTGACAAGCACAATTGGAGATAAGCAGCCCCGAGGAGTTTTAGGACACTGAAGAAAGAAAATAATCTTCTGGTTTCTTCTTTGCACACACACAAAAAAAAAAACCCGAACAAAAAAATAAGATTTAAAATTACTCCATCCCCTCTGGACTGCAGAAAAAGACACTCTAAACCAGATAATCTCCAGCTCTTAGGCAGAACATTTTCTCCGTTGATCTTGAAGATCTTTGCTAAGGAGGGTCGTTGGTGTGATCCTGTTCTGCTGCTGCGCGCAGGTGTGCAGGATCTGAGCGGTGGCCATGCCACCAGGTAAGCAGCCGTGGGGGCTGCTTTTTCCAGGCTGTGCTGGCCCCTTCTTGCAGATGGTAGCGCACGGCACCTCCAGCCCCTGCGTCTGTGTGGGCAGAGCAGCTGGGCCCCAGCAGAGCTAAGCTGGCCATGTCTAAGTCCATCAGCAGACACCGTAAGACCAGCTCTTTCTTAGCACGCTGCAGATGCTCTGTGCCTCACCCACTGCCTTGGCGACGTGGACAAGAGGTGTGCGTGGGTCACGAAATACAGTGATTACTCTGATTCTTCTTCCTTACCATGCTGTGTAGACATGTTACTAGTCACCAGCTTATGTTCGCCCCACAGGCCGTAGGGTGGAAGCAGGAGCAGAGCTGCAGACACCATCCGCTTGTCCCCAGGCTTGTGTCTTTGCCTGGAGCAAGCACACTTAACGGATGACACATGTGTCTGTGCACATTCCACCTGCAGAGACTGCAGCTCTTTGTCTAGTAAATGCTGCTGTGACAAAGCTGTTCCATATCACTCCCTTTTATGAAATATTTCCTACAACACTGGCTCAGTGCTTTTCTCAAACTCCACAGTCTTGGATTTAGGACTGACAATAGAGAAGCAGCACAGTCTATGTGTGCACAGGGATAACACCTATAAATTCAAAGTCTGGCAGCCCTGACATCATATAAGACTTTATTTGTTTCTTCAATCAAGCTTTGGGGAAAAAAAACCCAAACCTAAAACTATCTAGTTTATTTTTGTCTGGAGCTGCAGGGCAGATGAGTTTTCCAGAAGGTATAGAAGGCTGCCATCGATTTTAGTATTGAGTCAGTTTTAATGAGTCACAGTATTTTTGGAAGGCTTTTAAGATTACTGTAAAGTGCTTAGTTACAGTGGCTACAGGTGCCAAGGCAGGAAAAGAAATAACAAAGAAATGCACAGCAGCTGTATTGCTGCGCTTCCCCTCAGAACTGGGATCAGCAGAACAACACACATGGAAAACGCCAAAGAAAATAGGAGAAGATGTAAGAGATGACAGAAGTCAGCACGGTCAGCTGCGACACTAAAGCAAAAATATATGTTATTTAAGGGACTGCCCAATGCTCCTTAGCTGCGAGTTGGAAAGGGCCACCGGCAGACTCCGGATTGCCAGACGCTCAGTGAATCGCCTGTTTGCCTTTCAAGCTGTCCTTTGGTTGTAAGTCATTTGCTCCTGTAGCTGCCAAGCTCTGCCACTGCCATCCTGCGTTGAATGAAACTGTGGAAACATCTCATTTAGCAGATGAGAGAAGGGAAGGCAGAGAAGGGGGGGAAAGCGTTGGCATGAAGAGGAAAAAAAATAAATAATTTTTCCTTTGTGACTTGCACACACTTGCCTTTTCTTGCCCTGTACCAGTCTGAAATACATCGGGCACAACTTTCAGAGCGCTCACGGAGATGCTCGGTGTTAGGCGGCAAAGAAATATTCAGTGTTTTTCTAGTAAAAACAATGTTCTAAAAGTACGTTTTAAAGATCCGGGGATGGCAAACAAAGAGCCTCAAAAATACAGGGCGGGAGAAAAAGCTTCCTATGATGTGCCAGCTAGATTTTCGGATACCTCCCGTGACGGTTGGACTCAGGAGTTAGGCAGAAGCAGCAACCACGATCCCAGGGAGCGAGCCCTGAGCGGGGTCCATCAAACATGCGCAGGCTTTGCCTTTGCTTGGGCAGAAGCGAGCGCCTGAACGCACAGCTGGATACTTGCATATGCAAATACCGGTTTGTACGTGCAGAGAGCTGCAGGAATCCGTTCTGACTTTGGAGGCCCGTTTTCGCCCTCCTCCTGCCGGCCCCCCACCCCCTTCGCCAGACGGGGACGTGCAGAACATTCTCCGGGCTGCGGCAGCATCGTGAAGGACCACCACCGGCTTCGCAGCATCTTCCGGCATCCTCAGCGCCGACGTCGCTGGCCTTGGAGATGCCACATAGCAACCTGGGTACCGGGGCCACCCCGGCGTTTGCGCACAAACCCAAACCCGCACCCGGGGGGGAGGTGGGGGGGGAAAGGCAGGGGAGGGCAAAGGAAACTCCTCATTGTCTGCGGTGGAGCGGAGCGGCGGCGGATCCAGCCTCCGCGTCTGCTCTTCATGCGTGACTGGCATGAGTCCCACCGCTAAGTCCTTGGCCGCCGGCCAAGCGCGGAGTGGCAGGCACCTGTCCCTGCTGGGAGACCTGGCGACCCCGACTTGCCCTAACGGTTAGTTCTTTTCTAACATCACGTCTACTCGAATTTACCTCAGGATTTCCCCCCTCCGGGTGCCAGGGAGCTAAGGCTGATGCCAACTGCTTCACCATGGATAAAGCAAGGAGCGTTCCCAAGCTGCACCCGGGCACCCTTGAAGCATTCAGCTGTACTCTCCTCGCTGGAACAGATGGGGCCCATCAAGGTGTTAGTGTCCTCCACCACATCAGCAAAATACCCCAGCACTGGGACAAAG
This sequence comes from Limnodromus scolopaceus, assembly GCA_028565335.1. Lineage (NCBI taxonomy): Eukaryota > Metazoa > Chordata > Aves > Charadriiformes > Scolopacidae > Limnodromus > Limnodromus scolopaceus. The sequence goes on along the minus strand of JAOXNO010000041.1, from coordinate 4,709,647 downwards.
TCAGGAGAGAAAAACAAACCCCAGCTCCCTCTTGACTGTCCTGAAAATGCCGTTTTTTGAGACTTATGCTGAGGAGCAAGCCTGGCTCTGTGCTCCCACCTCGGGGATGCACCCCCCCTCCATCCTTCACACAAGGACATCACCTCTGTACCCACGGAATCACAGCTTCCAGGAGCTCTGGGCTGTATTTTGGTTGATTTTCTTCGGGAAGCCTGTTCCAGCATTTCCCTGCCTGCTCTTTTACCCCTGCAGCAGCACCTTGCGCTCACAGATCAAAACATCTCACAAGTGGCTCTGCTGGAAAAGAGGACAAAGAATTTCATTTCATAGGAGAGCAGAGACCAGCCAGGAAGGGAGTTTTTTTGCAGGAAGTTTAGGGCAGAGATAGGATGAGGACATGGATGTCCTTATTCTGCAGCCTGTTTCTTACATAAAATCTACTTTCTTCAGCGTTACAAATGCAAGTGGAAATATTTCCAAAGCGTGGAGAATTTTTGAGTGATCTTCCATTATTTCAGCTTCGTTTATAGTCTCTTGTCCCAGTATAGGCACATTTCACTTACCCTTCTGGAGAAAAATAACAGAAGCTTTTGCATTCTGACATATGATCTGCATTGGAAATCGGAGAGTTCTGCGCACCTCATCCTTCAGTTTTCGTGACACGAAGTTCATCAGATAGAAAGAATGACAAACGGGGTTGAAGAGACCTTATTTTGTATGGTTGGCCCTTGAGCTATATCGTGTGCAGCAGGAGCTGCCTGCTCTGTGATGAGGAAGAGAGGGTGGCTGAAGGCAGAGCATCCCAGCTCTACCTCCTGGTGCCAGGCATTTGGTTGCCCTGCTGCCACCTTTCTCCTCCAGAAACCATGGCTTTCATGGGTTTCTTCTGTCTGTCCTGTCTCCCCTGAGCACAGATCTTGACGGCCCAAGCTCTTGTCTGCGAGGGAGATACAGTACCTACAGGCTGGAAGTTTTATCTCAGCAGGCTCGACTGCAAAAGAAATAACATGAGGAAAACTAAAGATCCAAATCCTCTCACTTAGAAATCAATGCTCATTTTGTATTTAAGTTCAAAGAGGTGCAGGAGGCAGCGTAAACCGAGGCTGGAAAATAGAAAGAACTGGGCAAAAAGCGTTTTGTGCTAGAACTGCAGACCAAGACCAAGGTCAGTAATATTCTCAGGTCTGCTCATCTGTAAAAACAGGCTAAAAACAGCCTAACAGCAACGAGATGAAGGAAAAGCCATCATTTAGGGCAGTGGCAACTCGTTAACCCAAATGACCTGCGTCTCTGGCGAGCGCTGACCCAAGGACTTGCGAATTTACCTCCACTGCCCAATAAACTGTCGCTGCCCAGCTTCTCTAATTAAAATAGTCCTGGATTTGCAGGACCTACCCAGAGAATAAACTGGAATTTATCAGATTAGCTAAGCCAGATCATACGTAGAGCATACAGGCTGGCCAACAGCCTACTTTGGACCAGATTAACCAGCTAAAATAATTGGGGATTTTTGCAAAGTCTGCCCCTAAAGACTGGCATTAAAGAAATGCACCAAAGACTGAGCATACATTGAAATCCTTTTCTTTTTACCCTATTTAGTTCTTAGCTTGATGTTCTTTGGCAATTGATGGGAATCAGCTTTTTATCTTTCACTAACCAGTGAAAAAAATCCTCTCCCTGCAGCTCCTTCAGGTGAGCTGTGTCAGTGGGAACTGGTGGATCTCTGGAAGGGCAGGAAGGCTACATTTAATGTATTCCTACATCAAAACTTTGCTCCCCTTATTCCCACACTCTGGTCCCCCCGCTGTCAGCCTTGTTTGATGGGGAATGGTTAGTGAGGAGTTCGTGGACTGGTGTCTGAGGGAGAGCAGAGCTGCATCTCGTCCTGATCAAGTCAGGTGTCCTTGATGGGAAAGGATGAGAAGGGAAAAAAGCCTTGGAGCCTGAAAAGGATGGAACCCAGGTGGCCGCAGAATGCCTTGGGGGCTCCATGTAAAACGGGGACCTTTCTCCTGGTCTCCTCCAGGGAAATGTGGTGCATCCCTCCACCAGCTCTCACCGAGTCATGTGCATGGGAGCCGGCAGCGACATTCTGGCAGATGTTCCTTTTGAGCAATATGGGCTTCGTCGCCCTCAGACGAAACAGGTTTTGCTACCAGAGCCAAAGGACCGCAGCCACGAGGAGGAGCAGGAGGAGGAGCAGAGGCAGGAGACACCTGAGAGCTGGATTTCCTGCCCCTCTTCTCCGTTCTCACCCTCCCTCAGCAGCCCCTGCCCAAACCAAACAGACAGCAGAGCCATGGACATCTTGTTCCCCTCTGTGGGTGCAACCACCCACTTGGCTTGTGCCTGGAGCAGGCCTTGGGCAATTCTCAGCACTGCTTTAAGCCAACAGACAGCCACTGCGGAGGGGAATCAAGCCTGAAGGCTGGTTTCAGCCTTCTTTTTTCCCTGGATGACCTCCTTCAACATTTACGGGATTTTTTACTAGGCAGAAGCCATGTTTAACAAAATGTTTAAAACATCCTAAAAGCAGGAATGTGGTATTCTGCCGACCTCAGCAATGAGATGTACCAGCATTCACTCACCTCCATTCTCCTTATCGGGGGTCTGAACGTGGCCAACAGGGGAGCAGAAAATAGCAGGTGACAAGCAGGGAAGTAAGATGCTGCTGTCCTGAGCCAGTGCTGGTCTGGAGGCCACCTCCCTGAACAGTGAAGCAACAGAAAGAAGGATAAATCAGTAAAGGACAGAAAAAGACCTTCTCCCCCTAGTTTTGACTTTGTCAAGGACACCAGGAGCTTTCTGTTCTGTTATAAACTGAAAAGAGGAAAAAAAAAAACAAACCAGCATACAAGAGAAGCACAGCTTCATCAGCGCTGTGACTGGTTCGATCGGTGGCTCATATCACCATGTCTCTGCGACTCACTCCTCCTTCTCTCGCCGCTCTGGGCTGTACTGGTTTGAGATCCACAGAAAAAAAAAACTAAAAACCTCACACCTCTCTCGCCAGCTGAAAGCAAATTTCCTTTCTCACGAGCCCGCGTCCACCCTAGCTCAAAGCAGCAGGCTTATTTCAAGCTGGGGCATTTGCAAAACAGGCACAAACTAACTCCTCTTCTGCGCCTGCAACAGCCCCCCACAACCATTCTACACTTCCAGGCTAAAGTGGGGGAATCTCTTGCTCGCTGCTGGTCACATCAGAGGCTGTGACCCCGGCATTACCACGAGGCAAGCAAACCGAATGCAAACTGGCCTGCAAACGAATCTTTACGTACCCCAAACCAGGGCGTGCATCTGCTTTTTGGGCAGAGGGACAGCTGCCACAGCAGGAGAGAACAGCTCGGGCCCAGCGTTCAGCCTTGGCTGCCACGACCTGGCTCCAGAATTGCCACGCGTGAAGTTTTTCCTGCTGTAAATAAGGGAGCTGCGTGTACTGAACAACTGCAAGACGCGGCACAAATCCCAGCAATTTCTCCTGGGTGCTCAGAAAGCCCACCCTGCTTTGGCTATGCTCTTACCGAGGAGGACTCGGTAAGATCCCTGCAGGATCCGGTGCCGAACCCCAAATTTTTCACTGCAGTTACAATTTCACCCTCGTTTCTAGAAGCACGTCCAGAAGCTGACCTAAGGCACCCGCCCAGGGGATATTATATAACAATGGAGATTGTGTGTGTGTGTAGTTTATGTAAAAACACTTAATCTCACAGCTGCTTCCCTCCCCTGCACCCTCGGCAAAATTTCCCTTCCCCTCTCCCGTTTAAATACCTGGTATTCGATCATTTCACAGGGTTGGCAAAACCAGCACAAAGGAGGCAATGTTTGCTCAGATCTATTCTTGTGCGTATGCGCGCGTGCGAATTTTTTGGCAGAATCAGTGCTTGCAAGCAGCAGATAAAACTTTTCTGTTCAAGAACCGCTGGCAGCCAGGAATTGCTGCCCGGCAGCAAATCTCCGCTTACCGAGGGAGATCATGTCGTTGTTAGCCAGGTAGAGGGGCTGGAGAGGGAAATCTAGAGAGCTTCCTTGTCAGGCTGTAAACGAAATGGTTGTTTAGCAATTACTCTAAGACAGTAAATCGCTGTGCGTGAACCCACTTCAAGATAAAATCCAAACTTGGTTTGCCCTGCTTATACAGCACAGATGCATATGCATCCTGGAAGCTACATAACCCAGTAATATTTTATTCACATCACACTCCAAGGAGCTCACTGACTGGAATTCAATAGAAACTGTTCTCTGTGTGAAAGTAATTTCAGAAAGTAATCTAGTTTATGGAAATGAAAGGCATCAAAACACAAAAAACACTGTTTCTGTACAAGTGCTTTGCTTCAAATATTTGACATGGAAATTTATATAATCCCTCTGGGGCACATGGGTTTCACGAGTGTTAACATCTTTTGAAATGAATTTCACAAATGTTTATTTGGAATACCAGGCATACAAATAATTTAGAATATCAAGGCATCTTGTTGAATCAGTCTTAATGATACAGATCTCAGATGGCTGCGAAGGTTAAAAGGTATGAATTTTAATTGAGTGTATGGAAGATGTCATTTTCAATCATTGCACTGCATTGCCAAAGCTATCACTTTCCAATTCTAAGCTTCCTGCTACCTCCTCCTCGACTGCCTCTGTTACTTAAAAGACCAAAATGAAACATTTTTCACATTTTATTTGTGTGCTGGGCATGTATTAAATACATGAGTTTTGCCGCCTATCTTGGTTTATACAGGACCCCATCACCGTTGTATTGCAACACTTCTCAGGCAATAAAGAGGTTGACTTTTTCCAGACAGATAGTGGTATATTGTCATTCCAGTTTTATAAAAAGTTAAATGATTAAAGGCAAACAATGTCGAGGCCAACTACAGCACAAATGGTTGCTAAGACTCTGGTCAAAGTCAGATTTTACGGCTGCCTTCTCTCTTCCCTTCTTCCATGGTGGACCCTACTGACAACACGGTATAAATCAGAAGTGAAATTCTTTCGCCGTTTAAAATCTGTCTTTTAATTGGTAGACCCATATTTACTTCTGGCTTTGGATAATATGATGGATAAGCATAAAAAGGAAAACTAACTGGATACCTGTTATGAGATTTTTGTCCATCCTGTGTGGCAAAGGAGCAAGGATCCTGTGGGAAAAGATATCGTGTGATTGGGTAATTAAAAATTATCATAAGCCATAGGCTTATGATAGGCAAGGCAAATTAAGCCTGCAAAGGCGGCATGAGTTCTGAGAGCTCCTCAGCTACTGAGCGCTTGGTATTGCAACTTTAACACTCATTTTAAGTTTGTTCGTAACCTAGATTTGTAATCAGCGAGATTTTATCCAGGATACTGGGGGTTTTTTTTTCTGTATATTACTGGGGAAAAAAGCACCTTGGGATGGAAAACTAAGATCAGTTTGTTCATATGGAACAAAGCGGTTGGGCCCTTTGGTGGCTTGCTCACTGGCCAACCTTAGATGTGCTCAGTCAATGTGAGGGAATTAAGTCGGGTATGTTCTGGGGGAGAAAAAAAAAAAAGTCCCTCTCTCATTCCACAGCCTTGGGCCAGAGCAGGCGCTCTGCAGACTGTGCCTTTGGAGAAATGAAGCAGCCAAATTTCAACAAACCTCTAAAGAACATGCACGCTACTGATAACTTGGCCAAACCTGGGTGGATTTCAAGAAGGGCGTGAAAAGCACTTTGTTCACAGGCAGCGCACGGCCAATTTCCTTTCTGCTCCCAAGTGTGATGATAAAAGCTCAGCAAATGGCTCTGAGCTTTTTTTCTTTTTGCAGGCAAATTTTATTCCAAGAAATCGTCATTGTTTTCTTTGAAACGTCCATTGTCAGCAGCAGGAGCAAAATGAACGTGACGCAACCATCCAACCCACACAAGTCTGAACCTCTGGCAGAAAAAAAACCCCACATTGGTCTTCTAGTAGGACACATTAAAGATGCCCTGCTATAGACTGACCTGTCAGGTCTACCTACACCTGGAGTGATCCTGACTTCAAACACATTTTTACTGGCTAGGGTTGGTGGCCTTAACTATTCAACAGCGACCATTCTGGGTCAGGCAGCTGATGGTCAGATCAGCGACTTTGGCTACCATTTAGGACAAGAAAAAAATAAATACGTAAGTGTGCTTTTTGAGAATAAGCCTCTACCTCTGGATTTTGGGATTTATGGGCAAACTGGCCATAAACAAGTAGGACTGAAGGGGACTGTCCCGCTGTGAGGCACAAATGTGTCCAGAGCATCCCTGGGAGATGCTGAGCAGAACTTCTGCTGAAAGGGGAATCCGTGAGCCTTTGGGGGCGGCTCAGGGTTTCAACAGCTCTCCATGGTGTGTGAGCATACACTCCCCAGTGCCAGCCCCGCAACTCCCCCCTCGTTAAGGCAGGCTGGGAGGAACACAAAGCCCTCTGTTTTGCTTGAGTTTCTCCTGTGAATGGGCGGAACAAATGATAAGCACAGAAAGCAAGAAGAAAAGTTGTCCAAAAGGGGGTATCGGTTTCCCTCATGGGAAAGGTTTTCCGAGCCCTCCCCTTCCCCTCTGCCCTGCTCGGATGGGAGTGAGCCTTCTGCTGAGCAGCCTGGACGTCGGCTCCCTACATCTCTGCTCGTGGCACCTTTCTTTCTCCTTCTATTACACGTATGTCCTCCTTTGTCAGGCCATGAGCAGTGACAAGGTGGTTGGGCTGGCTTCCAAAACTCCTCCATTAGCAGAGCAGTGGCAGAAGTGTCCCTTGGAAGAAAAGCACTGGCATCCCTGAGGAGAAGGACTTGGGGGTGCTGGTGGATGAGAAGCTCAACATGAGCTGACAATGTGTGCTGGGAGCCCAGAAAGCCAACCACATCCTGGGCTGCATCCCCAGCAGCGTGGCCAGCAGGGCAAGGGGTTGGATTCTGCCCCTCTGCTCCACTCTGGGGAGAGCCCCCCAAGTGCTGCCTCCAGCCCTGGGACCACCAACATCAGAAGGACATGGACCTGTTGGAGCGGGTCCAGAGGAGGTCACAGAGGTCCTCTGCTGTGAGGACAGGCTGAGAGAGTTGGGGGTGTTCAGCCTAGACAAGAGAAGGGTCTGGGGAGACCTGTTGTGGTTTGGGTCCGTGGCCTTATAGCAGCTAGCAGACCTGATGCTTGGTGCAAAATGGGGCAGAAGCTAGTCTGGTCCTGCAGTGGCTGCCAGTAATGTCCCTTGATCTGCATGCTTGGGCTGTGGAGCATCCTTTTTGTCCCAGGAGCATACTTATTTGTTAATATGCAGGGAAAACTTACCTTCGTATGAGTTGTCAGAGAGGGTTTCACCGGTTTAGAGATGCGTTCAACCCCAGGTTTTCATTGCATACAGACAGTGGCGCCACTTCAAAGGTCAGTTCCACGGTGTTCAACCGCATCTACTTGAGCGTCTGCTGGTTTTACAGGTGTGCTGAGAACCCCTCAAACCAAACCTGTGGGTACAGAGGAATTCCTCCCAAGTCCTCCTCTTCGATGAACCTGGTAACAACCAAACAAAATGCTTACACAGTGCCCTCTGGTCCAGAAGTGTCTGCTCAAGTAGTAGTGGCATAATGTGTGATTTAAGTGCCCAGCATTGATTGATGCATTATTTCTTCTGCTGATGGCTCTGTGTGCAACACACTGATTTTTCAGAGAGCAGTGCAGACCACGAAGAGGTCAAGACACAACACTTGATTATACCAAAACCACAGCCTTTCACCTCACAAGCAGAGTACGACAACACTTCCAGAGCATGTTCTTCAACCAGGGCACACACACTTCATCCGTGTTTACCAGAATATGCCCAAAGCCTGAAAAGTGGTGTAAATTGCCATGGTCATCAAAACATGACAGCAGCTCCAGGACTTTCTCGGAAGCACCTCCAGCACCAAACAGGAAACTAAAACATCCTAAAACCCATTTGAGGACAAGAAGGGTCCCCTTTAATCACCAAGTCCTTCCCGTCATATTCCCCGGCAACCAAGTCATACAATCCCATTTCACAGGCTGAACAGGCATCAGCTTCAAATGAGCTGGAGCGTTTGCCCCAAGGCCATTCCCAAATCTCTGTTGTCTGAGAGTCTCAAACTCTCCTCTGATATCCAGCCTGAATATATTCTTCATCAGTTCACGTCTCTCTCTATTTGCAGCAGCACGGTCCGTTAAAGCCAGGCAGCCTCCCTCCTCTCACAATCGGTCTACGCACAACCAGCAGCCACATCCCCTTCAGCATGCATCAGGTCAGGAGAAATCACCCTGGCTGTGCCTGTCTCCTCTTTTCAGTCCTGCCCCAAGTCCAAACCGGTCCCCTGCTCCTGCTCCCATCTGATGTCCCCAAATCCCAAACCCAAACAGTGCACCGAAGGAACCCATGCAAAGATCTATCTCAAAAAGCTGAGCACGTTGCAGTGGCCTTCAGGTATCTGAAAGGGACCTACAAGAAAGCTGGAGATGGACTTTTTACGAGGGCATGTAGTGATAGGATGAGGGGTAATGGCTTCAAACTGGAACAAGGTAGATTTAGATCAGACACCAGGAAGAAATTTTTTACTATGAGGGTGGTGAGACACTTCCTGTTCTCATTACAAATGTTTTGGAAATGAGTTGCACAAGCAGTCTGGATCTGGGTTGCTCACCTGGTAACTGGGACACACATTTTTTTTTCGGCTTGGTACAAAGCCCCAAATAAGCCAGCTGTGCAGGTCAGCAGGAATTCAGCAGGAATTTGTGTTTCTTCTTTTTTTTTTTTTTTCTCTCCTCCTCCTCTTTTGTTGTAGAATCGGAGGCACTGGTTAAAAATAACTATGTAAACCCACTGAGGGAAGTGAATATCCCTCGCTCAGCACTTCCAGGCAAGCCTCTAGCATGCTCTATCCAAAAGTGTTCACCAAGGCTGCATGCACTTTGGGGTCAGCCTGCTGGCCTGGGCCACCGGTTGCACCATGCAGCACTGGGTGTAGCTATGGCAGAGCAGTGCTGTGCCCCCCTCGGTGGCTTAGGAGCGAGGTACCCCTTGGACTAGGGGACTCGAGGTGGGAACCTGCCATCAGGACCCATGTCTCTCCCAGCCAACAATCCCTTTCCTCACTGTCCTTTGACCAACAGCAGTCATAGGATAATTTGTCTCCTTAGGTGGACCCTAACTCTGGTGAACACCTCAAGCGCCCCAGATGAGTTCCCGAGGTTGGAGAGGAATTTTGGGGTAGAGTATAGAAATCAAGATGGACTTTCCACGACCTAGAAGGCCACCCTACGTACCATCCTCCTCTGTGAGAGATGTACCAATGGTCAATTAACCACATTACCCAGCGGGAAGGAGGGAACTGGTCCTCAGGGCTTCAACCACAGGAGAAAAACAGGACCCCTAGAACTGCAGGGCTTCAAGTTCAGAAGGTCACCAAGAATCACCAAATTCCTTCCTAGCCATTGGCTTTATTTCACTGCTGCTTGAAGTACCTTTTGGTGGAATTTCAAGCAGCATTTGTGTCAGTTTGATCACGCTCGTTGCGATCAGTATTTATTTGAATTTGAAAAAGGATTGTTGTGAACGGTGGTAAAGAAAGATCACATCTACAGGTCGTCATCTTGATCACAGAAAAATAAGTTTAAAAAAACTGCAATCAGCATAAAGAGGATTGCTTGGGAAATAATTTTTGTTCTAAAATGTAATCATCTATATTGGATACGACGTTTATTTGTTAAAAAGAAAATAAAAATGGAGTTTGGGAGCTCTCATATCTATAAAAAGACTACTTTTCCTGGCATTTATAAATATTAATATGGAACGCCAGCGAAGAACAATACATAACAATAATGAGAATCACCAAATCCCATCATTTTTGACATTGTCATATCAACAGCTTAAGGATTAGCAGGTGAACTTTAAACATATTGCTTCCAAATAATAATAATAACAGTAATGATAATAACATCAGAATGAAAAAAAAAAAACCTTACTGCATTATATATTCTTGATGGCTTTCTTCTTCTAATAGCGTTTGCAGGATCATTGCTTTGAACATTTGGATGTCATGCTTAAAAAATTAACCTGAAGAAGGGGGAGGTCTTCTTATCTCTTCCCATTCTTGCAAAGCTTTGCTCAGCCTCATCTTTGTTTCCCACTAACCCCTGACATTGACAGAGTCAAAGGCCTATCAAATAATACCCTAATTTCAGGAGGATTTTATATATACATATATCTATGCGCGTCTGCAAATGTTTTGTGCACTTGTGTACGTATATGCATAAAACGAAGCAGTGTTTTGAAAGATAAAGTTGCACCAGGTGTCAATTTTCACACCTCTCACTAAATACGCGTGGTAAAAAAAAAAACGATGCCACAATTTCATTGAAAATCCAAGCTATTGAGATCTAATCGCCGTTTAAGCTGTGGCTTTATTCAAATCTGGATCACCAATAGGGCTCAGGATGTAAATGAAGTGCAAAGGGAAATAAAGCAAAGGGGAAAAAAAAAAATAAAATCTATGATAGCCCTTTCCTTCAGCCATTTGATTCCCAAGTCCTTATCAGTCAATTAATGCACACTAAAACTTTAGTGGCAGCCTCAGTTTAACAGACCTAATAGCTGCAGCGAGTCCCAAGCATTAGCCAAACAAAACACACTTTCAGCAGCCTTAATATGAGACTGAAAAAAGGTCAAAATAGACAGGCTTTACAGAATAAATCCTGAAGATCCATTCTAATTTCCACTCAAGGATCTTTTAAGCAGTTCTTGGATGCTCTTTATGGTACTTTGATCCAAGCATAGTTTCATTAAAACTTTGTGGCTTGGTATTTTTAAACCTGATAGCTTCACTAAACTAGTTCTCAAAATGTTAGCTAAGCCGCTATGCATAAAACTACTTTACTGTCATGGTGTCTTCTAATATCACCTAAGTACAGGCTGTTGCAATTTTGAAAATGAACCTTTTCTACATTCACTAGATCTCAGCCTTGGGAATTTTTGCTTTTCGCACACTTGAAGGCTGTCTCGCCGTATAAAGGGAAGGTGCTGCCTTGCCCCCTTCCTCTCCCCCTCCTTGAAACCTAAAACTAAAATTAGCTGCTGTACCTTATTTGTTCTGGAAGCAAGTTACACAGTACTTTTATCCACTGTGGTTTCCAATTGCAGGATTAACACGGGATGCTGAAAAAACACCCTAGAAAAATAACAAAACATTAAATGGCGGTTTAAAATCCAGTTTAATGATGACAGGATAAATTCCCTAAAGACCCGGGAAAACAAATGTTACTTCCCACCTTCATAACGTGGCATGTTAATAAATCTGATTTAACTGCCGCAGATAAAAAAACCCCGTGTCCCCAGAGGCTGTCCTTTGCTCCCCTGAAAATGAGGTTAGGCGACAATTTTCTTCCTTTTCGCCTGGCGTTCACAAAAGCCTTGATTTCTGGAGGAGCTTTTGTGGTGAGTTCGCGTTGTTACAGTGGTTAGGAGAATTACAGAAAGGTGGCTGCAGAAGAGGCTGGGTTGAGTTTTCGAGAGAAAATATAAACAAAGGATTATTTTGAAGAATAATAATAAAGCCAAGGAGATGGGATTTGCACAGGCACCCTGTCCAGCCCTGCTCTGGTCTGAGCCAAGGGCCAAATTCCCACTAATTTTCATGGGAGCAACTTGGCTGGTGCTGGGAAAAAAAAAATCAAAACTTACAAGAAAGCCCCAAAAACTCCTCTGGGCTGACAGGTGGGAGACTACCTCCGTGCACGGTGGACATTTAAGGCCAATGAGGATATTTAAGGCAAAAACAGGAGCTTATTTCTATAATCATACATGGAAGTCCAATTTCTGTTATCTGCGTGGTCTGTCTTTGGCCCCCATGGGTACAAAACATCACGCTGAAATGGGCCTGAGGCTGGTTTTAACCACAACCTGGTGGCTTTCCGGGGCTGTCCCGTCCAGGCCCTGAGCCCAGGGTCCTACCCTGCAACCTCACCTCCAGCCACACCACCACCACCACCAAAAGAGACAGAAGTGAGCATGAAAGCCCTTTGACATCCAAAAGCTCCTGAGATAGTCATGGGTTTGGGGAAAAAAACCTGTCCCATTGACCGCTTCTTGGGAAGGGGTTGCTTTTGACTGTTATGGGAAAGGCCACCAATTCTCTATTCTTTCCCTCAGATGTTCTCTCAAAAAAACCCCTATGAATTACCAGTTTTTGCAAACTGCCACTGCCTGGTGGGTCGGGATGAGATTGTCCCACTTCTCCTCGAGTCCCCATCACCTGGCAGAAAGGGTTTGGTTGTTTTCACTGCTTCACACACCTCCGACGGGTCAGCAGAAAATCCTGTCAACCGAACGGCTGACAAAAGCGTCCTGATGTCAGGTATAAAGAATGCCACCTACAGCTTAATGTCTGCAAAAAAACCCCTCCGACTTTGGGCAAACAATGAACGTTTTTGTCTTCTTAATGCCCAGTATGCAATCGAGTGGAAATGCTACTTCCATCCTTAATCTACAAATGAAATTAAAGTTGTTGAAAGACACATGATAAACCAGGATCCTTTGTTTCTTCCAGAAAGAGGGGAAAAAATTGAAACCACTAAATATTTTAGCAGATTTACTAAATTTCCAATTAAATCTGGAATTATGGCAGAGCCTGTATCTCCCTCTCACTCCACCACACGCATTTTCTGTTTGAATAAAGTAGGTTAGACGCGGTGCTCCCTCCACCCTCCCACCCGAGCGGGAATATTAATGAAGCAGATCCGTCCCCGACGTGCTGGGCCAGCGGGGATGCTGGGGCATCCCTGGGCCGGGCTGGTTTGTAGGGGAACAGCCTTGGCTATCCGGAGGGAGCAAGATCTGCTAGGCAAGAGCACCCTCTGCCCGCTGGCAGGAGGGTCTGGCTCTATTAACATGCCCCCCCCTCCTCTGTCTTCCCCCCCATCCCTCCCCCGTCTTCCCTTTGCCGAGGAAAGGTCACGGGAAGCAGCTTACAGAAGCCAGATGAGGTGGAGACCAAATCAGGACCAAGATTATATGTCAGGGACTTAAAGGCAGGAGCGGAAGGACAGCGTGCAGGGCTGGTGCGTGCCTTCTGCCCGGTTCCAGCCCTTCCTCTCCTCCCGCAGAGCGTCGGTCGTGTCAAAGTAAGGATAACGGGTGTCCCCTCCCTCCAAGGTTTCCAGTGCACGTGGCCAAGTTGGCTCGGACTTGGCCAAAAAGGGGTGAGACACATGGACGTGCTTAGGGCTCTTCCAGTCTGGTCCGGTCCTGCTTGAAATTGAAGGGAAAAGGGATGCGGTGGTTGTCCCTTGTGGGAGACATGACCTCACTGTCTCCTCTTCTGCTTGGGGGAAAGGTGGGGATTTCTCCCCTGTCACGAGTCAAGCAATAAGGGACTGGCAGACCCGCAGGGAACCACTGACCCTGAAGCCTAGACCAAAAAAAAGGTGACACCAGCTGTAAGAGCAGGTTGAGGTCTGTACTGGGTCAGGTCTTGGGTCCTGCTAGTGTGTTATCCCACCTCCGACACCAGCCACGCTTTGGAAAGGAGGTGAGGAAAGAAGCACAGAGCAATCTTCCCCAGCCATGTCCCTCAGCTTCCAGCAGTTAGTGTTTTAGGGTCACCTTGAACCAGGCTTTTGCATTTAAGACCATCCCCTCTATGTTTGGGCTCCACGTACCCTCTGACGTCTGCAGGGATGTCAACTCAGAGACGTCCAAACACCAAAGGGCCAGGGAGACTCTCACCAGGAGCACTGCCTGCAGCGAGCGAGACCGGGACTGTGCTGTTCGAGGAGGGGCACAACGGGCGCATGGGCAAGGATGCCCACTGGCACAAAGCTGAAGACAGACCTCCCAGCGTGGGTCCATGGTGGATCTTATCCTCGTGTCACCCCTGGGGGACACCCACTGCATGGCTACCACTCACAGGAACAAAGCTCTGCTCCACCCCTGCATCCTTGGACATCCCTTCGCTTCTCCAGGAACAGCTGATGGATTTCCTCCAGGCTAATGCCACAGCAACACCCCTCAATGGAAAGCAATGTGATTTTGGGAAGTGTTTCCTCCACCTGGTGAGACCTGAGCTCCAGAGGACCATTTATGTGCCCACTCTTGAGTTTCTCCCCTGTTTTTTGGCCACCAGGGTGAAGCGGGACATGCCACTCACTTCTCCCAGGTACTCTGCGCTGAGTTGTGCGGCTGCCTGCTCAGCGCACACCTTCAGCGTGACCCTGGGCAGCTCTCCACACACCAAGCCTTCCCCAGAGGGACCTGGGGGCAGTTGTGTGGGACAGGAGGGACTCGCAAAAATCGCCTTTGCCTCATCGCTGACCACAGGTCACTTTTCTTCTGCGTTAGCTGAGACTTCCCCTCCCTGGACACTCTGTGCATCACTCCCTCCTGCTCTGGCCGCTTGTCGCAGCACTCAGGGTGGGCATCCTCCTCTTTCTTCTGCTCCTGGACACCATCTTGCCCAGGAGAAGGTAGTTTCTCGGTGCCATCAAAACAAAATAACAGAGAGGAAGATTCTTTTTTTTGCCCTGTGCAGCAGCTAAACCCGTGCAAAGTTAGTACAAGGCTTTGCCGTGGCACAGAGCAGTTGAGAATAAGGCGGAAAAAATCAGCAATTGCGCTTATTTTCTCCTCTTAAAAACAGCTCGGTTGGTCCATTGCAACTTATTCCTGCTGTCTCTATTCATATCTTTCCTTCTAGGCAGCTGCCGATTGATGCTGCGCGTTTGCTTTGAGTGGAATGTACCAGCAGGCCTGAGCTCTAAAATGTTGTTTCAGGCCGATTTCACTATTTAGCTTATACCCATGTCTGTGTCAGGCCTGGCTTCTCACAACCTTGCACGCCCAGAGAGCTAAACAGTGTTATTTTCGCTCGTGGCCAGAAAATGCAAATTGCAGCTGCAGAAGGGTTTGCCACCTTGTGTGGGATTTCCTACACTGCAGATGCCCGCGCCTGAGCTGGCAACCTGGGCTCCCCCCAGCGCTGGCCCAGAGAAGGGGACACCCCCCAGCCAAGCGACACCCCCCAAGTCTCCCCGGGATCGCTGCCTTGGGATGGGATGGATCACCCGGCGCTGTGCCGGCTGGGATGCAGCCTGGTCCCCTTCCAGGAGAGGGTCCCCGTGGCTGCTGGGGAGAAAGAAGGTTGAGCTGCAAAGGGGACCCTGCAAAGGGCATTTGGAGAGGTGCCTTCATGCCCCACTGCTCCCACCCTGGAGACCTGGTCAGGATGTGTCCCACTTTCCTTGAGACATCAGAAAAACGTGGAAACAGAGGCAACTACAGGAAGTTCAAGGTAAACCTGCAGAGGGTTGAAGTTATTACTGCAGGGATGTGCTTACCTTCCAGAGTCACCTTCTAATCCGAGCTGGACATGACTGGAAACCATGGAAGGGTTCCATGACCCTGGAGAAGACCATAAAGCAAGTAAACTCATTGTCATTCCTCATGTATTTTTGTATTTCTCCACTCTAGTAAAAAAGAACTGGGAAATATATCTATCTGCTCCGACAAGGACCTCAAATCTTGTTTGCTGTGTTGGGTAAAGGTACATAAGACATTTTGAATAGCCACTAGCTAAATCAAAAATAGTCCTGAGACACCAAAACCATTGCTGTATTCGGGTTGATTTCAGGACATTTCAGCCACAAGAAATGCACTAGAAATGGAGGAGAAAAAAAAAAAAGCAAGCAAATGTAATTGTTATGATTTTATATTTTCAGAATTTAGGTCTGAAAATTCAGGGGCGGATTTTTTTTTAAAACAAAATGTATGACTTCTCATTTTGAACATGGACCGTTTCCATTTTAAAACAGACCTATAAGGAAGAAGGCTGTGAAACCAAAAGGCTCAAATAATCCTCCAAATGAGGCAAACTGTTTCACTGCTGCCTGAATGGAGCATCACAAGGAAACATTTCAAAAACAGAAAAAAATGACCTAGTCTAATCTAAACTGATTGCCCTCCAAACCCAGCAATTTCCAGAATTCCCAGCTGGAATTCCTCCATGCCATTGCCATGTGAGTGGTAGAAATACCCACTACCATCAACCTGACCTGGATCCTTCGGTGGGAGATGGAGAACCCTGGACACCGGGACATTCACCTTGGCTAATGCTGGAGGAGGAGCTGCAGAGGGAAGGTCTCCAATGAAGGATGTGGACAGGCTAATGAGAGGTCTTTGCCAGACCAAGGGTCCTGGTGCCATGAGCTTGTGGAGGGCCAACAGCCGCTTCTTCCCAAGGGAAGTGGACACAAAACCTCCTTGCAATGGGTTCAGCCAATATCTCCACAGCTTTTACTCCCTTGAAGGGGAAAAAGAACTACCTGCCAGTGGGCTTACAGGGAAGGGACGGCTGTAAATTTCCAACATATTGGATGAAACTCCACCAAAGGAAAGGGCAAGAGCAGCCTTTCCTCCTCCTCGGACCCTGCACCTCTGATTCTGGGGGTATCAGCTCGGTCACAAGAGAATAGTAGCACCCATTGCTTATGGGTTAGCTCGTTAGAGCTGTGGTTTTCTACTTCTTACCAGTCTCAAACTTGGTAAAAGGTGAGGAAGGCACTTGGGGTCTGAGGGCCAACCTTCCCAACCCAACAACAATTGCACAACGGCTTGGGATTGCAAGAGTTTTTGGCTGCTTTCTCCTTGTATAGATCTCCAAGTAGATCTTGGATCCAACAAGCCTGGATGGGGGGACTCGGGGACTTCTGTCCCTAAAAACAGACTCAACAGAGGTCTGGGACAACTTGCTCCTGCAAGTCTTGTAGCCGCTACCACAGGTTATGTGATTAAACAGCAACACCCAGTTTGCAAAGCTGTCAATCCCATATCTTTCATCAGCACTTAATTCACAAAAAAAAAAAAAAAAAAAAAAGGCCAAAAAAAAAAAAAAAGGCGGCAAAAAAAGCTATACCAGCCCTTAAAAGCTTTGGAGCTGCATTTCTCATGGCTGCAGTAATACTTACTTACAATATGGACTCTAGCTGCTTTTTATGTAACTGCTGCTCTTAATCAGCTCAGTATTAGCAGCTCTAACCTGCTCTTGCTCGATTTATTTTATTTTATTTCGAAAACAAACACAGATTTACAATCTCTCTGCTTTCCCAGCTTTTATGCCACTCCACTGAGGCGCTTTAAACATCTCATTTATCTCCCATACGTTGGGAAATTACAACCCCCTCCTCTCCAAAACAAACAAGCCAGCAAAAAAACCTCCAGCTAAAATCTACACAGTTGGAAAGTGTTGATTTAAACAATAAACCCTCAAACAAGATAGAGAGAGACTAGAACCTGAGAACAGACTTTCTTCTTTTTTTTTTTTTTCCCCTCGCGCAGATTGAGCTCTGAGGTTGTTTGCATCAAATGTTGACTTGTTCCAAGGCAGCACCTATTCTTATGTCGCGAAACTGGAAGGAAGCAGCGAGAAATACATTTTTTCAGTCCTTTGAGAAAGACTGCGCTGCTGCGTTTGTTCTAGCACACGTTTCCCTCTCCTTCCCTTCCTGCCCACTTCATCTGTTCTTGCGCAAAAGGGGCTGGAACCGGTGGGAATAATTTGAAGTATTAGGATTTCCGAGAGAGGTTTGGATGGGAAGCACGTGTTAACATTTTTTTTTTTTTTTCCCTGATCTGTATCATTTATGAAAAATATTCTTCCCTCATCAGACAGTTGATTTAAGGGTTATGCTTGATCCTGGTTGATGTGTTTGCTGAATACCAAGGTCTGTGCTTAAGAATAATATCTACCCATTTCACACTAGTGGAAGCAATGCTGTGCCCCAACATCCTAGTCCATTTTGCTAATTGCATGATTTATTGAATGAAAATAATAACGGAGTTTTTCAAATTGTTGTTGCTTTAAACTTCTCTTATATCTTTTCCCCGTTTATCTCCTGCCTAATGCAATCATAGGTTCTTTATGTTACAGTATGTGAAACTAATAGGAAACTTTCTCTTCCCGATTACTCATTTGTTATACGTAAACAAGCAACTCACATTTTTCCATAAATAAAGGGGACGATATTCCTCTTATTCCACTCCTTACAATTATCTTCCACCCTCTTTTTTTTTCCCCACTCTGTAACGACATTTTTATTTACCCACAGAAACCCAGGCAAAAATACTGCTGGAAGAACACGATACCACAAGATGCATCGCCCCCCCCCCCTTAGCAGTCAAGGCTTGAATATCTAATTCAAGATATCACCCAAACACTGAACCAGTTCGCTGTACTTTAACGAGCAAACCCAGCAATTTAACAAAACATAAAGCTGGCAAAATATGAAAGTCTTCTACGTATTGATGGAAGGGAAGGGGAGGGAAGGGGGGAAATAGTTATAAATCTAAACCCTCCATTCCAGTCCACATCCCTGAATGTAAATAGGCACACAAGCATGTTGCTACATATTTTTACAGAAATAATTACAAACAGCCTTATCAGCGGCGGTGAATTCGGTTAACGCACACATCATTTATCCGTTCTGCCCTCTGCTGGATAGAGCACACAAGGCAAGCAATATTATTTCCAATTAATTTTTGGCATCATCACTTGGCATCTGCTTTAGGAATGCAAAGCGTGAAATTTGTAGTAGCAGGTTTAATATTTGATCCAGCCAAAAATATTTTTGCTACAAGGACTTACCTTTGGTA
>JAOXNO010000041.1:4676566-4691013 GCA_028565335.1 Limnodromus scolopaceus | reverse complement strand
CCCCTCCCAAGCCTCCTCCGCTCCGTGTTGTTTCGTTGCCACCGAGCCTTGTTTACGGTCCAAATGAAAAAATCTGCCACCGAACGCCATACGTGGCAGGAATAATTTCATGCTGTGCAAAATTTGTTTCATTTCACGTCCTGTAAGAATAATTACTTAGCATAATGCCACTTAAGCTGTATTTCTAGCTGCAAACGTTAAGGAAATGGTAAAAAGCTAGATCCTGGTTGGGAGAAAAAAAAAAAAAAAGGGTATTTAGGGGTCACCAGGGTTTCTTAAAACTAGCCGCTTTTAACACCAGGGACAAAAAGAAGAATTAGAATGTTATAAATGATGTCACCGAGTTTAAATACACAATCAGTTCCAGTATTTTCAATGATGTTCGAGGTCACCCATGTGCTGGGGACCTTGATAGGACACTGCCTTCAGAAATAGAGGACAAAACACCTGGCCCATATTGCCCACATTTCTCATGTTTTCTGTAATGGAGCTTATTTGAAGGTGACACTTACCCAAACGGTCCTAAATAAAACAGCAAATGAAGAAGCTGGATCCTCCTTAACATCATGTCGTCGACTCCAATCTTTACGTGGGCGGAAAACAGGACTCAGTAGGTTTGGAGGAGAGTCCATGCGATGGATGAGCAGGGTGTATTGACCAAATAGCAGCAAAAGTTGTGCAAATAAGACCTTTGCACTTTGGGGCAGTGGGATACTCTGTGCCAAAGGAGGCTCCGACCTCCTTCCTGGGCCCCCACAAGAGAGAAAAATCGTCTCTCGTATCAAGTCAGAATTATTCATGGTTTACTCTCACCTTCTAGCAAAACCAAACTGCAGTCTTTAATCAAATACAAGGCTGGCATGGTCTGATTGACTTAGTGCAATTAAGTCTAAGGACCACAATCATGATCATGTTTTTTTTTTAAAAAAAAATGCAATTTTCTCGATGCCAAACCACAGCTTTGCAATCAATTTGCAAATTCTTACTTTTTTCTTTTCCAAATGTTGGCAGGAAATAATCACTTACCGAGAACTTCTCTTGAGAAGTACCTCATCCCCCTCGGTTTTTAACCAGTGATGACAATGCTGGTGCACACCAAGTATCCAAGCTGACCTTCATCTTCCTCGAGGTCAGCCGTCTCTTCCTCACTCACCAGCAAAACCCACTTTTGCTGTCGTTTGACCAACGAGGATTTACTGGAAAAAATTAACCGATAACCAGGATGTTTGTGTTGCGTTTGTTCAACCTGACGAAAGGCAAACTCTCAGATTTGTTAGAAGGGGGCTGTGCAGCATCGCTGGATGGATGGAGGCTCTCAATCACAGCGCACCCTCTCCAACCAGCCCTCCGCCGGCACGAATTCCCCCAGCTCCACTCATCTGAATAAAGTTATTCCAATTTATACTCCTTCCTTGTTTTCACTCTGTTTGGAAAAAGCCTTATTGAAATTGTCAAGTTTGAATACAACAGGAGTGTCAAGAGGCAGCAAGGGAGAAATAATAAATTTTAGGGAAAAAATGGCAATGATTTGGGCACAGAAGTCCTCCTTCTGGCCTGAAATAGGCAGCACATCCTCCCTGGGGAGGATTTATGAGCGGTGGAGCTCCTTAGATGCCATTTTTCCCAAAACCATGCTCCTCTTACATGTTTTTTCCCCAAAGTTGAGTAAGCTGCTGCTGTATTTGACCAAAACCAACGTGTTACAACTCTAAAATACCCAAGAGCACTCAAACGCTCTGGTAGAAGGTACAATGCATGGAGGACGTGGTGCCACCAGCACCCTCTATCCTTGTTGCATGGTCCTTCATGGCCATAAAGCAAAAGCACAAGCACTCGCTCCGGCTTCATTGGGCAGATCCAAACCAAACATCCTTTTGGAGGGTACTGACAATGATGTCTTCATTCCCTACCGCAAGCGGTGCAGGAGCTTTAGCCGCCTGTTTGCGCACATAGCACTGTGCCAAGCTCCCGGTCCTGGAAGACCCTGGAAAGATAGTGAAGGCTCCAGTATGGGTGGTACCATTCACTAGGGTACACACACCCCAGTGGAAGATGCCATCCTTGATTTGGGCACCTTGTTTCACGATTCCCCCAACGCAGAGGCTGGGGAACACATCGATAGCATTTTGTGCCCTAAAATCCCCAGCTCAGTGTCTTCCAGGCTGAGGTGACCCATGACATTGTCACTTATCACACACAAGATGCTTTCTTGACCTGGCAAAAGTTTTATTCTTTACTTAAAATATGCAATGGGGGAGCTGGGGAGAGAGGACAGTAAGTACACTCAAACTTAGGCAGCATTTACCAAAATCAACATTAAAGAACAATTGACATGAGAACATCCAAATGCCTCCACGCTGAGATAGTTCCCGTGTACAAATCCCATCGCCAAACCCAGGGGTGACTTGAGGGCGGCCAGAACTGTCCCTGGGCATCCAGAAACCTCAGCACCACCCTTGAGTGGTTGTGAAGTGTCATGAACGATGGTGCCACCTTGCAGACCATCTCCTGGCCTGCTTTTGGGAAGCCTGGCCCACGAGCAGGTTTTAGTAATGCACATGTACACATGTAAGACACGTGGATTTCAACTGCATTTCAGGATGGATCCCCATCCCGACTCTCTTTTAAAGAGCAAATGTAAGTTGCCAACATCCTCATGAAGGACAAGCCCAACAATTTAGCAGTTTCCTCTTTTTTTTTTTTTTCCCCCTCTAAATTTTTTTAAACACCACATTGAATCCCAACAGGATTTGGGGGTTTTGTTTTAATGGCGAGGCAAGAATTTGCCGCTCCTCCCCGTGGCGAAGTTACTTTCAAGTCAGTGAAAGTTCTTGGCCCGCGATGAAAAGTCTTTGCCAATTAGCGCTCAACAACTTCAATTCATCCCTCCTGGTTCAAGATGAGTAGGAACCTAATAAGGCTGCGATAAAAGGGCAAAAGGCACCGAGTACCCAAAGGGGATTAATGGGCTCTTCCATTTATTTGTCTTCCTAACAGCTGAACTGTTACAAGTATTGATGGTCTTCAAACGGGCCCGGGCGCCGGGGTCTCCAATGGCCATCTCCAGCTCCCCGGCCCCGAGGGGCGAGGGCTTCCCCCTGGGCGATGCCAAAAACCAACAAAGCCCCGGGGATCAGGTAATGAAACTTCAGCTTCCCTCCCCTCCACCCCCCTCCCCAACTCCCTTCTCTTTGAGATTTATTTACTGGCAGCTGACAAGGGGCAAATTCAGCTGGAATTGTGTAGTCAAGGCCCTGTCAAGCCTTCAGAGGCACCCTTATGTCGAATCACCTTCCTGACTGGCATGTCGCTGAAAAGCCCTCGGCGCTGGTCCTTAACAGCTCCCGACAGCACAAAGGACACTCCAGACAGATGCCTACATGGCATCCTGCAGCATTTTAAAAGAGAATTAGTGGTTTTAATTATGGTCGTCGTATGAAAGGAAACCATGCAAGCTCGGCAGGAGACCTTTGATCAAACCCTTTTGCTAGCACAATGCCGCGGAACTGTGACTATTCCTAGCAAGGGGCCTTTTCTCGCTGAATGACTCACCAGTGATCTTTGAATGCAGACAAGTTCCTCGCCCTCCCTCTTCATTAGCGAGCATTTCTATACAGGCCCTATATAGCGCGCGGAGTCTCGGAGCTATACAATGGGGGGGAAAAAAGAATCCCTACAGATTCTGGCCCCTACTTAGGAAGTGCTGAAGGACTCTGAGTGACTTTATTCATTAAAACAGGTTGCTATTAATTAACTGTCATAATAAAATAAAGAACTATTATTTGCATTTCTTAGTGCGCTCCCTTTAGTAATATGTATAAAAGATGCTTGTAACAAAAATGAATTTATAAGGGAGAAAAAACCCTCAGAAGTCTTTTTTTTTCCTGCTCCCCCCCCCTTATTATTTTTTTTAAGGTCTAGGCAGCAGGAGCCTGACTAATTATTAGGACCAGTTTTGCAAGAGAACAAATAGAGGTAAAACACAAATATGAAAGTAATTAGGAAAATGCAAAATCCTGTTTACTTGGCAACCGATTCATGCAACTGAGACTAACGAAGAGCAAATCAGCTTTGCTTGTTTGATAAACTTAAGGGTGCCACCTAAGAGGAGCTGATAAAAATTAAACTTCTGCCAGCATCCCTCAGCCAGCCTTTTAGCCGACAGGCTCAGAAACATCCACGCAACCGCCTCGTCTGCAAGCGCCAACCAGCAAATCTCATTTGCACAGATTCGGGGGGGGGGGGGGGAAGGAATTTTTGTATCTTCCCTCCCTGTTAAATATTTTCCCCTCTGCCATCGGCCACGGGTGGTATCTCGGAGCTGAGCACCCATCGCGGACACCCGGATCGCACCATCCATACGGACGCGGCGCGCGTGAAGCAGTCCCGCTTCGCTCCCGAAAAAAGCATCGCGTTTTTCCCTCCTCTTCACACCTGGGAAGGCTTTTGCTGGTGGGAAAGTTCTCCTCGCAGGTCGCATCGCTGCCTAGTACAATCTATGAACGACACGTTTCTCGGCGCGGGCTGCAGGCTGGGATACCTTTGCCCAGCCCCTCTTTTTTCCCTGAGTAGATAGTGGGATCCACAAAAGCTTCCAATTATTTCAAGACGATGCAGCTAAGGAGGGGCATCTCATCAAGATAAAGAAAACCCTCAGCTCAGTATATTTGCTTGAATGGATTTTCAATAATGCAGGTAACAAAAAAGCATTCAAAAATTGGATGCCTAATGCTTTTCTGCCAGGCTGAAGGGCTGAATTTGAGAAGGGAGAAGAAAGCCGGCCCTGAGAAAGCTGCACGGAGGAATGTATGATATTCCCCCCGCTCTGTACAAACACTTCTGCGGGGATTGAGAAAAAGGAAGAGATTTAAGTGAGGCACGGTCGACCTGAAATGTAGTCAATTACAACACAAAGAGTTAAAATGACACCCCTGAACCGCTCCTCTTCCTTCTCTCCCCTCTGCTTTGTGGAGTACCCAGAAGGCGTACTTTTCTTTCAATTTATTGCTCATTTCTCATCTGCTGTACGTATCTCTGTTTGTATGGGAATTCCTTATAGAAGTGACACGGGGAATTGCTCCGGGAATCATACCGGACAAATACACCAGAACGAGAGGGAGAAAAATAAAAGGATGTTACTTTGCAACCGGAGTTAAGAGATTCCTTGATGGCAGCTTGGTTTTTATACAGCGCCAGGAGTCAATGGAAGTCATCCTGGGAAAACTCAGCACTCGGAGAGAGCAACAACAAAGTATTCTACACCTTTAAAAGGGATCCATCAGGATTAGCAGCCGTGTGAGCCCAAACCTGCACCTACACGCACCTCAAACCAGAGAGCAACCGAGCATCCACGTGCAACACCCCTCGCTCCCGCACCAATCCTGCTCCGCTCCTCCGAGCCACCGGGAAGCCTCCAGAGGTGACACTCGATAACACGATCTTTACAGATGGCATTTCCTTCTTCTCTGAAAATTTTACCAGTCCACATGAAATCCTGGCCTGGCAGCGACCGCTCTCCTATAAAACTACTGGGCTGAGCTCCCACAGAACCACAGAACCAAGTAAGAAAATTCTGACAAACACAACGTTCCACTAACAGTACCAGAGTTTTGGGTCCGTTTTGAGCATTTGAAGGACACATCAACTGACAACATTTTGAAAGACGTGCTATGTCATTTTTTTTTGGAAAACATGTAGCTGAGCTCTTGTTAACTGCGTTGCCTGGGGTCGGATGTAAAGCAGGATGGATTCACACTTGGTTAGAGCCCCCGAGATCTCTAAAATTGCAGTTCTGGCATCCCCCGTACCTGCGAGGATGTGGCAGAGTAGGGGAGAGTTATAGGCTCACGTGGCACGGATGCCACGAGCCACAGGGCCAGCAGTGTCCCAGGGAGGCTCCTCTCGTGTCCCTGCACAGGCTCTCACCACCACAGTCCCTCTGCCCCAGGGCACGGGAGGTGCCAGGCTGCTGCCTGTGGTGCTCTGCAAGGGAAAATCCACAAATTGCTTGCTCACTATTAGAAAACCAGCGCAATAAAGTCTATGCCAGTATAAAATCCCAATGTAATGGAAATAACCATCCCTGCAAAGCAAGGGAGGAAGAAAGAGCTGGGTTGGTCTCTACCCACCACCCCGTGCCAGGAGAACATCATGTCTGCAGCACAGACACCGACAAGGAACAGCAACTAATCACACTCCTGCAAAGGACACCATCCCACATCCTTCTCCAGATGGAAACCTACCCAACCTTGCTGCCCCGTGACCATAAAAACCCCCAGACACTGCACAGCTAAAGAAAAGCTGTAGAAAACCCCTTGGCTCAGTAACAGGAGAATCATTTAAAGTCTAAATACAGTTTTTGCACCTATAGAGGATGCTGCATTCCTTAAAAAAAACTTTCAAGATCTTCACTGTACAACAGATTCGCAGGTTTCTTTTAAAAGAAAACTCTCCTTTGGAAAACCCAGGATTTTATTTAGTGATGAGCTTCTTCCCGCCCCCCCCTCGCCCCAAAACAACACAAAAAGTTCATTTGGCAACAGCAATCAAAGCCCAAACACCAGTATGTTCCTGAGGAGGCAATCACACTTGATTTCCTCCCCGTGGCCCCTTCTGTCGCCTTTTAAAACTGTTCTCACGTTGTCGAGGACTAATTTTAAGTCTCAACTTCATAATTTCAGCACTTCAGCAGGACTGGGGGCTACCCAGCTCCCCCCCTCACATCTGCTTTCATTCTCCTCAGCCCCCGCAGCTCTTTCTTCAGGTGCTTCACCACCTCCAGAATATCCTGCCGCTGGGGATCGTCCTCCGCCTTCTCGGCGTAGAGGAGGAAATGCTTCACAGTTTCGGAGAGCAAGGCTTCGGGGTCCACATCCCCCCGATGGAGACGCAACATCCTCTCGCAGGCGATGGCGTAGTTTTTGTGCCAGTTCACCGGGTGATTGGGATGAGAGTTGACAATTTCTTTGTACGACTGTTAAAAGAGACAAAAAAAAAAAAAAATAAATGGGGGGAAGGGACCAGGGACGGGGGACGACACACAAATTAATTGAACGGATGGGACCAACAGCTCTTAACAGTGCTTCAAAACTGCCCGTAAAGGAACAGATGCTATTTAGATGAGTCCAGAGCCGGAGCATTTCTGTAACTCGCTCCACGTTTGCCACGCGACGCGCAATAGCCTGAATCAGAAATCCAAGGGGGGGCTGACACGTTTCCCTTCCCACAGCAGCTGCTGGTTTAGAAACGTTACAGAGGATGGCGATAACCCCACCGCCCATTCCGCCCTTCCCCGGGAGAGGTCTTACAGCAGGCTGGGGACAAAAAAAAAAAAAAAAAGAGGACATTTAACTTCTGCGCCTGGAAAGACATTTACTCAATATTTCAGGAGACCAGGACGTCTTCCACAGAACTTCAGCAGTGTCTTGACTTGAGTGGGAATATTCAAAAGCTCAACAGCAGGCAGGCATGCAAGAAGTTTGCAGAACAGCAAAAAATCACAGCAAAATGGGCAAGAGTTGAAAGGAAACTATTTGTTGACTCTTTGCTGAGGTTTGAAAGGCTCTTCCTCTCTACTGACACACACTGATTGTTCTGTGCAGTTCAGCATTTCCAGAGATACCTACACCCGCTTACACGCCAGGGGAGGTTTAGTTTGGATATTAGGAAAAATTTCTTCACCAAAAGGGTTGTCAAGCACTGGAACAGGCTGCCCAGGGAAGTGGTGGAGTCACCATTCCTAGAGGTATTTAAAAGCTGGGCAGATGTGGCACTGAGGGACACGGTTTAGTGGTGGTTTACAGAATCACAGAATCACATGGGGTTGGAAGGGACCTCTGGAGATCATCTAGTCCAACCCCCTGCCAAAACAGGTCCACCCAGAGCAGGTTGCACAGGAATTTGTCCAGGCGGGTTTTGAATGTCTCCAGAGAAGGAGACTCCACCACCTCTCTGGTGGAGCCTATTCCAGTGCTCTGGAATTTAGTTTAGTTTAGTCAGTGTTAGGTTGACGGTTGGACTCAATGATCTGAAAGGTCCCTTCCAACCCAGATGATTCTATGATTCCATGATTCTGTGGGTATTATTCTTTGGTGTGAACTGCAGCAGAATGAATCTGCAGCGAGAAGACTGTCGGATTTTACACTTGCTGGCTCAGACGCATGGCTGTGTAATGACAGAGGGGACAAGTGCATAGAGGGGACTTCAGGACAAGCAATCTCTTGGCATGGGGCTCGGAGCCCGGCACAGACAACATAATTATAGCAAAAGCAGGGTGTCGGCTGGTTGGCTTTTGGTATCCTCCGTGACCGAGGGGGCAAGTAGGAACGGATAAAATCTCTGAGCAAATCTCTTCGAATCTGCTGTGCTCCCGCTTTGGATGAACGCAGGAGAACGCAGATTACAGGACTGCTGGCCTACATGAGAAATACCATGTTTCTATCCAATCGAGAAATAAAAAAAAAAAAAAAAAAGAAGAAAAAAGAAAACAAGGATGGAGATTGCAGGGATTATTCATAACCGAAGTGTATGACTCACAGTGTACGCAAAGGTGTAAAGTTGTGATTTCGTTTCTGCAGTCACACTGGCAGTTTCTGCAAGGTCAAATATAAAGAAAGCTGTTTTCATCCTGGAAAAACAAGAAAAACTTCCATATAATAACTGCTTAACGTAACCAGCTCACGTGGTTATACACATCTTCAACATGTCTGTGTATAGAACAGTACAGCAGCATCTCCATTTAAGTCATCAGTGATACGAATTTCTCTCTGTGATGTATTTTCTCACCCTATGTCCAAACCACCCTCCGCTCTTTCAAGATAGTTCGAGCAAAACCTTCAGGTGAACAAAACCATCACTTTCCTGAAGGGCTTTTTGGAGCCCTTGCACCCTTCATCTCATTCTGCCAAGCTTTTCCTTCCAAAGCTTGGCACGTTTAGATCCAATAAGGCCATGCACCATCAAGCTGCCTGCCTTGGTGTGTATTTCCACGCCAGTGAGTTGGCATCACCCACCGGCTGCTGGAAGGGAGCAAAGGAGCATCACCTGGCTTGCCACATCTCCTCGTTGGCAACAGCTTCCCAGGAAGAGGGCTTGAAACTAAATGGGAACGAGAGTAAAATTCAGCCATCAGATCCACGTCACTGTGTTTCACCCACCACACAATCAACCTTTCTAACCCGAGCAGATACAGACCTCCCAGGGCAGAAGAAAACCCGTCATGAAGCCTCTGGCTCTGACAGCAGGGAATTCAGCTGATCCTCGGTCATTCATAAAACTTTATTCCTCTCTCTCCATAGAAGTAGCCTCTGATATATCAGGTGTTTCACAGCATCCTCGCTACCCTCAATGTGAGAGATGCTTTTTACCACCCATCACAGTTCAGTCTATGACGTTTAAAGCTTTGGATGCCCCAAGTCCTCAATCGTTTTTTGTTCCTGATCAAGTTTTAAGATTGGTATTGGACCCAATATTTGACTAGAAATGTGCTCTCCATTTTTAACACTAATAAAAATGCCATATGTGGATTTGTGTCCAGTTCCGGG
The DNA here is from genome assembly GCA_028565335.1 of Limnodromus scolopaceus. Classification (NCBI taxonomy): domain Eukaryota; kingdom Metazoa; phylum Chordata; class Aves; order Charadriiformes; family Scolopacidae; genus Limnodromus; species Limnodromus scolopaceus. Next base: position 4,681,471 of record JAOXNO010000041.1, on the reverse strand, counting down.
CTCCCCAGTTCAAGAAGGACAGAGAACTACTGGAAAGAGCCCAGCGGAGTCTACAAAGATGATCAGGGGGTGGAGCATCTCTCTGCTGAGGAAAGGCTGAGAGACCTGGGGCTGTTCAGCTGAAGAAGAGAAGGCTGAAAGGGGATCTCATCAATGCTGAGCAATATCTAAAGGGCAGGTGGCAACAGGACAGGGCCAAACTCTTCTCGGTGCCCAGTGACAGGACAAGGGGCAACGGGCACAAACTGGAACACGGAAAATTCTGCCTGAACATGAGGAAAAACTTTTTTCCTTTGAGGGTGGCAGAGCCCTGGAACAGGCTGCGCAGAGAGGTGGTGGAGTCTCCTTCTCTGGAGATATTCCAAACCCACCTGGATGTGTTCCTGTCCAGCCTGCTCTGGGTGACCCTGCTCTGGCAGGGGGCTGGACTAGATGATCTCTGAAGGTCCCTTCCAACCCCTGTCCGCCTGGGCTTCTGTAATTTATTACATGTTCCAGAACACAAAACATTATGATTACAGCTCACGTTTAATTTCTCTAACACTGTAACAGACACAGAAGAATGATGAGCAGTAAGGAGCAGAATCGTGCCTCTGCCTCGTACCTGCCGTAGTCTTCAGTCCAGTTATATAGATTGCGTGTAAGATGAATCCACTCTCCTGGGTCAAAGACAACATCCGAAGCAACCAACTTTTCACACGTGCCCCATGGCCACAGCGAGTAGCTCCTTCTCCAGGTTGAGTCCCCTTCGTGAAGGCCTATGCAGACAAACACTTCCTTGCTGCCAAAAAAACCCCAGAGAGAGCAATGATGAAGCCACGCCAGAGACCGTGGGCCACCCCGTGTGCTTGAGCAAGCCACGCACCCCACGCCAGGGGACAGCTCTTGAGCAGCACAACATTTTTTTTGTGGCATGGATACCCTGTGTAGACCATTTCACACAGGAAAGGGCACGTCTCTGCGTCAGCCTGCAGACCAGCTCTCCCACTGGAAGCAAATACCCCATCTGGCAGCGCACATCTCGTGCCACCGGCACAGGAGACTCATCCTCTCCCCTGTGTTGGACCTCACCAAGGTGCCAGAAGCTGTAGGAGAAGCCCATTTCTTCCCGACGGCACCTGGTAAATGCTCTTCTGCCTACCCACACTCGCAAGGCTCACCCCGGCTAGTCTAAATGCAGATGCTATTCTTATTCATGTGAGTATCTAATCCTTTCTCCACTCTTACTAAGCTATTTTTATATGATGATTATTCCTGGAATACATTCATTCTATGCTAATCAGTTGGCCACAATGTTCACGAAGGAGAAGCAGCAGCAATTTGCTCTCCAACTATCATCCTTTTGAGTACACGGGAACGTTCCTTTTTTTTTGGGTGATGAATTGTATCAACAACAACAAAAAAAAGAATCAGTAAATACTCTCTGCCAATCACCCTCTTATTTTTCCTTCCTGAAAACCAAACCACCATCAAAACAACAAGCAACATTATATCCGGATGGAGTTACTTCTGCATAGATATTTGCTTTAATTGCAAAAATAATCTCACCACCGGGGAGGAAGTCAGTGGAGAAAATTGGTCTTTTGGATGCAGTACCAAGCTGTTCCATAAACAATTTCAAGAGAAAAAAAAAAAAGGTCGAAGATTCTAGGAAAGCTGTTACATATGAAAGAAATGCTTACTGTTTATTTACTTTGAGGAAACGATGGAGATTAAAAGCAAATGTCCCATCGGGTAATACTCCTTCCACAGGATTCCACCGGTTCCCAGGAAAATAAACGCCAGGTAAATGCTTTGCCAGCTTGGGCAAATACCATTCATAAGTCATCATCTATCACCGCAAAATATAAGCAAAATTAAAACAAGAAACAAAGTTTTCATCCATTTTAAATCCAGAAGCTGCAGAAAATGGTTTCTGCTGGAGGAATGACCCTGTTTGCTCAGTAAGGTCACCTCTCGCTTCAGCAGCTGCCTGGGACCACACCATCAGACCAGGACACCAGTGGTTCCTGCTCAGAGGCACATGGTCCTCACCGCTGAGTGGGCAAAACTCTAAGGAAACACAAAATAATTACTGCTGGTAAAAGACACAACAGGGCTTTGGTTTGGTTAAATATGAGGTGTCGGGGTTTCCCAACAAGTCACAAACTCTTGTGGCAAAACCGAGTGATGTGGCAGTAGAAGTGTTGGTGTTCCCTCCTGTAAGAGGGATTTTCCTTCTCCAGTTTCTCAGGAAAAAAGGAAAGGGTGCAAACACCACCCAGGGACAGAGAGCACCTCTGTTTTAACGTGAAAAACTAAAGGCAGAGATCTGCAAAACCACCTTTGGGGGACCAAGATACAGAGGGGATGCAGGGAATGAGCCTCAGCATGGTAAAGCCCTTGGGAGAAACCCTAAAGCCACATCATCCATGGGCCAACTCCTGCCTTGCTGCCCTCCAGGCTGCTCACTGAAAAATTCTGCTGCCCCAACATCTGTATTTTGGGGCAACCACAGAAAACAGCGGGGACAAAACTTCCTCAGCAAGGCAAACATCAGCCCTGTTCCACATCTGGATATCTGCCACAATGAAGAACTTGGGCTTCCCCTTCTCTCTACCTGCGCTTGGCTTTTGGGGCTTGAATGGGCTTTGCACACCATGCTCCATCCCAGAGCCACCCACAACTCTTTAAAAAAATATATTCGATTTTATTTCTGCATCATGGGTTTTATTTGAACAAAGAGAACCCCCTCAAGAAGAGAAAGAAACAACTCTTGCTTCCTGTTTTTAAATCTGCCTGTTGCCTCTTGTAATATTACTTTCTCAACCTACCTCTTGGTCCACTAAGGTGACATCTGGCCTCATCCCTTCACAATAATGAACGTAACGAAGAGCGTTCCCGGGTAAGTCTCCTCTTAGCAAGATCACTGCACCCGTTGGCATAGAGGACAGCAGATTCCTTGCAAACTTATCAACAACGTAGTTGTTGCTCTGATCACAAGTGCTTAAGAGAGCAGATAAAAAGCAGTATTTTAAAAACAGGTGTTTGCATGGCTTTACGTATCTTCATGACAATTTTATGCAATAGGCATGGACAGGTGAAGGTCTTCGCCCTGGTCAGATCTTGCTGAAAAGCATCGCCTCCATTTACAAAGAAAACAAGATGCAGAAATGAAGCATTTACACCACAGTTTCCCAGAAATCAGCACCAGAGACATGAGCCACTGCAGTTTTGCCAAAATACACACTCACTGCATGCCTTCGCCTTAACTCTTGATTTTCTTCCTGGGCTAAAACTGAAGACTTACTAGTTGGAGCTGGAAGTACCAGCACAACAATGGTTCTGTAAAACATTTTAAATCCTCCCCACCCTCTGAATGCTTTTAATTAAGCACAAAAAGGCCACGTTTCCGTAGCATCAGGCAGAAGTAGATTCACATTACCTGAAATTAGATCTTTTTTGTTACACAATCGTGTGTTGCACACACTCGAGGTATGGAGTCAAGAAGAGGACACTCCATGCCAGGGCTCAGGATATGAGCTATGACTGGCTCACCTAAGGACCAGCCTTTGGGAAAAGATGTGCGCGAAGGAAGGATTCCTGAGTATGAATTCCTGCGTGTTTTACACTTCACCAGTTGATCAGCCTCTGTCTGAGCATCCCTACTGCTACAGTGATTCCTACCCAAGCCACTGCTGAGTTTTTGGTGGGCTTATAGGATGAGGAAGCCCTGCACTACAGATGTAACTCTTCAGAAAGGAAAAAACAGAAGAACCCCAGGGCACAAGGTTTCCTGAAGCAAAGCAGGGGAAGGAGGTGACGTTTCAAGTCAAATGAATTCTGCAAGCCTCCTTATGGAATAAAAAAAAACAGATTTATGAGGTTTTTTTCATTAGAAGTTTAACGTATATACACAGTTTTCTTCCTTCAACCTACACGACACCCCCATTTAGAGTCTGGTTGGTGATTCTGTGGGAGATCAACCACAGGAGTCCCGCAGGCTGTGGCCACGCAAGCTTAGGTGGGATGTGAGACGTGCCTCTCCCACTTCCAGACAAGGAGAGAAACCCCAGGAGCAGGGGTGGGGTGGTTTACAGCAGCATCCCGACCACACAGCACCCCGCAGCCCTGCGAGGCTGCGCCGAGACACACGCCCGGGGGATTCGTTACCTGTAATTTGCCCAAATTTGAGAAGTGACCAGAGCGAGAGCAGAAAGCCACTCCATCCACGGCATCACCCGGCTGCCCTCCAGCACGGCGTTCCCGACCGAGGCCAGCGTGGCCAGTCCCAGCCCCGCCAGCACGGCCACCACGGCACTGCTCTGCAGCCAGAACCGCTCCACCTGGGGAACAAAATCCCACAGACCCTGTTTCTGCTGCCCCAGCTACAAGGAAACAGAATAAATAGCCACTTTTTTTTTTTATCACCTTGCCTAGTTTCAACACAACCACCTGCTCCTGATGAGGTGGTTTCACGGCTTCTTCCAAAAATTAAAACGCCAGAGCAATCTTTGGAGTGTGACTTACCACGCCCAGGAACAGAGGTTTTGTAATATCCAAATTAGCTCTCCAAGCGAAGAAAAGGGAATAAAGACAGAGCATTCCAGCAAAGAGCCAGACCACGGGTGATTTCTGCTGCTTTGTCCTATAAAAAAGAAATAATGTAGTGCTCTAGTGGCATGATGAAAAAGGAGACAAAAGTGACACGTGCTTGAAAACCACTCTCTCTCTGCATATATAAATGCCTTTAGTACAAGGAGTTGATGAGCCTTTCTTTACCTTTGGAATTTATGAAAATTCTGTTTTCAAAGCACAAAACTATCAGGCTTTCAAGATTAGAATCACAGAATGGTTTGGGTTGGAAGGGACCTTAAAGATCATCTTGTTCCACCCCCTGCCCTGGGCAGGGACACCTCCCACCAG
>JAOXNO010000041.1:4635735-4646192 GCA_028565335.1 Limnodromus scolopaceus | reverse complement strand
GCCGGAGGGGGCGGGACGGAGAACCGCGGCCCTCAGTGGGGGCGGCCGGGCGGGACCACCGCGCGGGGGGGCGGGGCGGAACCACCGCGGCGGAGGCGAGAGGGGACACACGGACCGGGGGCTGCGGCCCTCCCTGGGTTCCGCCCCTCAGCGAGGACTGCCCCCGGTATCCGGGGGTGTTCGTGGCCGAGCGGGACCCCGGGACAGGCAGGGTTTGAGGAGGTGATGGTGCCGTGGTGCCCGTGGGCCTGGGGCTGGGCCTGGCCTAGGGGCTGACCTGGGGCTCGTCTGGGCTGAGGCCTGGGCCTGGGCTGTGTCCGAGGCTTCCTAAACCACCAACTTTAAAATATATTTTACATACCCCGTTCCCAGCCTGGCTCAGCGCCTTCTTCCCACTCTCGGCCCCTTCTCCTGGCTCTCGGTCCCGCCGCAGGCCCAGGTGAGCGGCTCCTCTTCCAGTGGGGTGCGAGGCCCAGCCCGAGGGCGCAGGCCATCACCCGCCTTACCACACTTTAGCTGCCTCGCAACTCCACGTCCAAGTGTTGCAGTCCGCAGAGAATAAAGATTTATGCCCCGCACGGGGTTACGCAAGACGCCGGCGAAGAAAAGGATTGAAGGTGTCGGCGTACAGAATATTAACAGCAGCAGCTCCCGCTGCGGGAGTAGTTAAGGAAGGCAAATAGCATCCTGAGACCTATCGATAAATGACTAAAACACATCCGTGGAAATCATTATGGGATTGTACAAAAGAGCGGCGAGGCCGTACCTGGAGAATTGAGACAGATTAAAGAGAGGCTTTTGAATACAAATGAAAAAGGTATAGAAGAGGGTAACTAGGATAATAAACAGCCTTATGGATTAGATCTAAGTGGAGATGTTAGAAAATTAGGTTTGCATTTATTAAAAAAAAAAAAAAGAGGAGGATTAAGGGTTGACCCAATTGAAATCGAATCAACTGAAAGCGAATCGGGTTGTGGGGAAGCTGGTGCCGAAGGAAATTGCCGTCACAAAAACCCCGAAAGGACACAAGTCGAAACCAAGAAATGTATTAAGGGAACTGCGGAAAGGTCTTTGTACACACTCCAGCCGGTACGCTCAGAGGCGGCTAAAGAAGCTGAAGTTGTGACCCGCTCAGAAGTTAATCTGTTTGCTTGAAGGAGCTGGTATTTGAGGGTATAAACACCGGCTGAATAACGGCTGGGCCCACGTGGCTGCCTTCCATCCAGAAGGCAACCGCTTGGCTCTGTGGTGACCAAGTGAGCTTCAATACACTCAACTGGTTGGCAGGTTTCTGCCGTTATTGGCTGAGGTTCATCAGGGAGAAGAAAAAGATATGTTGCAATCCTCCGCCAGCCATTGTCACTATGGTAATGAGAGGGGTCATTGTTCCCGCACCCGTTGGGGCTGCTAAAATGTAATTTTAGCAGCAAAGTGCGCAGTCTGCCTGTGAAAGCAGGCTGGTGGCGAGGCTCTTTATCCGAAGCGTGGCTTTTTTCTTTGCGGTATTTTTCTTTCTTTGTATTTAACTTGGAAAAGGCGTCCAAAGACAAATGTTAACCGTGACTGATTACAATTATATTGATGGGGGAGGTAGCAATTTAAAGGCGAATATCGAAATGTGGGAGAATGGCTGGTAATAATATGGTAAGGACAAACTATTCTTTAATTGTCCTGCAAGTTGTTTCATATCTTTGTCATGCAGAAACTGGAACTTTTAGGGTGCCAGTGACAAAGTACTTTGCTGTAATATGGTAGGGCAGGCTCACAACAGCCTTTATCTAACTGAATAACTACCACCGTTTCAAAGGCCAGGATTACAGACACACTTTATGTCAGCACAAACGCTTTGGAAAGTACATTTACATTTTTCTTCTGTAAGTAGAAATCTATTAATTCAGGAGATTTGACTCCCCCTTCTTTGCCCAGCACGACCCGGGGGTCCAGCCAAGACAAGAGGAACATGTGGACCCTCATTTTTTGGTTTTGTCAGAGCCAGGCAGATATTTTTTTAACTGTTTTCATTCATTCTCTGAAAGTTGAGAGTTCTCCAAACCCAAAGTTAGATTCACCTCGCTGCAGAGCGACACCCAGTGACCCTCCAGGCTCCCTCAAAGCCTTGAGGATGGGCTCAACAGCAATAAAAAAGGAGTATTGCTTAGAAAAATAACCTACACTAGGGCAAGTGGGAAGCATTTGAAAGATGGCCTTGGTACACATACTCATTTCTTTAAAAAAAAAAAAATATCCCTGGAACTTGTAGCACGAGAGCATACTCTAGTGGCAACTGAGCAAAGAAAGTGCTGGTGGTTTGTGCAGCATCTTGATGATGAGATGCCTCCCACCTTTCTTCGGGAGGCTTATTCTCTCCTATCTCCTCCCGCTTCGTGCCCCTCGCTCAGCCCGACAGGAAATACCCAAGGCAGGCAGAGAAAATAAACAGGAACTTCTGAAGTAATTTAAAAACACAGCTTGAGAACGTATCTCGCCCAAATGGCTGTGTACTTAGAGAGTTGTCTTTTCAGCAGGCTCTATTGCAGATTTCCTCCTGAGAGACACAGTTTAGAGGAGGCAGGAGATAGGGAAAGGGAGAGTAATACTTAAAGCAAATTCTGTTCACCCATGGCAGTGTCATTACAAACTTGAATGAGCACAGTTATTGCAAATAAATAAAAACAATAGACCAGAACCAGTTTTACATAAGAAAATACTGAAATACTGTTCAATTAGTCCTAAGCTTTAGTTAAACCTTTTCTTTTGCCCATCAGGTGATAAAGTTAATACAGAAAGCACTCAACTGCTGTACTTGTGTAACAACAGTCAGCATCCATTTAATGAACTTACGTGTATACACATTTAGCAAAGCTTCAATATTGTCAGCGCTGGGCTGGCACAGAATTTTAATAGCAAAGTAGCCAGCCCGGTCTTCGTCATAAACAATATCCCTGTGTAAGGAAAGCAGGTCCCTTATGGGGACCATTAACAATACAACTAAGCACTGCTTCTATATTTAAACAAAAAAGTTTGGCATTATTTCCACTGACAATATATGCCTGCCTGCAAAGCATGAAAAGGAAGATTACGCTACTTTTATTTGTTCTTAAGTGGCTTGAATAAGCTGCATTTTATGACTTCCTGGGTGGGGTTTTTTTTTTGGGGTTTTTTTTTTTTTTTTTTCCAGGGGGAAGACCATGCTTATATCCCACGTTTCCAGCAACATGGCTGCAGTAGGAAGACGTGGTGCAGAAGGAACTTCCAAGTGGAATAAAAGCGCAGATGGTCCAGCAAGCATCCCTCTGAGCCCGATGGGGCTCTCGCTGCCCCATCCTGCAAGTGCATATGTTTAGTATTGCTGAGGTGAACGGACACCGGCTGCACCCAGCTGGGCTGTGTGTGGCCAGGGTGGGCAACCGAGGACATGTTTGGATGTGGCTGGTGTCCCAAAGCACGTGGGGACCTGTGTGCCTGGATACACCATAGAGGTGACTCCTTGTACTTACCCTGGTCATTTAAGGAACCAAGCTTCGTGTGATTGCACTGTATATCCTCTGTGATATCCCCAGTTCCATGTGAACCTGTCAAAATTGATAAGAAAGGTAAAGTTCTCCCAGATGTTATTACAGTCATGGCCATTTCTTGCGTAGCTGGGCAGAGGGGAGATGATAACCCAAATCATTGTGTGCAGTGGGAAGGAGAAACATGGCTATAACTGTGGCTGCTGGCTGGGCTATCAGCACAGCCCGGCCACTAGCATCATGTTGGTGGTCCTCTGGCATGGGGAAGGAGACCCAGGAGTGGTTGTGGTCAGAGAGCTGGGAGAATCTGGGGGCTCAGATCAAGAAAACAAAGCTTGGTTCCATCATTCACAGGACAGCTTGTTCATTATTTAAAAATTCAGTTTCATTTTCTTCCCCAAATAAAAGGAATAGACTGAAGTAATCTCCCCACAGATCTTGTTTCCCACGATTTCGCAACTTTGTAAAATGGGCTTTATTGTCTTGCAGAAGACCTCCAGTCCCTGCCTCCTCCGGTCTTAGCAGCCTTCCGGCTGATTTTCTGACACGCTGAGCAGTCACAGATCCCATTTGTCTCAGCTGGTTTTCCCAGAACCCTTGACAATCAGCCCTGTGTTTTCACACCTGATTTCCTTAAACTAATATTATTTATTTGTCCGCATGCCTTGCTGGCAGACCCAGGTCTGATGCCTGATCCGCCCAGTGACTCCACAATCGTGTTGGAGACCATCTTCTCACGAGTGCGGCTGACGCACCATATGAGGGCCCCGTTCCCTTCATCCCCAGCCCGCTGAATTACTCTGTGATTAGTATTTGCAAGAAGGGAACACTTTTTTACCCCCACAGGGGCATATCTCTGGCTCAGCCCTCTTAGTCCTTGCTCCAGTGAGTAGCAGTCCTGGAGATGGTACTTTTATTACACAGGAGCAGAACGCAATAGTTTTTCTCTTGCGTTCTCAGTAGTGGCTGAGCCATTTAAGCATAAGTCTCCTATAAAATTGAGGCTGGGACAGTGAGATTCTCCATAGCTTCAAAAAATAAGCTTTTGCCAAAGCTCACCCATGTTTCCTTCAGCATGCTGGTGGCTGAGAGGACCATGTCCGAGAGCGGATACGTATCTGTGGGTGGCAGCAGCATCCCCACGGCTCAGATGGACCTCTGCCCTCTGTACGTGGTTTTCCAAGCAAAGCTCCTGAACGTGCTCCATCCACTTGTTTCAAGGTCTGGGCAGGTCCTGCAGTTATTCTTCTTAGAGGTCAGGAAGCACAAAAACAGAATCAAGACATTTTGGCTCCGTCTCCCATTTCCTGTAGAAGGCCAGGCTAGGAAACAGATTAAATGGATTACACTAAATCCAGATTAAATCCTGGCGTATTCCCAGACCTGACTTGCCCATTCACATTGCCAGTTGCTCAATGCCCATGTGGCCAGAGCATTGCATGAACAGTCCATGTTCAAGCTCACTGCCTTGTGGAAGATGTTGTAGGAAGGACCCCAAATTCCATTTATCTGCCAGACTGCAGCGGTGGGATGTCACCACAAGGAGCCAGAGCCCGACAGCAAAAGACCAGATGAGGCTGAAAGAGAGGGACGCACCGATTTCTGTAGGTCAGGCTCTCAAGAGTTAGAAAACACCAACACAGAACTTCAGTGTGCCCCTCTGAGGGCATGAGTGTTACAACAACCTTCACCCAAATGCCTATGGCTGGATGTTGGTTGGTTTCTTTTTTTGATCAGGTCACGTCTCACTTGATGCCTAGGGTGGATGGTGATTTGGAAATAAGTCAGGGACCATTTTCATAATCAAAAAAGAGCTGATGAAGATGCTGGGGGCTCTAAGGTGGCTGAGGAGAGGGGCTGCGGACTGTGCAAACCGAGGGCAGAGGCACAGTAAATTGGCATGTGAATGAGGCCTTCCAGGGAGGGAAGTGTGACACTTGGACTGGTCCCATTAACACAGCAAACTTCCAAACTGGCACTGCCTAATCTTGGATTTGAGGCAGAGTGATCTTGCCCTGAGCATCTTTCTGACAGCAAACAGCTGTTGACAATCAGGTGAAAACAACGTTTAACATCAAGCAAGAGACAAAGGTCTTTGCAGAATGTATTGATGTTTCCTAAAACTGTTATTTCAAGGGTGGATAAAAAGAAACAATATCTACGTGGGGCAGTTCTCGAGACCTTCAAAACCTCCGTATTACATTAACTAAAGGGGAACGGCTTCTACAGCCTCCTTCTCCTCTCTCTTGCTTCTAAGGGCTCAGGAGAGGGTGACTGCAGTGTTACGTGGTCAGCAGTCACTACAAAGTCTGCTTTTATGTTAATGTGCCTGATGTTGCCACCGCTTATAGTTTAAAAGCCTCAGACTTCTCCTCCTCTGCTTTCTGTGGCCCGGTTATTTTCAGGCTCCTCACAAGTCGGAATGAGAAAAATAGAAAAAGTGCATCTCATTTTTCAAAGGCCAGAACTGCTGGTGCAGAAAATAGCTAAGTGCTAAGGGCTGAGCTCCGCTCCTGCCTTCCCTGGGATAAATCCAGCATCCCTCACTGCCTTCTGCTGATTTGCTCCCCGTTTGGTGTAACGGAAAGCAGAATTTGCCTCTTGCTGTTTTTCGATGGCATTAAGGCCTTTTAAAGAAAATCCTACAAAAAGATTTGGGCACAAACAAAATCTCCTGCTTTCCACAAATCTGTCTGAACTTACAGCGTGAAAGGAGACGCAGAGGAACTGAAGGCTCTTGCAGGGGACGAGGGAGTCTCTAGCAGGGTCAGCTGTGCATATATTTACACATGATATTAGCAAGAAAAAAAAGACAAAATGGGTGCATCGTGACCCAAGGTGGTCCAAACGTTCTGCACTATCACTACTGCTGGGGTCAAAGGCGTTGCCAGTAGGTAACTTGATAAGCATGATGAGCTAATGAGCGACAGCTTAATCAGCACCGGTAATTCTTCTGCAGTATATGAGATAATTGCACCCTTTTTCCTGATTTTTAGCAGCCTTGTGGATTTTTTCATTCATAAATATGAGATAATGCTGTACAACTTGACCTTCCCAAACAAAGCTTTTGCGGAAAGCAGTGTATTATCCACCGGTTGTTCATGAATACAGCTTTCAGCTTATCCAGGCTGGCTTTTTGTCCTCTGCAGCTGACTGACTGGAAAGAACACCAGGAAAATGGCAAGAAAAACCTTTAAAATTCATTTAATTTCTGCGTACATGGAGAAAACCCATCAGGTTCTGAGCTCAGGGAGTCGCTCCTGTTTTTTCCTGGGAGAAGCCAAGGGTAGGGTGGAGGCATCTGCAGGGTCTTTCTTTCATTCTTCCCAGAAAGGACCCAGCTCTGTAGCACTTCTGAGGAAGGAAGCTGTGTGCTAAATGCACAACCCATCCCTTCATCTGGCACTTGCTTCCCCTGCCCTGGTCAAAATCACACCTCAGGAGGCTGCCAGTAAAGGCCCCCCCCAAAACAGCCGTTCTGCCTAGAGGCTGGAGACAAAGAGACGCCGCTCAGACAGCCCCTTGGTGTTAAAAAAGGCCGTAGCAGAGCAGGAGAAAAGCAGGACAGTCTGTGGACTCCACGGTGGCCTCCTTGAACCACCGCGTTAGCCCTGCACTCCAGACAAGATGTGTCAGAAGTCCAGATTGGAGGGTGGGGGATATCCTGTCTCCCACCTCCTTTGGCTCGCTTGGCTTTCTCCCGTCTTGGGCCGGCTGGAATTAAAATAAAGAGTCAGGACCGCGCGCTGCCAAATTCCCTCGGTTGTGGTTCAAACAGGAACGGCTGCCCATCTCCGCCCCTCGCTCATTTGTTTGCGCCTGTAATAACTGGATTTCCCAGCTGGTCTCCCAGCCCAGGACCTGCTTAACTCCAGTGAGCAAACACGAGTAGGGGAATTCGGTCCAAGCGGGCAGGTGCAGCGGCTGGATAGCTTGTGGATTTCCCTTCTGCCGCAAAACAACAGTTACTGCCCATATGTTGCGAAGATAAGCGTTGTTTGCCATGGGTAGAAGAAGAGCCAGGGGCTCGCCGCAATTTGGGAGTCTTGCTGTCAAAGAGCTGCAAGAGCGAAAGGTGCGTGTGAAAATAAGGGAGGATGCTCTCTCAGCAGCCGAGGAATAAAAGGCAAAGCATTTTGGCTTCGACTTCTTGCAAACAGGGAGCGCATCTGCCCCGGAGATAGCGGGTGCGGAGCTGTATCTGTGTCCAGCGCTTGACGGGAGCATTTCTGGAGTGTTAGGCTCAGGTTAGGCTTCCCAAGGAGACTTGTTAAAACATAGGAGAGATCAAAAAATTGCTGTAAGCACCGGTAGGGGTGCAAAAAACCCCTTCGCGGTTCCATTTAGCAATCTAGAGCTTAGCAGAGAGGAGGGTAGGCGGTAACTTGACCGTGGTCTGTAAGTACCCCATGAGGAGAAGATTTCTGACACTGGAAGGCTGATTAATTGAGCGGACAAAGGCAAAGTGAGCCTGAAGTGCTAAAAGCTGCAATTAGATAAACTACACCTAGAAGTAAGGTGAGCGGTCCTGAGTGAAGGGAATTAAATGCCTGAGAAATTTGCCCTGGGTGGCAGGTCCTAGTTCACTCCTCTGGGTGGTGATGGCCACACGGACCACATCCTCCTCTTGGTGTCCTCTGCTTATTTTCTAGTTCCCCTTTTGTCTTTTCCAGGGGATGCAGGGGACATTAAGGCTTGAGATGACTTAAAAGTCCCTCAAACCATGCCTGGAGACGGAGGCAATAACAAACAGCCCAACAGAATCATATCTAAATAGAGTCATAGGATAGTTTAGATCCAGGCCAGCAGGTTTCAGCCTTTACCTGTGAGGATATCCCAATTCCCAGCCGGGAAGACTTGACTTTCCACTAAAGCATTTGCCTTGGGGATGGAAACCCCAGATTTCTTCCCCTGTCCCATGCAGCGCTTCTGAGGGACTAAGACAGGCAGAGGGATCCAGGCCCGTATATACCAGATGATCTATACATACAACCAGTGCCACCAGTGGCACTGGCCTTATTCCACCCTGTAAAGCAGCATCCTCTCCTGAAGTCCATGGAGCTCCAGGAGGCCAAGGCTGGGAGGAGAATAAGACATCCCATTTCTAACAGCCTCTAATCCCTGTCCCCCATAATCAGTTTTAAAATGGCCATCAAATCTTCCCTCTGCCTCTAATTGAAAAAGTGATGTCAGCAGTAATCTGCTGCCCCAATTTATCCCCATATATTTGGGCAGTTTTGGGCTAATGCATTGTTTCGTAAACATATGTTTTAACGCAGCCGTGCGCGCGCACACACAAAGAGAAAGCTCTGAACACGCTGCACTAGTTACGGAGACTAATGCCTTAAATATTACTTTTAATACTAATGTCAGATTATTAAAAACATAATCCATTCTCCTGATTGGACCTAATGTAAGCAGGAGGATAAGAGGGCTTCTATCCATGCATTAACACATTTCATGGAGTGTAAAGCCACTTTCTTCCTCTTAAAACATAAGGTCAGGAACTAATAGAATCTGTACTTCAAGTGGGTTTTTAAAACATATTACATAGAAAGTTTAGTGAAAGTTAATCTGTCGATAAGTGTCAGCTGGAGCCGTGTGGGTAAACAAGAAATAAATGTAATTCACATGCAATTTTTTCCTGTTAAAAACCTATCTGTGCACTTTAAAACATTTATGTTTAAATAGAACGGAGACCAGCACTAAGAAGCACTCAGCCCAAAGCAGCTTTATGTAAATGTGTCGTAAGGGACTAAAATAAAGTAAGCTACCCAAATCTCCCAAAGATAAAGGGAGAAGGGCTCTGACCCCGCGTGAATTCACCCCTCATCCTGACCACGTGCCGTTCCCGGGCTTCGTTCCCGTTCCCCCTTGCGCATCTCTACGTGATGACATTCCTCTTCTCCCTCCGGGTTCCCCCACACATCTGCTTTGTGCCCGGGCAGCCCCGGGGCTGGTTTGGCAGCGGTGGTGGCAGGGCAGCGTTCTTGGCACCCCTGGTCCCGGCCAGCGGGTCTGTCACCTCTCCATCACGCTCAGCCTCTGCCAGCCTCCTCCTTGCCAACCGCAGGACCTCCTCAGCCACACATTCCCACTGTGGCAGGTTGGGTTGTTTCCAAAACCAGCCCATTTCCTTTGCCCAAGCTCTGGACAACAGTTTGGAAAGCCCAAAGCAGGTGCTGAAGCAAAGACAACATCCACCGAGGGTGGTTTTTTTTCTACAAGACCCCACAAATTCGGCAAAACCATCATTTTTAAGCAGCCTTGGCTCTCTGATGCTGGTGGAGGTCGGGCAGCTGACCCTGCTGCAACTCATTTAATTGCTTATTTGGGGGTTTGGGGGGGGTGCTGGCAGGTGATTCAGAAAGCACAGAGCTCTGGAGCCCAGAGCTGGGGTGATGGTCCTCCCCAGGGGAAGGGAAACAGCCAACTCTGTCTCCTCCTTGCTCCAACAGCCCATCTTCTGGGCTGCTCCACCACCACCACCACCACCCTGTTTAAAACAGCAACCATTTGTTTCCCCTAAAATGAAACTAAGAGTCGCTGCGGGAGGTGCCAGGGGAGGGAGGCGAGAGGGCAGCAGAAGGAGCAGGAGGTGGAAGCTGGCGCTGGCAGGAGCCAGGACTTGGCCCCTGTGCTCCCAGCCACATGCCAGAGATTTAAGCTTCGTAACACAGGCTCCAGCCACCAGAAAGAGATCGATGACATATGGATTTCATACATTCGGCAAATGAAAGAAAAGCTCTCTACGGCTGCATGGGATTAGGGGAATTTATGTGCTGTTCCTTATAGCAAGGATCCTGGAGGAGGGCTGCATCGCTGAGACACTGGCAAGGGTGTGTGTCTCCTTCTCTGAAGACATTCGAAACCCACCTGGACAAGTTCCTGTGCAACCTGCTCTGGGTGGACCTGCTTTGGCAGGGGGGTTGGACTAGATGATCT
>JAOXNO010000041.1:4505349-4566051 GCA_028565335.1 Limnodromus scolopaceus | reverse complement strand
GGAGGGGGGCAATTTTTGTGCTAATTCATGAACCCAAAAAGAATACAGATCAATCCAGCCTGTCCAGATGCAGATCCATGGTTCCATATGTTGCTTTGCAAAAACAATGTATCTATTACACAGAGTCTTACCTGAAACATGTCTGTGTCTTTATCATGAGTATACTCCACTACAACAGTCTGGTTTCTGGATAATGTGTAGGAGATACTGTGCTGACCTTTACAGCTGATCGCCTGTTGAGTAAGAAAATATGTCTATTACACACAGCTTCCACATAAATATTATAATCAAATTCATTTCGCTATACAAACACCTTTGCTATGATCAGGAGAAGCAGTGTATCATAACATTTTATTACAAGGTTGGGTAAACACATACAATAGGATTTTTTTTATCTGTTTTTAATGGAAAACCCCAAACTGCACTTGTTTGCTTCTCATTCAGAAGTACCCAATACCTACCATTTTCACAGTTTTGACTCCAAACTTATGGTTTTTTCTTTGAAATTATATTGAATTCTTATCCCTTATAGGAACTCGTACCCCAGCAGAGACTTGTGATTTAGGGTTCTTTGTTTTATTTGTTTCTAAAGCAAGTGAGCGATACAATTGATTTCCAGTTAAAAGCACCAGGATTCAAGGGATATCACTACAGTTGAGTGGATTTCTAGTTATATGAGAAAGAGCCTAGCAATTTATAAAAAATTGTGACAAAGAGCAAGCACTTTCAACCTCATTAAACATCATTAAAGGGTATTTTTTACTACCTGCCAAAGGAAACTGATCTCTGTAGATACGGATACAGCATCAAAGACTAAACAGTATTTAAAACAAGACTAGATGAGAACAACTCCTCCTGTTATTCTGCTGTATCTGACTAGGACCAAATTCTTTACTTGTTAGGACTCCCCAGGTTTACATCTGGAGGTCGTCTTTTTCAAAAAGCCCAGTTGTCTTTTTACTAACCCAGAAACTGCTTCAGTGAACGGAACAGAGACATCACCCCATCACGGGAGCACCCCAACCTCAGAAAGAAACAGCGAGAACCAGTTTTCCCTTGATAAACCAACACAGAGCATAGCTGCCGCAAGAAGGGGGACAGCAACCCTTTCAGAACCTCTGAGACTCAGCGCACAGAATCTTTGTGGCACTGAGGATTGTTTCTCAAGCTTAAAAGGCTATCACCCACTTCAGATGATTAAGTGGTGTCAAAGTGTAATTGCACTAGCTGTACAGTGTAAATGCACTAATAAAAGCTTCAGAATGGGGGAAACAAGCTGAGAAACTAAATCTATTGGCTAACAGGGAAATAGATGTAAATATAAGGTCCATATAACTGCACACAATTATGAAAGGTAATAACCGTTACTGCTCAGAAAACACTTTGCAGACACTTAAGTATTGAATTAATAGGTTAATTAAAGCTTTTTCCAGTTTTCTGCTGAGGGGGGTAATTTTCTAGAAGAGGGTCCCTCACTAGCTCCATTCCTTCATGCTGCTCTTCACCTACAAAATTCACAGATAAGGATGATTAAGCAACTAAATATACTCTATTCATCTGTCTGTCATCTCTCGCAAAACCTTAAGTGATGCCAAAGCTACAGATCAATTATTAAATAACTCATTAAAAGTCTTACTGAATACTGGAGGTACTAAAGCCACTAACATACATACTAAAAGCCTACTAAGGGTTAGCAGAAGTATTTGACACAGAATTATTGAAAAAAACCATAATGGAATATTTCTTTTTTGTAAGCCTCATGCATTTACAGCAACAGATTAGAGACTACTTTTACAACAGGCCTCTTGCTGAAAGCTCTTAGCAGCAGCAACACCTGCTAAAGATTCAGGCTTAGGTGATAATACCTGGAGGCAAAGGACCCAGCAAGAAGACCTTTCCCCGTCTCTCTCTTTTTTTCCTGCAATAAAGCTTTTAACAAAACCTCAAGCCATAAAGTCGAGTTTCCCTGATTTCATTCTAAACAGCTGAAAAGTGAGGTAAACATATTTGGTAATCAGCAGTACACAGATTCTAAGTTTCCCAGTTAAAATGTATAGCGCTTTGTAATAACCATTATGCTGGCACAGAGTATGCTGCAAGAAGAAACAGCATCTCGAGATGCAATTCAAACCAAGTCACTAACACTTCGTGACCCGTGAGGACACGGAGCTCTAGGGCCAAACCATGTATCAAGAGCTTTTCCTCTACACATTTGACAACTAACCAGCAGATCTCAAGCCCTGAGCAGGTCTCAGGTGATGCTACATTATTAATAAAACATTAAGTGATGAACAAGAGACCCTTACACCTTGCATTTTAAGCACAATACAGCAACAATCAATTTATATTCATATTATCAGATATTTCAAACATCAGAAAGTAATAGCTTTCACACACAAAATTTTCATTCATTCCCACAAAACTGTCGCAGCCGAGGATACAATGGAAGAGAGAACTCCTTAGAATTCCTTCCAGAATTACTTAGTAAGGTCATTTATGGCATCTACAGAACTTAGGAATTAGATACGTTAATAGTTCCCATTAGAGGGACCAGGGTCAGCATCTCCTCTGAAATATTAAGGTAGAAAAAGATTATGCCCTTTGTGCGTGTTCCTTTCGCTTCCCAACTCTTCTTCCTCATCTTATTTCCCCTCCTCTTTGCTACTATTTAAACCCTGTTACTTTCAGTATGAAATGCCTCATTTAATTTCCTGGAGTCATGTAATCATTTTTCAAAAAGCTAAGAACATTATGAGAAATGTTTCAACTTGGGTGTTTTCACAGTCTGCTCAGCACCAACACTTGCTCCAATTCAAAGACATTTTACAGACATTTTAATTGCTGGTCTCAAAGCAATTGGCCACTTCCAAATAAAAAAAAAGGTAACAACAGTATTTCAGGAACTACACAAAACAGAACTATGAACTACACACAATGACAAGTTAAAGGCAAATATCTTAATAAAACAGTATTCTAAGTGGAATATGGCCATGGGCAGAATCAGGGAAGATTTTGACAGCTAAAGGAGCTACAGAACCACACCACTAGAAGTCCCAAAAATGTATGGAGATTAATTGCCCCAACACCCTTAAGACTGGTTTGTAGCAACTAAAATAGTGAGGTTGCCTTCTTACTACTTTTAGCATTCAAAATTCTAGACTTTTTTTCCTGTCACTAGGATTTTCCCCCCAAAATCCCTTGATGCTGTCACATAACTGCACTGCTGTGGTCACTGAAGTTGTGAGAAAAGCCCTGACTCTCACAAGACACACGCCAGCATCACAAGTTCTAGCTGATGACTTCGGAGTTTCAGGCTGGACGCTACCACTTCCACCATCCAGGTAGGAATTAAAACACAAAAGAACAAGAACTGGGCACCAAACTTGACCTGTATCTCCTCACCTCCACCCCAAGGCTCCCAAGATCCACCACAGCAATAGTGTGTATTTTCAAAGCTTGTACTCAGTCAAACTTTTGAGTGCGTGGGCCAACATCACCTTAATTTGAGACAGTTTTCTTACAGCTTTTAGGTTCTTGAAAATTTAATGAAAATCAGCAAGTGAGCACAGGAAAAAAAAAAAAACACAGCAACAAACTAAAATTAGTCCCCAACAGAAACATATGCTGGAAAAACCTTGCTAATGTATATAGCCTGAGCCTGCCAAACAAATCAAGAAACATGTGGCTCCAGACTGGCCACAGCATATGCCATCTCCTGTCCAGCAGTAGTGCCGGTGGAGAGATACAGGATAGATTAATTCAGCCGCCTACACACCAGTTTGTTTTATATGGTTAACTCTCTCAAGCTGCTGAATTCAAGTAATTCCCTTTGGAGGAAACAGCGAAGCGGAGACTAACTGACAAAAACCCTGTGGAGGAACAGAGGGAACAGATAACAGCAGCAAGAGATTTTTCCAGAGTAATTCCACTGCTAGAGACTCCATGTCCACACTGGGGCTGAGGGATTTTAGGAAGTCCAAATGCCACATGAAAGCAACAAGTGAATCCTGAGGTGCCATATTACACTTGGCATGGACACGTTTCCCCAGCATCTTTCCAAGACACAGCTCGTGTTGGCACAGTAATCCATCCATCTCCATAGGGCTTTCAAGTTGGAGGACAGTGTGCAGCAGCTCCAAGCCTCACTAAACGTTGAGCCAGTTTATCTTAACTGGAACACTCCTCTCCTCTCCAGCGCTCCCAATAAACTCCCACTGCCTTGAGATTTGCGTTCCAGTGATTTAAGGTCACGAAAACTGTCGTATGTTATCAGAGACTGAAAGGAGTTGCATCTGAGAAGGTCTTCTATCTCACCCCCACGCTAACATGGCCTAAGCAAGGAATTTTTATTTTTTATCTTTAAACTTTAACAGTAGCTCAAATTTTCAGTTGCATCCTTCCTGCTGGCTGGAATTATACTTGGCCTTGGTTTTTTCCCCTGCCTCCTTACACACGCTTTTCATTCTTGCTCCTTTCTCTCCGTTTTGAGAACAAAAC
The DNA here is from genome assembly GCA_028565335.1 of Limnodromus scolopaceus. Lineage (NCBI taxonomy): Eukaryota > Metazoa > Chordata > Aves > Charadriiformes > Scolopacidae > Limnodromus > Limnodromus scolopaceus. Next base: position 4,561,554 of record JAOXNO010000041.1, on the reverse strand, counting down.
CTCGTCTCAGCACTCTGCACTCAAAATCAAAGCAAAAGTTAAAGGCTATGGTTTACAAATCTCTCAGGTCTCAGAGGAACTAACATCAAATAGAGACGGCTTTCCCAGCAGCAACGCTGTAACTCAGCCAGCCCCAGGAACATGCCAGCCCACCTGAATTCTTTGGTCTCCGCTTGTTCCCCTGGAAAGGCACCTGCTATCAGACTTACCAATGTTTCAAGAAGCGAGAAAGCAGAATTCCCTCATCCCACATAGAAAAAACACCTTACAGATAAAAGGAACACACAAAGGTTTCATTTGAAAAACAGTGTTTCTCAGTACTCTGCTTTTTTTGCAGAGATACAGAAAAGGGAGGGAATACAAAACTAAAAAAATAAGACTCCAGACTGGACAAAGGCCCGGGAGTGTTACCCAGGAGCATGCACTGCAGCGAGTGACACACTCCACTGCGAGTGCCACCTCTCCCCTAACCACCGAGAGCATAAGTAGCTACTGTCCTGGAAACTGGAAACGAGCAGAAAGGTCAGTACATCTGAAAAACTTTAACTGTTTCCTGTTGTGCAATGACAGATTAGTGTCAAACACATCTCCAGAAATGCCCTTATCGACTGGCAAGCCACAAGAAGGCAAACAGAAGCAGACTACCCCTTCTGCAGGAGCACAAAAAAAGCCTGTAAAATAATCTGACCTAACCTCTTGAAAAAGACTTCCATTTTAACTGTACCGGCGTTGGATTTATCCAAGTGCAACAAGAAAAGCCATATTTTTCCTGCACTCCTTTTTTATGGGCTATTCTTTGAGAGTTCTGAAAGCTCCTGTTTTGCACACAGTGATGAACTAGTGTGTATTATTAAAATTTGTCTTCTATAATAAGCATGCCACTGTTTTGACCAAAAACAGACACAAGGGTACAGCAAACATTCTGGCTTAAGGATCAAACCTGAAGAAAGGCTTGCAAAGTACCTAGGGTGGTTTGTGCTTTTTCTTCTTCCCCCCACATTAGACTAATTCATTTAGTAAGAGATTTGACATTCATCTACTACACAGACCTTGTATCTCCCCTCAGCCAGATGTTCCCTATCTAAGAGCATCTTCTGGTGCACCGCAGCACTTTCCCGCATGCTGACAAAGTTGCTTATTTCCCTTCTGAAATAAGTCATCTTCAGCCCAAGAGTTCAAGAACAGGTCAGGAGCTCACCGCACGACTACATTAACTCAACGCTATTAGGTCAAACCTTCTGTATAAGGCATGTGTCAATGAACTAAAGCAGCAGATCCCAAAATTGTCTCACTGCCTTTAGGCTGCTGCTCATGAGCTTGCAGGGAGCGGGTCTAATCCACTTCTAGAAATGGAGATTTTTGCCACTTTTCTTTTGGTCTGCAAACAATGTTTCCAAGAAAAGGAAGGAAAGAAAAAAAAAAAAAGAAAAGCTCTGCATTTGGAAATTTAAACTTCACAGTTCACTTGTGCCTAGCTAGCTCCCCAAAGATCATGAGAGGGACTGAACGTTATTTTGGTTACTAATTCTTCTGCACTCTAGCAGAAGCAAAGGCTAAAATCCATTAAGAAACAGAGGCAGATGTGTCTCACAGGAAGGGCTGCTCCATTAGAACAGGATTTTTAGTTTGGTTAATTAGGTTGGATTAGGACAATAACATGATTTATGGGAACACTTTAGTTTTCTTTGTTGGTAGTCAAGCTGACCGACACCACACTGACGTGTTTAAAATTAATGACAGCAGTGCCTTCATGAGTTAAATGCTTTCTTACTTGGCTGCCAGCCTCCAATTTCTTTTATAAAAAAGAGAACACAAGCAACACTCAGGGTCTTCAGACAAAAGATCTTGCAACTTAAGAGAAAGGAGGCTTTAGCTAGCAAGGAAGGAATCCTTTTAAAGCAAAGAACACATCACATTTCCACTGGATTTTTGGACAGACTGACTGCCAGAGCCAGCAGACATTAGGTTACCATAAGAAAACACAACAACAGCTCATGATTGTGACACACTGACATTTTCCTCACCATCAGAAAAGCATGTCCACTTAGGAAGTTTCCCAGCAGATTATAACGAATGTCAATTCTTGTAACATTAACTAAAGACTGTTTGCAATTTTACTCTATCTCAACTTAAACCCAACAATAATTGACCAGAATTACTGCTTCTGTAACAACTAGACTTCAGTAACACTGAAAATCTACACTGACCTCTGGCTACTGATACAGCTGTTAAATATAATTTCCCTCTAGTCTTTTGCAAAGAAAATAAGAGACGTTATCATGGAAACCTTATGGTTTCACGTGCCTTCAGGAGGGGCTGAAATGACTGTACCAACCCGAATCACAGGCCCAGCGGCTGAACAAGTCTGCATCTGCTTCCTGCACAGCTCCATACGAGCCCATCCTTCAGTGGTCTTCCTTCCTTCCCTTATAAACAAGTGTCTGCATTAGAACTGCAACAACATCTATGCACACAATTTTTCAATATCAATGTTAAGACCTTGTCGGTCTAATATTTCAGCTGTCAATATTCTCTTGACAACAAAATGACTATTAGGAAATGGTCAAAAGACACCATTTCAGCAAATGCAGGTAAAGTAAGAGAATATGCCACCATAAAGAAATGAAGTTTTGTACACAGCGCTTAGTGAGCATTTCTGACAAAAATTTGAATACACATATTGACGTTGCATTTATCTACAGGCAAATTATTACTTTTTCTTCAATATGTGGTAAACTGAACAGAGCAATGCTTGCATTCTGAAAAAAACACCATTTGACTATTAAAAAAAACATTACAAATTCCTTATTGGTCTCAGATACTTTTGTTTCTCTGTTAAATGATCCAAGCACTAGCAGACTGGGGAAAAGTTAAAAATGTACATGTAACAAGCAATTGGACAACAGATATTTGACATTTAAAGAAACAGTTCAAAACTATGTGTATGTGGCACTGTCTGCAGTCCCAGTCACAATAAATGAGTTGATTTTTTTGAGTGAGGCCACCCCCTTCAACCACTGAATGCAAATCACACCCCTGAAACTCAGGATACATGGGCTCAGTGCCTCTGCAGAAACAATTTCAGCAAATATTTATCCAGTTTATTTACAAATAAATCCAGTTTATTTACACTTCAAGCTTTTATGGCTTTCAAAGCATTCACAAGTTTGTTCTTATTTACCCTTTCATGTTGAGCTTGGGGATTTGAGGAGGAGGGGACAGAAGGGACAACACATTTGTCTCTTGCATACATCAAAGCCATCTGCTACAAGCGTACATGCGAGATTGTGTGCTACTACTCAAGCAATTCACCATTTATCAACTCAATAGGCAGATGTTAAATGATTTGCTCCATTTGCTGAATTTGTGTTGGTTTCCAATTCCAGACAACCAGCCAACACAGTACACACTGCCCCTTCTCCGGAAGAGGCATCAAAATATACCATTTCCGCAATTCTCTATTTTGGGTACTGCAACAAGTAAGGAGGCAACAATCTAGAAGTATTTCTAGATAAGCTACAGTAAAGCTAGGTTGGGGCTGATATACTGCATGCAAGTGAGTGTTCAAAACCCATCTTCAAAAATGCATAGTGGGTGTTGACTGAACTGCACAGATTTAAGTTAGGGGGCCAAAACCATCATTGTTGCAGCCACTTACTAGACCCAGGTTCTACCTCATACCTAAGACTCCTGATCAGCTCTGGTAAACCAACTCAAGTTGTTCCACTTAATTCAAAGTATTAAAAGCAGCTCAAAATAGGTGCCAGTTTATACTAACAGGCATGGCTATATGACACAGTAGCTCCGGAATTACTTTATAAATCACAAACTTTTGGTGGCTATGAATCAACACTTCACCGACCTAAACCGTGAATCATTTTCCTCCCAATCTCCCTTTTAGCATTGCTAACCCTTAAAACCTTTATTTTCCCTTTTCGTTTTCTTACATCGATGTTCAGTAACATTCTGTTCCAACTGGTCTTTCATCCACCTTTGAAATCAAGTGTGTAGTCTTCCTCCTCTACTCAGCTTGCTACATTTCCTTCCCCAAGCAGACTAGAGCCAGAGACAGCTCAGAGGCATAACACAAAACTTCGGCAGCGTCATATCAACTACCCTTGGCATAAATCATTTACCCCCAAACTCCGGAATGCTCCTCCTTTGGGCAAATTGCTGCCTGCACGTGGCTGATACATTTTCTGCTGCAACTGCTCTGGAGTTGCCTGCTGTAGTCCCGCGTTGAGGATACATCTCACCTTCTTTGGAAACCCAGGAGACATGTTTATTTTCATTTATTTGAGACGTAACCTTAAATGATTTTTGAACACTTGTTTCAGACTGTCAGTATGTGCATATTCCTCTCATTTTTGCAGTTCGTGTATTGGTAGCCAACAATAATTTATGAATACTTTATAAAAAAAGAAAAAGAAGTCATACTACAACTTCTTATGTACTCCACGAGGTATTCTCTTTTCATTCTCTCAGCCGACCCCCACGGAATATATAGAGATCCACCCACTGTATTATAGGTTAGAGTTGCATCTACCTGCCAATATGCATTACAACTGAATGATTAAGATTCTTTTTGGAAGACATATATGTTCCTGTTTCGGCTTCAACCCACCATGCAGTCATAGCACTATCTAAAAGAAAAATGCACACAGGCATGAATCTGCAAAGTGTTTTTGCAGAGTACTTTTATAGCCATTCATGAAAAGGATACAACACAGCCCAGAAAATTAGGACTAAAAAATTGAACGTATTCCTGTCAGGATACTGCTTTGGAACAAGACCTCTTACAATAAATGGAGGACCTCAAATACTCAGTATTTCTGCAACAAACGGGGAAGAAAGGAAGAGGTAAGCAGCCGAGCTCTGCTGAGAGCTACTGATCCTGATCACACCGCTAGGACTTTGGTAGTACTGAGACTTACTGCCTCTGTGAAACAGAGCTGGTTCTCCTCATCTCCACACGGTAAAGAAGGTTAAGAAACCTTGTTTAAAAGCAAGAGAAGCTGAAGAGACTAGCAGTCTACCAAAAGAGACTTTCCTCAAGAGACAGTTCAGCTACAGCCACTTTAGGGAGAAAAAGACTAAATGGTTGACTGGAAAAAAGCCTACTGAGAGCTGTGTTGAATATGCTGTTTACCACACTAAGATCACATACTGAAGACCAGTAAGACCTTCCCTGATGCGTGACTTTCTGAAGGCAAAACTTCTGACCTCCAAACTTCTGGCATTAGTTTGCTAAGGGCAGGATTTTGTAGTTGGAAGACTACAAGCCTATAAATTTAAACACGAAGGCATAAACATGATTTTGCCACTGCAGCTGGAGCACATCCCCCAAAACTCTCGATACACCCACAAAAATATCGGTAATTAGAGCAGGATGCAACAGTGTTTGTAGCTGAACATTCTGGTGCCAACAGTCTACAATTCATTTATATACATCAGGAACAAAAGCAGCAGATGCCTGGCTACACTTATGTACTTGGATATGCCAAGCACACAAAATAGCCACAAATTAGAATCCTTAACTAAAAACCAGACAACAAAAAAATACAGTGATAAAGTCCCCTCAAGGGCTTCTATCAATACACAGACTGAAAGATTTGTACACTCGGCGCATCAGCAGTGAATGCTTCTGTGAATCAAAGCACCCATGAGCACCAATCTAAGCCTGCCTGCCAAAGGAGAGCATGCAATAACAAGATGAGAAGCTGCATATCATTCTGGAGCTTCCAGAAACCATTAATTCAATCTGACACAAATCAATTTTACATTAAGATAGCCAAAGACTCTCCAGACAGTTACCTTAACAGACCTGTTAAGCAGCTGCACAAGAATATCTCAAGAGGAAAGAAAAAAGTGTACTTCCTCTTGCCAAAAAAGCCATTTAGTGCTTATGGAAAGCAGTTACACTTTATAAAGCCCAACAAGGGACCGAAGTTGCTTTCTAGACTTCGCACTAGAGTACTGTCCTGATAGAAAGCACTCTTTGACAGAAAAAACCCCAAAGCAAGCAGATTCTTTTTTATTGGTCTGAGATTCCTATGGCAATTGCCACAAGTCATCACAACACACTGGACTTCCTAACATTTTCCCTTCCTTATACAAAACCTTGTATATTTCAAAACACACACACTCTTTGTTTGAACTCTGTTTAACCGAGCTACTTAAGTTATTTAAGTCAACAAAATAACCCACTAAACAGCAGTGAAAATGCAACCCTGATTGATGCTGCTGCACAAGAGTTGAAACATCAGCTTGCTAGCAAGTGGGAAGCAAGGAGGTTTATTCACTGTATGTGCAGTTGCCAAGCTCATTTCAAAACATAACTCTGGAAGTCCCTCCAGTGCTGTCTGTGAATCTCTACAGAACTCAAAACAAGCCTGGCCCCAATTCCCAAACTTTCTGGGTTTTTTAAATTATCCAAGGTAAAAAAAAAAAAAAAAAAAAAAGACCATCTCTTCAAACAGGAGATAGTATGGTTCTGGGAGTATTGCAGTAAATAGCACTGCCTCTCTACCTTGCAAATTGAGAAGGACAGAGAGAAGGCAACAAGTGCATATCCCATTCTCAGTCACCCATCTGAACTATAGCAAATTGTTAACAACCAAATTCAGGATTCATTTATCAGAATGGTTTGTCCCTGGCTGTCACACCAAAAATTACACAGTCCAAGCTAACCGCTAGGTTCACAAAATACATTTCAATACCAGTATAGGGAGGTTTAACTGGAAGCCAGGTATTTAACTTCAGCATCTTTGTCTGTTTACTAACTTCAGCATGGAATACCAGATGGGGAAAATTTCAATATCATCAGTATGCTACAGAGGAAAGCAAGTCCAAAAGAACTGTCTGAAAGCACTTAAGTCAAAATACGGGTCATGTCTACCACTAAACAGCTTCAATATCAGGGTGGAGCCAAGGAGAATCTTTTATAGATCGGTCCAACATAAACAGTCACTGCTGCAAATACGCGACCTCCTGAGCTCCCCCCGCCCAGAGCAGAGTGCTCTACCTACAGGATCACTTTGTTAAATTTCAAAACCCAGGGTGTGAAAGGTTGAACACAGGGTAACTCACACCCAGGAAAATTAACACACAGAAAAATTCAAGCCTGTAAACAGCCATTTGACAGAGTAGCCACATCTGTTTCACTTCTATCAGATAAAGACCACCACAGCCATTACTATTCTGAGTTGGCAGCAAAATCCCTCCCTCTGCAGCTTTGGAATAGAATAAATTTAGCTTACTCTAGATTGTACTGAAGGATATTCTGCAGCACAATTCCCAGTGTTCAGAGAAAGTAATTAGAGGATTAGTCGCCTCTATTGGTCTCAGTTCCTGTTATTTTCATTGTGTTCTCAAATTCATATCTTCTGTCATTTTACAGTAAGATTGATTCAGACAGAGGGGAGGAAGGAAAATTTATGTCCCTAAAATTTAAATCTATCATGCCAGCTTAAAAATTCGAGCCACAAAGATTTGTTCTAAAATTTATAATACTGGAATTTCGTTTTAGCAGGCTGTGCTAGATGCACTCTTATCTAGAAGTTACCACTTATCTTGTCTGCAGTTTATTAAAATTTAAAGCAAGCTTTACAGGCAACTTGCTTTATATTCATATGTAAGGTTGGATAAGAGAACGGCTCATCAAAAGCTGTGCACTTCATACAACGTGATTTTACCACTGATATGACCCATTTCCCCTCCCTCCTCCAAACACACACACAGGAGCTCTCAGAAATAAGCAAGTCACAACTCCATCCTGTATTAACACATTTCTTCCATATGTACCTTTAGTAATAAGGCCCAGGTTATCTGAAAAAATGGCCAAAAAGACTTTAAGGTACAGCACAAGACTAGAGTTGCCGTAGCAAAATTATGGGATATATCAACATTTCTGTGACAAATACAGACTAGTACTCCGTGATGTATGGGATTTGGGGTTTTATATTGAATGAAACTGATGTGGAGAAATGACATTAAACAATGACGCAATGCACTTAGCACGCCCAGTGTAAATAAGGCACAGTTTTAATTAGGGATATAGAATACCGAATGCTTCTGAGCATAAAGCAGCCTACATTTATGTGGAGGATATAGAAGGCTTTGGAAATTACATACAGCAAAAAGCACTTCAAGTACCTTCCCTTCCTCCCAGTTCTTTACATAAAAATTAATCATGTTTCCCAGTATTAACTGATGTAAATAATGTTTTTAATTTGGTGTATTAAATTACTTGATTTCTTAAATCAGTTGTTTAAACCAGGTTTTAGCAAGTTAGAAAATCTTCGCTGCATTGAACTCTTTTCCTGGTAGAGCTTCAAATCTCAGTCCTGTGACAGTTAAGAATATTTAGCACTCAGTACTATTACACTGCCCATAATAAAGATGATAAATTAGTTCAAGATTATTGCTTACATTTAAAAATTCATACCTTTACATATGTTTGAGAGCTTTATTAGCAATATTTGACATGTTTCAGAGTCAAACCATCTCACCATCCACAATTTTACAAGTTTACTGAGAAGTGGGTAAAAAAAAAAAACCAGAACACACACACACACACACACACACACACACACCCGATTTTAATTTCTTAACCTCCTTTACACTGCAGCACACCACACATGCAGCATCAGGAGCCTGCAGGACTCCCCTGTACAACACCACACCATGTTCTAGCTCTGTGAACTTCCGAAAGACTTTGCCCCAGGTTTATTGTTTTTTGACTGCTGGTGAGACATTCATTGTTTTCCCCTCGCAGGCAGCACGTGAGCTGGAGGTTGCCAGTGAAAGAGCGTTAGTACAGACACCTACACGTTTTGCATCCAGCTGAAGAGATTACTGCTTGCTCACTCACTCTTTGCCGGCCATGACTACAACTGTTGCCAGTGGAACAGCTTGCACACAAGTTCCCTAACCTGTTTGGATCCATGAGCTGAGCTGGCCAATACCCATCGCTTAATGCAATTTTGACAAACTAACCAGTTTGAAGGGCAACCTGTTCCATCCACACAACTGCACCTGAAGCTTAGTCTGTTGCCTATTCGCATTACAGAGGTTTTTAAACTTATTTGGCATATGAAATGAATACTTACTAATACACATGCTGTGTATTAAAGACCAACATTCATAAAAGTTTCTCAGCTTTGATGACTTCAGCATAAAAACTATGGTGCAGAAGAAAAAGACTCCCTTTTGCAAGCCTTCTGCCAAAAAGCCCCATTACCACTTTCCAGAGAGCTGCTGCATAAAAGCATTCCCAGAATGGTCTAAATCATTTGCACTGTCCTTTCTCCTGCACCCACCATCACCTCCACACTGATCTGCACTTTATGTGCTCCTGATCAAATATCTAGTGACAGTTGTCGCACGATTTGGAAAACACATCTAGTATATGTAAGTTACATATATATCTCTCACACATTTTATATAGTGTAGAATTAAAACCAATGAAGTCACATGGCTTTGGGTCAAATGTTAGTCAACACATTCCACCACACCTTTGGAATATCTGGATGGTATCCAGAGGAATCCTCAGGACACTGGATGTACAAATGGCAAGTGAAGTCAGCTGCGTACGGATAAAGGAGGAAGCAGCTTCAGTGACTCTTTGGAGCAAACTTGCAAATAAATGATCAGATTACCTAATGCAGGCAGAAATAGAAAAATCCTGAATTCACTTTTTAAAAATAAAATAAACAGCAGTGACCATGAAAGATCAAATTGCAAAAACTGATCAGTCACCACTCTGCTGAGCTAAAAAGATAATTTAAGAATTAAATTTATTGTGGGAATCTGCACTGAAACCAATTGATTCTTTCACAAACTTTGAAATGTAAAGCTACAAAAACCAGCGGAAGACTAATGACAACAGATTAAAGTGGCAATCCAGATCAAATGCCAGAGAAAAAAAAAAAGAACTTACATAATTTTAGAGCAAATATAATAAATGGAATTCCAAAGAAAAAAATAATCTCTTCAAAATCAATATAACTGAAGAATATGTTCAAATATTATAACTGAAAAATGCTTATCAGTTTTCATAATCACCACCCAACAAGCTAGTACAGATTCACTGATCCTTAAAAACAAGACCTAAATAACATAGTATTGTTAGAGAAGTGCAGACCACACGGAGTGCAATTCCAACACAAAACCGCTTTCTATTTACAGATTGTACACAAATAGTTAGCTTTATTTAAATAACTGCTTTCAGAAAACTGTAGAGGAACCCCTATTCTATTCTTCTATAAACATGTAAGGAAGGGGCTTAATCTGTCTCACTAACTGAATGCACTCACCACCTGCAGCATGGCTTTGAACAACTTACTGTCTCAGCATGTCTTGTCCTATCAAAACATTAATTTTTGTATTGACTCTCCCTTACTTTACTTAATCTCTGGGATAATGGCGTTCATTCATTAACAGAAAGCCTAGTAAGTGAGGTAATAAGTAGAAAACATTTCACAACTAAAAGGTTTTTCAAATACATTAATCTATCCTGCTGTATCAACCTCTATTATTATTGTAGCTACTATATATACTAAGTAATTTAGAACACCTTTTATCAAAATACCTCATTTTGGCCTTTTAGTCTCTGTACTTGCCAACTGATTTAAAGTTATTCCCACTCAAGAGATCTGCCCTCTGTCTGTTACGTTAGGTCAGTGACTAGTGATAATACAGGGTTTTAAAGTCATGGTAGAAGCTATAAACCAAAATTTACAGTAGATTATAAACCACTTCTTTACAGTGCATACAGTATCATTCCAAATTTACAGTTCTGCAGATTAAATACAAACTTCAGTTTGAGGATTTATTTTTTTTTTGGTATCGGATTTTGTTACTGAGCCTCTGTGAGAGTAGCAAATAATCTCTTAAATCTCTACTCTGCTAGAGATGGACGGCATCTGCTTTGTCTAATGAAGCACCAGAAACAAAAAGCTCCAGCAGCTGAGAGGGTTTCTCCACATCCATAAAGGCATCAGCTTTTACCTCCTTCCCTGCAATGTGATGCCTCTGCAGACAGAGCCGAAGCTACAAATCACATATGGGCAATAAAGCTGGTATCTTCCTTTAATCTTCCAAGACTAATGCTTCCCAGGTTTTCTATCCACATTGTATACACAGATAGCACTCTCTCTCAGTAAGCACTATCATTTTCTACACCTTAAAAAAAAAAAAGTCTCCATTTTGGCATTTACTCACAAACAGCCTTAATTTGTTTTTACAACATCCATTACCCTCCACGCGTTTCATGCATTGCAAACAGCAGCTATTAGAACATTCTCCATCAAACACCACCATAGTTACTGCAACACAACTTAACCCCGCCCCGACTTTAAAGAAAACAGTGAACAACTGCTTCAGAGTAACCAAATGCCCTTCTGCACTTAACATTAATTTCTCCAAAACAGCACTTGAATTCAGCGTTTAAAAATCTTAATTATCATTTCTTTATCGGCTCCAATTTTCCCCATACCAGACGCATTCCAATTTCATCAAGTTGTCCCCGTATTGGTTTTTAACTACACTGTGTTTGACTAAGATCTTTCAATCTGCTTCATGCTAATTTGATTTCATCAAGATATTAAAAGTCATCTTTCTTACTAGCTGTCTCCAATAGTTACTTTCTCCAGAGTAACTATTCTCCTAGAAAGCTTCCCATTTGAGTCAGTTTGGCTTCAGCTTCTAGCCCTCGTTATTGATTCCCCTGCTGGAACAGAATGCCTTTTAGTATCCCGTATTTTTATGGCCACAGGATGCACGTTAACAGAGCTCAATAGTCTTTGAGAAGCAAAACAGACTGTTCAAGGAGCTTCAGCTTTCCCGCAGCAGCAAGTTAAAATTGCCAGGTAGTTGCTGCAGTTCCGAAGAAAATTTGTGAGCCACTTTCTGCCATGGAAAAGGCAGTTTCTCAAGCAGCTGTAGTGAGTAACTTGCAGAACAGCTCATTTAAGCTGCCAGTTTTCATTTGATGCTATACAAGTCAGAGTCTCTCTATTCCCTTCCTTCAAATCATTTCTGCAACTCCTGTTTGCATCCTCTCCAGTGCTTCAAAATCCTTCCGAAAACTTGACAGCAGAACTGCAGACAGTATTTCATTAAGCAGCCCCATCAAATTCGACTGTACAATGCTACTCCTTCCCTTTTCACTCAAGCCAAGAATTCTACTACTCCTTTTTCCTGACTGTAGAAAGCTCTGCTTTCCAAGACACAGTCCCTGTCACAACAGCTATAGACCCTGCTGAAACCCTCCAAATATTCAGCTTTGCTAGTGTTTTGGTTATTGCTGGATTACAAACATGCCTTTTTAAAACCTACTATCACTATATGCAGCCACCTTTATGTTATTTACCCTTCTGACAGTTGAACTGCTACAATTTTGTCAAATAAAGTCTGTGGGGTAAGGTTTTGGTTTTTTCTTTTGTTGCCTTTTTTCCGTTTGCTTTCATATCACACAATTAACACAGCAATTTGCTTACCTCTGTGGAACCCCATCAGTAATTGGCTTGGGAATTTAAGTTTCCCAAATAACTTTGTGGGATATAAATGAATTAATAGCCAGGTGATAATGGTTGAGATTATAATACCACACAGTGCTCCTTCCTATTTCTCTCCTCTTGATTTTTCATACCAGAATATCATTAAATACAAAAAATAATCTTAAAGAATAAGAAAAATACAAAATAAATCATCAAATCAACTGTTGTACCATCCTTGTACATAATCCTCACTTCACAGCATCATACAGTACTGTGGGACACTAGCAGTTCTTCTGTCCCTCTCAGTTAAAAACAAGTAAGCTTCCACACGTTCACCATAGTAACAGCACAGGCTGTTATCACCAGGCAGTGGAACCACAGTAACTCGTTTAGGATTATAAGCAACAGGGTATTGACACAGTCAATCAGACAAGCTTGCAGGCCGAGGTCCCGTATAAATCAGTAGATTATTGATAAAAGCACGTTATCCACAGAATTGTGCTCACTAGCACTGTATTCCTGTCCTGTAGATGGAGTTATAAGAAATTCAACTCTGGTCCCTAATCATCCTGTTCAACTTTTCACACTCTTGGCGGACCATTAAAACCCCTCAGGAATTCCCCCACTGCTCTAATCCCAGCAATCAATTACCAAACCAGCATGTGCTCTCCCTCTCTCTCTCTTTGACCACTCGGGATTATTGGAAATGCACCCATTTAAAAGTGTTTTTTCTAGTACTTATTCAATAGACCAGGACTCACTTTATAACCCTCCAGTGAATAGACACACACTGTTCTGGTTTTCACCCCAAATACAGGCAACAAATCCGTGTGAACAGGGATGAAAAGGCTCTGAAGAGGTACTGTGAGAGCTTTATCATGCCCACCTACCTTTGGGAAGGAAACACCGCCAGGCTCTCTCACTTTCCTAACAAACTTAAAGAATGCCTCATTACTTAAACTATAGGAAAGATACCGTAAGGGGCCCAATCTAACTGAAATGGATGAGGAACTAGATCATTCATGCTATGCTCCTGCCCCCTTCCCTAATGAACATGAGGGTAAGTAGAATGCCACATTCCCACTTTCTACTTCCCCATGTGCTTTCTGAAAGCGTCCTTTACTATGTCAGCATTTCACTTACACAAATCCTCAGCAAGTTACAGAAATGCCAAATAAAGTTTTTTCCTCAAGTGATGACTTAGAGAGATTCCTTGCGTTATTATGTAGGCCAGCAAGGAATTTCTTTGGACTAGCACTTGCCGAATGAGTTTCCTACACATGCTGCTTAACTTATTATAGCCAGTCCTCCTGGGTGCTCTACATTGTCTTCAACCCAGATGACAATCCTACTTGCCAAAAATTAGGGTCATCCTCCATATACTCCTGTCTTCCAGTGAACCGGAACAAAATAATGCACACTATTAGAACATTTAATTCTCACTGGTCATGGTACTTTTTTTCCCCCTCCTCCTTCTTGCTGAGAGTCTGAGAAAGCAGGATTTGCATGGTGCCAGATCTATATATGAACATGTTCTCTTTTAAGAAAAATATATGGGATAGACCACCCCATATCACCCCTATTTCTAAAAATAAATATTGAATAATAGTTCATATTAATTTTGCAGGCATTGACAGAGTGCTGTGAACTGCAGATAGCAACTTAAACACATTCTTTTGAAAAGATTATAAACGTTTCCTTAACAAGGAGCTACAAATAACATGTATAAACTATTCATGTTCCCTGACTTGCACTCAACACTGAAATGATGGCAAAGGTATCACCACATACACTATGGAAAAAGAACTATGCCCCACTAAAATACATAAGCAAAAGAGCATTTAATTGTAAATTAAAAAATTCTAATATGAATTATAGGGAGTTTAATCATTTAATAGGTCTTGAAATACCGGTGTCCTACTGACACACATTCTTACACAGTGGAAAATATAAACATCAGGTTTTGTGTCCATAACCCAATGCATCTTTATTACAGACTTGCACTGAGGCTCAAACTTGGATTTGATAGCTAAAGTTGTCAAATGAAACAAGGTTTAAGTGTTATGAAAAGACAAAGCACTAGCTGAAGAGGACAATGTCACTACAATGCACAACTAACAGCCTGGAAGGTCTGAAATATTAAATACTTGCCCTCAGGGTTGATTACCAAATCTAAAACTTCAGGAAAGCCTGCTTAAATACATGCTATCCCACCATGAAGTTGTTGTTATAGCATAAGGTTTTAAGAGTATAAGTATTAAGAGCCAGTCAAATTGTATTAAGCAATATCAGAAATAAAGCCATTTCAAAGATGCAATTGTTCCTGTTCTAGCTGATGGCAGTGAATGAGCTGATGCAGCAAAACAGTGGATACTTTCACTACATTGTTATCAAACAAGTAGGTTAAAATACTAGAAGGTCTGTCAGAACTCACACAGATTCTCCTATTGATACAAGAAGAGCAAACAAGGATGATTAAATGTTCCATCTGCAGGTATGAAATACAGCACACAAAATATATTTGTTGTGTCTGCTGAATTCTGAACTTCTCCGTGCTGGGAAACAGAAGCAGCTAAAGAGGAGCCACTTTAATGAAGCCCCACGGGAATACAAAGATAGAGATAATTGCAGCTTTGTACCACTGCACACCAACCTGACTAAATTCCGTTAGGAAGTTCAAATGTAATTTCACAAATTAATGCAAGATTTTTTTTCCCTTTTTTTTTTTTTCAGTTAAAAACAAACAAAAAACCCACACAGCACTTATGGAAAAGGCATTCATAAAAGAACAATGTGCTTAAGTTGTAAGAACAATAGACAGACATTCCTCCTGGAGGAAAAAAGCTGAGTTGCTACTATGAAGCTTCTCCAGTGAAACCGCTACAGGAAAAAACGAGCTGAAAATCCTGTCCAGACCTGGAAAGACTCATTTGATTTGTGACACTAGGAGATCACAAATCAGTGTTCTGCCGCTAGACACACAGATAGATGACTGATGCTTTCTGCTAAGACAAGCTTCCAAGCAAAATAATAGTTTTGAGGAAACGACAGCTATGAAAGAACAGCATGTATCCTACATTTTTCCCTTCAGTAGCAAAAGGCCTCGGTACCAAGGAAAATAAAAAAACAGCAGAAGAGTTTGAAGTCAACTGTAACATGTAATTTTTAATGCTTGCCTCTGTGCATCTCACTTAGCAAAGCAGATAAAGTACTGATTTTCAGTATGAAATAGTCAAACGAAGAGATAATCTAGTGTAACTAATATTCTAATTATAGAAGCATGTTTATTACTCCAAGATTCCCCTTCACAGAAACATGAACAGCAATGAAATGAAATCCTACAATTTCCTACTTGACAAAGTTGAGGCTTATTTATTCATGAAAATTCAAAACCAGGATTCAAAAAAGATTTTAGGATTTAAGCCAGAACTGGCAGTGTTCTCAACTACTTTCATGAACATGGGCATTTAAAAGAAATGATTAAGAGAACAATTTGTAGTTCTACATTTCAGATTATTAAAATATCTTTTCCAGATCTAACGCTGTATGTGAATATTCTGTCAACACATCCTCTCCCTTTCCTTGCTACACTGAGTTAATCTGCGTTCAGAGACAGGGAAAGAAACTTGCTATGGCAAAAACAAGTTTCTCATTTTGCCAGCTTAAAAGGGAAAAAAAACCACCAAAAAAACCACTACCAACACGGAATGATGGATCAACACAGTGCAAGTGTTAGTGGTACGAATGAAAACTGGGGCACATCAAGTCTTACAATTCCTGAGCATACTGGACTATTTTTATTTTATGTATTCCAGTAGGAACAAGGATCTACAACAGTAGTGAGTGCGAAGCACACTGCATATATGTTTTGTATATTAAATGTAAAATGAGAAGGAAAATTCTCCTAAAAAAACCCATGAGTACAGTTGTAACTTTTCTCTTTCCAAAATGTTCAATGTTTTTCTAAAAAGCTCAGCAAAAGCATCTCACTGATACCTCTCATAGGCCAACTAGAAAAAAAAAAACAATCCACCAACCTCAAAAGTCCTGGTGTCCCTTACTCCCCAGAGCCAGAAGAGGATGAGCAGAGCAGCAGCACAAAATGGGTAAACGGGCAGGAGATGGGAGAGGGGAAGGGTGTTGGGAAGGAGAATAACTGCAGAAGGGCTTTAAGCCATCCTTTCAAACCAATTCATTAATTCAAAAGGCCCATTTCTTTAAGGTATGTTTTATATCTATTTTCATAAGATGCGCAGGAGATTATGCATAAGGGAAAAAAGACAAGCTGCAAGCTATTTATCAGCTTACTTCCACATTGTACGTCATTTTCTCATAAAAAGTTATTTGAATATGTTCTTCCAAAACTATGTCACAGCCCAATCCTCTAAATCAACTATTTAAGAGTTTAATGCAGCTCCTTCAGCCACAATTTTTAAAGCTTTAAAGTTTTGGCAAATTTAGGAACTAACTCCTAACCTAACAACGTTGCAGTAAGTAATTCACTGAAAACACCACATCAGAGAGCAAGTCTTCACTCTGTTTACACATACAGCCAGCCAAACTGCATGCTTGAGAAGACAACCCAGAAAGGTATCAATCTTAGTTTCTGCCAAGTGCAATTTAATATAACCACAATACCTATTTTAAAGGCAAGGTGTTTTCCCTCCAATGTGAGGCAAAACATACACTCTGTGTAACAAACTATGAATACAGAACTACTACAGCGATGCACAATCATAAATTAGATTAATACAGATTTAAACGTACTCAAGATGCTTCATGAAAAAGGGTCACTAATATAAATTGCACACCACCACCACCCCCAATAGATTCTAAGTTTCCTTTAACACTAGTCATCTATTTTTGTAACAAGAGGAGTGTGCCATCTAGACCAATGCATAAACAAAAAAAACACACACAAAAATAAAGAAAGTGGCTAAGCGGTAAACCACGTCAAATTAATGTGAAGACTTTGGCCAGTCACTGAGATGAGGCTGTGAGTCCTTAACATTTGATGAAGGATTTTTTCCATTTTACAGAAAATCTACTTTTTGTCTTCATTATCCTTCAAGTACATATTGATACACAACAGGAAAAGTTTACAAATGTTAAGGAAGAGAAATTAAGTACCTGTAACAAGTGTTATTAAGTGCTCTCTCCTTCCTGTTAACCAAGCCTGAGAAACCCAAGGCTGAGACAATCCTTAAACCCTAATGGGCTGATTAGACAGAGTCAAGGTGTCTGCGATTTATGAACTTTTACTAGTACTAACAACTCAATTCACAAGTTGGCAAGTGAAAGCCAAGAAAGTACTGCCTTTAAGACAGAGCATGCAGGGCTAGAAGCCAGCCCTAAATATGAGCAGACCTACGCACATTTAACAAATAATTCTGGGTATGACATTTCCTTGCAGGAGACTTCCTTGACTTCAAAACAAAGACTGAGTCTTGGCAGGCGTACAGAAAAAATAAAATGACTCCGCAGACACTGAGTGTTTGGCAGAAAACTTACTGAAGGACAACAGATTGCATGAGGATCCCAAAACATCAAACATCCACTGTACCCAAACTTGCTAGAGTTCCTTCTGGAGTCATCTTCAGTTGGCATTAAATCAGTAATTAAGATATCTAAATTGGTATGACCCACTGTACGCATGCCTAAGCTGCTACTTAGTCCATGGAGCCTTGATCCAATCAGTTTGCTCTAAAACACGCTGCTCAGCTGAGCCACCTTCTAGACTCCACTGACACATAGACTAAACCTGCACAGACAAGGCTTCAGCATCTTCACACGTGCAAAGTGTGAGGTCAAAGCATGTTCACAAGTGTGTCGACACAGATGTCAGTCTCAGACTCAAGCCCAGCCTTAATGGCCCTGATGCTCCTTCCAATGACCTCCACAAGTAAGAGCGGCTAAAACAGCTCAGCTGCCAAAGTGATGGGCCAGCTCCACTGCATCTACCTTTGAGCACTGTTGTGGTGTTCTGTTTTCATCTAGTGCAAAACAACTTATTCAGAGCAACTGTAGGCAGGACTGTTATGCTTAAGCTGGGAGCAAGACTATTTGGCTATTAGAGATTGTCTAATTCGCATTAATGCTCTGCCATCAACACTGCAGCTAAGCATTACGTGGCAAACACTAGAACAGAAAGGATTACTGCTTTGTGAAAGCTGCAGTGTTTGCTTGTTGAGGCAGAACTATCATCTCTCAGCATTTGCATAGCCCACAATCCTACCTGAGGCACAGGTACTGTTTGTTACATTCCAAAATCATCTCCTTTTTAGAGATTTGTTTGAAGTCATCCAACCCTCCCACCTAGGAGGCTGCCTCTACACTCATGTTTCAAAGTAGTTTAGTGCTTTTAAGGCTGTATGTGGTTGCCTTCATTGCCACCAAGTAAAACAAATTACTACTTCAGTCTGAAAAAAACCTCAGTACAGTCATACTGCCACACTACAAGGCATTCCCTCGTCATCTGTATTTGGTATGCATACATGTATTTTTATTTATCATTATGGCTAAAGTTTAATCAGAGTATTTTCTACACAGAATTCCCGAGTGCTTACTCACGCAGTCACAGAGCAAAATCAGAGCCCTGCATTTTCATCTTAGCGTCTTCATCTGGAGAGAGAAAGAGAATGCAGGAAGGGGAATCCCTCCTTAAGATGATGGAATCAAGCGATACAATAATGCCACTGCTTCACCATCACACAAATGCCGACTTTCCAAAGCATTAGACATTACATCAAGAGTTCACAAAATGAGGAAAACTAGAACTAAGGCAACAGCAGGCAGGGCAGCAGGAAGTATGCAGATACTGGTATAGAGGGAGATTAATCCTAGAGCACTAGGGATTAGAAATAAAGCTTGGATGTTACAGAGGATGTTTGCAGGGGAGGTATAGGCTGATGCGCCAGGATTTGGGGATGTTCCTCACACCCGCTCCCCAGGAGAAAACCTTCTGGTCTTGAAGGTCTGGAATTAAACCCCAGAGCAAAGACGAACAAAAGCATTCTGCCAAAGGGTTTTAATAAGGGACTGTAAATAAGTAATTGTCCAAAATCCAATATTGGAACAAAGTACAAGGTACAGAACATATACTAATTTTCAAAGTTATTTAATGAACTCTATACACAAATTTTACTGTAACAAATTTTATATCCACTGATCTAAAGCTACAAATCCTTTCTGTCAAAAAATTCCAGTATTCTCTAAATAATGATTGGAATGCCCCCCCCAGCCCCTAAAATATTTCCACAGCAAAAGCCATAAAAGCAGTTTAGAAAAATGTCTGCAAAACATATGTTGCATCATCTAAGTATGCACACTACATACCTATTTGACAAAAACACTTCTGGAAAAGTTTTGAATTAGAGTAAAGAATAGACCTACCTTAACTCAACAGTCTGATCTTTTCACAATCTACTTGAGACCTTATGTATATTCACACATCCAAAGGAACTTAACAGATATTCAACCTCTTTCCTTTACAAAATCCTTTTCTATTATTTCCAGGAATAAAAAAGCTCCTCAGGAAGAGTCCTGATTTTTTTATATGCATCACACAATGAGACAGTAACACTCTCAACTCCAGCAGTACCTGCTACTACAGTACAGAGATACTAAGATACAATGTTAAATAACAAGATATTTTTAACCAAGGAAACTAGCATTAGACCTTCCCAGTACAGTCAAGATCACAACAGCGATATTTTAAGATATTTAACATAGGCTGTCTCTTGCACAAAATTGCAAACATTTTGTTTTGACTTACAGTTTATTTATTACACTCAAGCAGCAATGGAGTCAATTTTTGTGACAAAACACCAAACGGTAAGATTTGAGAAAGCTTTCAGGGGGAGGGATAAGTTAGGAAAAACACTTTATGAGCTATTAGAAGTTTTGCAATCCAGCTTTCCAAGGCCAGCTTTTCATTTGGAACAAAATAAGAGCAGCTGCCCATGCTGAAGGAGGTCAGCTTTGTTCCTGCCTGCCTCCCACCTGGACCACCAAGGCACTGCCTTATTACAGACTTTTAGCAGTGGAAGATTCTTTGGTGGGCTGAAGCAGAGAGAAAATTGGATGGAAACCCAAATGCTAGCATAAAAAAACAGGGAGGAGGCAAAATTTCTACATATCTTACACACTAGTCTATTGTCTGGTGTTTCTAATATGATGATAATTACTACAAAGGCTAAAAGTCAAAAGTAATCCACAAAGACCCCTAAAGGTCCTTTCAGTCCGTCTTCCAGATTTTGTGGGTTTGCAGTCACTATCCTGTTTCCTATCCCCTCCAAATGCACTTTGTAGAAAATTCAAAACTAGTAATACTTGGATATATGAAGTACAGTGCCATCAAATGTGCAAACTAGAGAAATCAACCCATAATTGTTAACAATTTTTTCACCATTCATGCACTTTTTTTTGTATTCATGAAATACAGATAAACAGTTTTGCGTTAATAACACTCACTAAAACCTCAAGCACAAAAATGCACCTCTCCCGCACTTTTTTTCAACCACATGATCTCCTTAATTACCTCTCCTGGAAATCTGGACTCAGGAGGAGATTGTATGTTAAACAGATGCACAGTTAAAATACTGTGAAGGAAAGAGCTTCAAAGAGAGAGGTTGGTTATCTGTGTGATCAGCATACGTCCACCCTTACAGTGAGGGACTTCAAGCAGAACCAACCAAAGACCCAGTTGTGGCAAAAAGCCTCCTGAGTCCACACTTAAGTAAAGTACCGCTTTTTCCGAATACAACATCTAGATATTTCAGCAATAGCGTTGCGTTATGCTGGTGACATGTAACTAATACCAACCTCAGGAGCTGAACCAATCTGCAGGAATGCTTTATATCACCAGGAAAGTTCCAGTTCTTTTGAAATTCCCCTGCTTGAGAACAAAATCCCTCACTGAAGCTGAACAGTGCTGTTATAGACACAGGACTTATTCAAACTGCAAGTGCTTTGTCATCTAAGCCTCCAATCAGTTGAGAAGTCCGGCAGGAGAAACAGAATTGTGTAGCAGGTATGTACAGAACAGGCCCCGGAATCAAAGTTCCTTTGGTCACATAGGAGCCATGAAACAAAACTAAATAAATAGAAGTCAAGCCTATGTTTGCTTTCCCTTTCCTTACCCTGGGTTAGGGCAAAAGAGGAAGAAATTATGTCTCAGTATCATAAACCTCGAAAACAGGAACAGTTCTCAGGCAAATCTCTGGAACTACAGAAGTGGTAGCTGTCAACATCCAAGGCTGAGCACACAACACTTCTGGATGATCCCAGTCTGAGCTAGATCACTGTTAAGACATTGGTCTCATTCTCATGACTAAACCCGTCAAATGCCAGGCCAGTGGTCACTGGAGTGAGGAATTTCAGGGGGAATAAGCAAATGCGAATCAGTGCACCAAATCCAGAGTTTTTCAGTTTGACAGAGATTGATACCCCCTCCTCGCTCCCAGTATCAAAAAGCAGAGGAGAAAACATCCTAACTGTGATGCACTCAAGAGTAGGAGATATCACTCTGAGCTCACACTGATACAGAACTGGAGGAAAACTGAGTACTGTACAACCAAGCAAGTTGGCAGTGACGGGCCTTTAATGAGCTTCCTTAAGTCAAAGCGATAGGCATCTGCTGTTACTGAAATTAGAAGGCCAAAGTGTGTATTATCACATGCATTATCTCACACCAGGCATCTACAGAGTCCAGAACTTCAGGAAGTACTGGCAGAATCACTATGGACAAAAGACATATGCAGAATTTAAAGACAAGTCTGTACACAGCACACGCGGTCTTTGCATTGGGGGTCATGTAAGTACAAGCTCTAATGTAGATCCAATGGCTAGACAAGCTTGTTGTTATGGAAGGACAGCTCATGAGATGAACAAAAAAGATAATGATCTTGTAGAAGCAAACCCACAGTACTAAAGAATTCTGAATTGCTCTTACAAACACCAAGCAGATAACACAAAATTTCTACATGCAGATCTAAAGAGCTTGGAACATTTAGCAAATGAAGTATCACCATAAGCACTTCGCTGGGGATACATCCCTTCAAAAGATATTATCCTGAAAGAGCACTCCCTGTTTTCTCCTAAAAAACTTCATGAGGTCTTTGGTGTTGAGTATATGCAAGACAGCAGGGCCCCAAAACAAAGCAGCCCTGCATCTAAAAGCAAGTATAAATATGTCTCAGACAAGAGACCTACAAACAATGGAAAGAGGAATCTTGCAGTCTCAAAAGTCAGTCACCCCTCTAGCATTTCACTTAGGGAACAGTTAAAATTACTCATTTTACAGATGTAGTCATAAAAGACTCCCAAGAAGAGAAATATTTAGATTTTGTTCTTTCCATCAACAAAAAGTCTAAGCACTCTGGAAAACAAGTATTTTCTAATTTGTAAAACAGGAATAGCAGCTGTTTGTTTCTTTGAAAAGTTACTGTTGGCCCATGAAGCTTGAATTGCTTTCTGTGTTTTCAAAATAATCACCCCTCTCAACAAAGCCTTAGAGCATAGGAGTCTCATCTACTCTTTGATGCAGTTCCAGCTCCTCTGTTCCAGAAAAGGGCTGTTCCGCACTGCTATGACTGAGTATATGCTACCTGATTTTTCCAAAACACAACATTCCATTTATTTAAGACAATTTTGTTTGGCTGTTACAGTTTGAGGTAACAGGAAAAGCACATACAACTAATGATGTATGTTCCTTTTGTTACCACATTTTCTTTTGAGCAAGAAGCAACCTGTATACATAACATTAGCAACAAGTACTCCAAGAACCTTCAATTTCACTGAGAGAGGGTAACACAAGAATAAGATGCACACCGCCTTACGCCTCTTCAACGGTGCCAGGACATCTGTCTTCAGTTCTGCGGTACAAGCCTCAGTCAAGGACAGGCTCTCTGTCATATGTGCTATAAAACTACATTCTGTACAGGCTAAAATCCAGCTGTCTCTCGCTACAGGGGCTTTGCACTTCAAAGCTAACGTGAAAGTCACACCAGACTTGTGCAAAGTCCCCCCCATGACAGAGGTGATGAAGCATGTTTCCAAAACATTAGCTAGGAATTTCTGTATTATAAGTGCTAACAGTCCCAGACTCTTTTAACAGTTACATACGAGCCTCTGTAGTCATAAGGCTGTTCATAATTGTGCTGCTGCAGCACAGCCCACTCAAACACCTGGAACACAAGAGCAGATTGTCATCACTGTTTAATATTTTAGGGAGGCCCTCAGAAATGTCAACTTGCACTGATGTGTTACCCCCGACAGCAAGTTCAAAAGGCAGGAGGACCACGCAGGCAGAAACATGACACTCCATGTCCATGCAGCTTCATTTGATCTGAAACCAGTTTCAGGTTTTCTCCTAACTTTTAGAAAGCTCAGACCAGGCAAGCTCACAGCAGACATGCACTTTTAAGGCCAGATCCATTCCAGCCAATTAAGAGTCCAAACAGAGTAAAGGTGTAACAGGGCAGAAGAGAGCAGCACCGCTACAGTAGGTGGTCCAAAATTTCCACTGTAAATCCAGAGGAATGGTGGGGAAACATGCAGAAACCAGTCAAATTAGAACAAGACGGTTTTCAACAAGTCATGCTACATGAAGCTAAAGCAGTGAAATTGTTACTTTTCAGTGAAATGAGTGGCTCTGCTGCCTGCAGTACAAATCCTACCTGCAGCTTTTCCAGTGGCACGAACAATTGAGGACATTCCCTGATGGGCAGCAAAGGTTTGCAGCGTGTGACCTTACACTACAGCATTTTAAACTCAGCTGAGATACAGTCTCTACTTCCCCTAGTTCTCCATTTCCACAAGACTTAACTCCTCCGGGTTATTTCTGACAGGTTAAAAGAATGTTGGCTGAAAAGTCGGATCCGTTACTGTGCAATAGCCAATCTCACATACCAGGACAAAACATTGATTATTTCAGAGTTTGCAAGCAAGGCTGGGTGCTTGGTGGTTTCCACAAATCAAGCACACCCATAAGAACTCTCCACACAATTTTCATACACATTTTACAGCATCATTATAATATTAGTACCTCCTACCTATATTTGATTGGCTAGTAATTTACATACAATTACACCACGCATGCTCAAGGGAAGGGTCTTCACCTGGGCAAGGGTCTTCTTGACCTACGGGTGTGATTTTTAGTCTTATAATGAAGGTAGTTCAGCTTAGGACACTAACAATTTTCACTGTCCTGCCAAATTAGCTGAACTTCTCAAAATGTATAGATTAGTACCATCCTCAAGGTCTTTATGTTCGATGTGCCTCCTCAAGAATGATACAGTATTTACCTCCCTTGCTTATGAGTTCTTTTTGTTAACTCATGCTTGATAAATTCAAGGATAAAATCCTCATTATTTGTGAGAATACACATAAGGCCTTTCAACACTAGTTACTAGTAACAACTAGTAACAAGGATATACTTCGGTAAGAGGAAGTTGCAGACTGATAGATACGGTACAGTGGTGGGTTACACAGCCTGGCTCCCCATGGGAAGTGAAATGAAGATGTATGGGGAAACACGGTGCTCCCCAGTTTCTTAACACTAGTCCTGGTGATTGCTGCACCTTCCTCTGCTTTCAAAGGGCACTCAAATTCAAGTAGAATCCACTCTAAATATTGATTTATAGCAGATGTAGTTTAAACAGAGTTTACAAGGAAAGCATTTTTTGATCTTTTGTCTACCCTCTGAAGGGAGAGCATGAAAACAAAAAACAATGTTAAGTCATAAAAAATAACTGTTGTAGTCCTCAGCAATTTTTAATTCCCCTTCCTTCACCAAACATCTGGGTTTTGTTAGAAAACACTGTAAAGCGATTTTCCAAAACCTTTGACATGCATTCTGTTCAATAGGTCCCAAAAGCTCAGAAAGGAGAGCTTCAAACCAAGTAACAGTTGTTATTTATTAAGCCCCAGTAATGAAATTGGTCTAACCATTTTCTTCTGTCTAACCATTCCTATTATTTGCAAGGGAAAGGGGATAGGGACGTAGCATGTGAAGATGGTGCACATTTAATTGAAGAAAAGGACACTCTACACCAAGGAAGCTATTATTCAAGCAGGCTTAGTCTGATGAGCCAAGAAAAAGCTGCCTCTGCACAACTCAGGCCTCTCAAGGTACCTATGTGATTAAGTTACTTCAGAACAAATTAGTGCTCCATGAACTGATTACACCATAAATAAGCCCAATAGGAAAGAGAAAAGCCACTGACAGACACAGTTCCCTCCTGACAGCAGCTGAGCTCCACAGCTCTCATCCAGAACAAACACCAAAAAGCTGTCAGTGCCAAAAGGATTTCTGGTCTTTTTTTCCCTCAAAATTCACAAAGTACGTCAACGCAGATGCAATATCTACAGTAGATAACTCATCACAAGAATCCTATACTTTCATTTTCTCTCATCACTCAAAGCACAAATTGCAGCTCTCTCCCCGACCTAATAATTATTCGTATGGCTGCATTTTGTTCTTCTGCAGTAGCAGCATGAAACTTGATGTGAGCTGCAGGAACCCAGCCAGTGACTATAAAAGCTGCTGTTGTGACAGCATAAAGCAGAAGCCAACTCGGCAGGTAATTGGACTTGAAGTCGTTAAGATCTTCCCCCGTCAGCTTGAAATAGTAATTTCATAGGGGAGAAAATAAGTTGTCTTTATCTACCACAGGTTACCGAAGGAAAATTTTGATCTCAAAGACAGACAAAATAAATACCAAGACAGAGCACCTTTAAAAGGTATTAAAAGGTGGGGGTTTTTTTGTACTCTGCAGCAATTCAAGAGACATTTGCAATCTTCTACCAAATCAGAATTAAGAATAGAAGCGCTTAGGTGTCAAAGCACAACATTCACTTGTTAGGAGTACTTCTAGTGCTTGCTAATTGCATTCTCTTGCCCACTGACTCAATACTTCAGAAGATCTCAAATACCATACATGCTGTTACAATAGAATTCATTCATGCTTCCAGAGTAATCCAAGGGAATCCTGAAGGGCTGATGTCAACAATTCATTCTTTCTAATGCCATACTTCCAGTAACTCAAATGCACATGAAGGTCCTTTTTCATTTTTCTAACTTCCGCACCAATGGAAGTAATTTCAATTAGAAACCAAGGAAGAAGTCTAAATGTATACCTAGAGTCATGGGGGATTACATGACTTGAGTGTTCAGTATCACCAGTAACCTCACTGTTAATGCCAGCTGCCAGTACCCCTCACAGGATACTGGGAGTTCTCTTCCAGTAGAATTATAAACTCCAACTAATGACCTCCAACAGTGAGTTAGTGATGACTATGAAGGGGAGGAAACAGGAATGAAGATCCACTTGTGTTTGCATGGAGGAAGTGTTAACCTAATGGCCCACTGAACTCCTAGATTGGATGTGTACAGGAAGATGAACATCTTTGCTTAGCAGAAATTGGGATCATACAGTTTTATTTAGACAGGGCATATTATTCACCTATTTAAGATCTCTAAGAAAGACATACTGTTAAATTTTATTTTTTTTTTTCAGTTACAGGCACCTCTTTACCTGTCAGACAGGTACATTCCAGACCAGAAAAATTCTGCGCCACCCCCCAAAAAAAACCTCCCACATGCCCCCCAAAAAACCTAGAGCTCCATGTTAGTATCCTGTAATTGTCAGGTGATTATTCTGAAAACTTACATCCTCTCCTCACTTGAAGTTCAGCACTCACTGGAAAATTTCTGCACAAGTAAACCTTGTAATCATCTCAGCACCAGCAGACCTAGACTTGAGTTCCCCAGCATTAACTATAGCGAATGAAAACAACTGTTAAGACAACTCAACCAAACAAAAAAAACATTACAACTAACTTTTGATTTTGTTAAATAGCTCTAATAGCTTGAAAATGAAAATCAGCAATGTCATGATGGGCTAGTACCTAAGAGTTTGGTAGTCAGAGGAAGGTTTTCACAGATACGATCATGACTGATAACTGTCTCTTAACTATAAGACCCAAGTCAATGCAATGAATGGCCTCTCCTGTGAAGAGGACTTGAAGATTTTGAAACGATCTCTCTAGCCTAGCAAAGAGCACTAATAAAATCTTGAGTAAGGTTCATGCGCAGCTAATGAACACTCTCACACTCCTCCCCCCCCGCCATGTACACACAAAAAAGAAACAGCACAAGAGTTAAAGGTTCCTTTATTACAGTAACACTAATTTTGAAAATGCTGGGAAAAGTCTGTCTCAAACAGTCTCAGTTTTGTAAAATAGGGGACACTAGAAAATTTCCTGAATGGTGCCCAAGCACAGAGTTAATAAAATAGGTTTTAAAGTCAAGTGCTTAATGTTGGAGATGCAGGCATATTTTAATACTCTGAAAACGCTTGAGACTTATTACTCCATGCAGTGCTTTCTCCCCCAGATATACCCATATACCCTCAGAAGGCCAAGCAATTCTAAATTTTCTTTGGCACCTCCAGAAGGCAGAGTGGCAAAAAACAAGCACTCCAGTGGAAAAAACAAAAGGCACTGATTCATATGCAATTAGCTCAGCTAAATTTACTACTGAAACCATTGCTACTCCAGCTGTCCTTAACACCTGCATAGCAGGGACAATGGAACATGACAAGCATCCTCTTAGGATCTATTGCAGTTTTCAGGCTGACACACTAACTGAAAATTGGTGACAGTTACAGTTCTTGAGCTGCTGCATTAACAGAATTAGTACAAAAGCAGCTACGTACCTCATTCAAGCATCCATGCCACGGCAGAGACACAACAAATGGAGACAGTCAGCACTTTACCCACCTCTGCTGAATTCATCACCCAAAAAGCATCACCACTCTGAAAATGTTTCTTTCTACTCAAAGATCCAGTTTACACAGTGACAGACAAGCAAAGCAAAACAGAGAACAGGATCTGGGAAGTCAGAAGGCAGGCCATAAAGGGAGGAAGCTTGTTAATATCCTGTGTAGCACAAGCTCCCACTGTTTTATCTTCCTTAAATAAGAGTTAGACTGAAAGGCTGAGAGCAGAACAAAACTTTTGAGGTCAAGTTCCACATTATTTTCTAAGAACAAAGCAGCTCACTTTTCTCTATGAGTCTTTGTTTCTGGAATCATCTACAGAAGTTGTATGCAGAAGCCATCCCTAGTAAAACATATTTAGGCTCTGCTGGTTAACATCTCAGAAAAGCCCACAAAAGCATCTTAAAATGTAAACGTCCTTTCTGTGCATTGAAAGAGCACTAACTGAAATCCACTGCATCACTGTTCTGGCATGAGGCCACCAGCCTTGCCCCAGACAACAGTATAAATACACAAAAGCTCTTTTATAAGGGTTCAGAGAAAGTGCAAAAGAATACATTCAACCTGACGTGTCTACCTGAATCCAAATCCTCAAAGGAGGGGCTCTAATGTCTCAGACCCTATGCTATCTTTATACAGGCACTAATTTGTACAGCACACATATTTTATCTGCCCTACAATAACAATGCAGATGAACATTAACCAGATACCTTGTGGTGTCTGCCAGGTGTTTAAATATTTTGCAACTCAAACACTGAAATACTATCTGCAGTCCAAATGCTTAAGATTATCCAGTGTATATTTCCATCAGCTATGTATAACACTTTTCTTTTTTCCATTTGTTACATTTTAAGCAACAAACCAGAGTTACCAACATATAAACATATACTACAGGCATTCTCTTTTGAAGGTTGATTTCATCAGGAAGATTTAACTCACATATGCTTTCATTTTGAGAATACAAACAGTGAAAAATATTTACAAAAACTTTTAATCCAAAAGACTATGTATTTATCTGCACTAGGCAGGCTCTATACAATCTTTAAAAAAAACAAGCTCTGATATTGTATATTTTGATAAGTTTAGGTATATACTGTGTATTGTATATATTATAAAAGAAAGCATAATCCTGTACTATGTATTAAAAAAATATTCTTATCTTGGGCTAAGTTAGACAACACATTTCTGAGAAAGGTGCATGTTCTCTCCCTGCCCCAAAATACATTTTTTAGTAAAAGTGATGTACACCTCTTACAAACCACCCGCTTTTCTGAGTGTCACCACAGAACTCCCCCTCCAATTTGGCCAGAACTCTTGTGACTTTTTGCTTCTAGAAAAAAAGGTTTGAGAGAAGAGACAGGATGACTTTTTGCAGCTTGAATTATGTTCCACCAGCAGAACCTTAACCCAGACAGTTCTATATATTAACATAGTAATATATTAATGTATTTACTGCTTTTCCTCCTTCACCTACACTAGACTTCAAGTGAAAACATACACAATATTATCAGCAACAAAAGTGAAAGGCCCAGAGGGATCACTAAGTTTTTTATACCATTGCAGTTATCTTTCTGAAAAGAGACATACCAATCTTCCACTCCAGTGAGAAAGAAATTAAAATACTTCTTGTATTCGCATCATGTGACTACTTTATGGCTCAGATAAAACCACCAGCATTGACAAAGTCAGCTGTCTGAACAGGGACAGAAAGGTCAGATTAACTCATACCTGAGGTTAAAGATTATTTTAAACAGGTAAGTGGATTAAAGATATATACCCCTAGAAGGAAAAACCACTGCAGACTTCTCATTTAAACAAATATATCTGGCTACCACAGAATGAACTGGCAGCAAGGTAAATCAGCAGTAATAACAAGATTCATTCTTCACCCAGGATCATCAGAAAAACAGGATTTGCCCCACTGCCACATACCTTTGATGCTTGAGGAGTAGAAATCACGTGAACGGTGCTGGGCTTAACTCCATTTGCCTTAGGTCGCTTATAAAGGGCAAATCTGCTTTTCCTGCGTCCTCTGTCACCGTTAGGAAGGGATCCATTATACCTAAAATCAAACAAAAAAAAGTTTGGCATATAAGACCACCAATTTGGAATACAGGAAAGGAGAGCAGCAATTTAGTCACAATAACCTGATGTCATCAAATGCACGGTCAAAACCAAAGAAAGTAACACAACCGTGTTAAACTTTGTTTCCCGAATTATGAGCATTCAAACATTCTTTCCCTACCAGTGGTTGAAATTTTATTCATCATTAACACGGTCATCAACTACAAATGAAATACCGTTCAGCCACAGAAAAATACTTCAACTCCAGAATTAAAGCAATCTGGGAGATCGAATCCTAAGTCTTCCCTATCATTTCAGCACATGGGGAGTTTTAAAGATGTCTTTACCCTACTATACTCTTTCCACATCTCACGCAGGAATGGAGAAGACAAGAGGAAGAACAGAGGCAATTAAAAAAACAAAGTGATTTTGGGGCAAGTTAAACTAAGTGAAAGGGAATTTTACTAGCATTGGGGTTTTAGTTGTTTGGGTTTTTTTTTCACCTTTTTATTTTAAACTCCAATCCTAAAGGCTTCATCTATTATTAAGGAAAGAGCATGCAAGTGTTTTTAATTTATATGAATGTATCAGAAGACTTGCTAATGACTTCCTTTATCAGGTGTAACATAGTAGCCTTCAACATTTCTTTCATCTCTCTCTCTCTGAGGACAGAGACCCAATGGACTAATTATTCAGAGAAGACTTAAGCCTCAAGGGGACATGCTCCTTCCCCAGGGAAGGAATCAACTGGAAATTTCTTTGCAATGCTTAAGCATTGAATTCACCACCACCCCACCCCTAAGATTTAGGACAGTAGATGCTTCTCTTCACTGTACTGTCACCTGTAACATTCTAGATAACTCTCAACTGCTCTGTGAAGATCTCTCAGGGCTTTACTGTGTAGATGCCTCTTCCATTTCTGATCCTCGGAGATTTCAGCCTTTTGCTTGAAGAACTACAGGTATTATTCCACTTAATCTCAGTTGTCTTACTGGTGAGGTCTATTCTATACTGATCACATATATCCCTCTCCTACAGTCTTTATGACTAAAAGCTACCATTGCAGTCAGTAAAAGAATCTGAAAAGAAGAAAGAGGAAGATTTAAAGGTGACTAGCTCCCTGCAAAGTGAAAGAGGTTAAAAAAAAAAGTTAGGAGAACTCATCTGCCTAGAGATATACTTAGAAGCAGTCCAGCTCTACATCCACCATGCTATCTGCAGATAAAAATCATTTGTAGCCGTGCAGAGGACTAATACTCGCTCACTGTTTAGGCTGTAAGAGCAGTTCTATGACAATTGCTGACTAGGAAAAGCAATGTAGTAACCCAGAACTGTTTTTTTTTTTTTTCTTTTGTCTTATCATTACGTTCTGTATATGTAGCTAACTAGTTTGTGTAACAAGAGAACGCACTTGGAGAGCCTTGTATCCTTTTGCAAACAAATGAGAAATGGGTAGTGGATGAAAGCAAGTGGTCTTATTGTTAAGGTTCTGGAGTGCTGCCCTGCAGAAGGCTGACTGCTGACTTCAGGCAAGGATTGCCTGGTGTCACACAGGAAAGGAGTTTAAAACTTCACATGCACAATATCTAAATACCAGTGCCCTGAACTGCAGGACTGCTGAATGTTTCTGAGCACAAACGAGCAGACTTAAGATTGAAATAATCTCAAATTTAAGTACTCTAGAACGTAAAACCAGACTTTTTTTTTTAAAAATATACATTTAACACGATCCCAAAGACACATAAGAAGAGCTTTTCAACTGGGCTACAATTAAACTTGTTCTCTCACTCTCATTTTCATAGGGAAGGCTACTGTATCTCTCAGGAACATTATGAGATTCCCTGACACAGCAGAAAATAGTGATTTACTCCTGTTGTTTATTTCATGCCAGGCCTACTCATACCTTGGAAACTTGTTATTAACTGTACACAAGAGAAGAGTAGCACTCAGTTAACACAGCAGATCCTGTCACAAGAGACCAACTCCTAGAAAGATATATCAATATGATCCACAGGCAGCTTAAATACTAGCCCTTAAAATAGGAATTGATTCTCCAGGTTGAATCTTCCTAGATATACACACATGCTTTCTTTCAGAGATGCTATCTTACCATGAATATGCCAGCAAGTTTTAACTTGCGTGAAGACAGCATTCTTTCTACACGTATTTTTGTCTGAAAACCTGAGAAAGCAATAACCCCTTCAAAAATAATATATAACTAGTGCTGTCTCTTGCTTTATATTCTGTAATTAAATTTTTTTTGTATTTGTGTAACTGTTAAGCAGCACTGAATATTCCACTAAACGTTAAAACCAGGCTAGTAGGGTTGTTTTGTCCGGTTTTTCTTAATTTCACAAAACTATTGTAACTGGAAAAGGCTACTTGATTTCATTTCAGGTGTCTGGGACTTAATATCTTTTTAAAAAGAAAGAAGCCGCTCAAAGTTAAAAGGCTTTTTGGAAACTTTAAATAGGAAGGAAATAAGCAAAGTGAAAGTTTAATTCATTCATCCTGATTAGCACTGACAAGCTTTCATGAAGGTTTCCTTTGTGCCAGTTTCTAAATTTCATTTGCACAAAAGCGCAGGGGGAACTGAGTGGTAATTCTACTACTTGTTATGCTTTAATCATAGACCTGCAAGTTTTATTTTCATCCAACGCTGGTAAGAAGAGCTAGGACAACTACTAGGCGGACTTTACAGGAATACTGCTTTACAGGAATAAAGTGAGTGTCAGAGAGCTTGCCTCTTTCCCCTCCACAGCCAGATGACACCTTTTTTTTTTCTCCCCCTCAGTCAGGACTCTCAATTTGTTCACAACAAACCAACCCTCCCCATGGCACTTGGGCCACACCTTTCCTTGCCACGACCTAAACAATCTACATACCAAATGAACTGATATTAATGTCATGGGATCTTGTCAGCCACAACAGGACCTGCACCCACCCACTCACCCAGCA
This sequence comes from Limnodromus scolopaceus, assembly GCA_028565335.1. Classification (NCBI taxonomy): domain Eukaryota; kingdom Metazoa; phylum Chordata; class Aves; order Charadriiformes; family Scolopacidae; genus Limnodromus; species Limnodromus scolopaceus. Next base: position 4,528,250 of record JAOXNO010000041.1, on the reverse strand, counting down.
TCTCTGCTCTGGTAAGTGCACAGCTAAGGCTGCTCTTGAGGTAGAAGAGCCCACCTTTGCTTCTTGGCAAGTCCCTGACTTTGTCAACAGAGCTGTCCCACAGGACATGGTGGGTTTCAGCATACAAGAGCAGGAACACAGGCATGGCCACCCACACCTTGCTGAGTAAGCGCTTCCAAGCGCAGGCACAAGGAGCTATAGCAAGAGAAGTAGCCCTCTCCTATCATTCATTTTTCTCAACTGTTCTACTGAGCAGTGCCGGGATAAGCCACAACTGCCTCCCTCCCAGGCAGTAGCAGGTTGGAGCCACACACAGTAAGAGGAGGGACAAGAACTAAGGCCACAAATTCCCCCTCACGGATCACTGGGAGACTACAAGCTTCCCCAGAGCCAACAGGAGCTTCATAAACCAGAAGCTCCTTGTTGAATCCTCTCACAACCCCACTCCACAAGCATCATTTCATTTCCTTTCTCCCTGCACGCTTCCAATAGCTCCAGAAGCCTGATGCACCTTCAGGAGCAGCACATTCACGTGACAACTTCTTGCTTTGCAAGATGCCAGCACTATCAAAGACAACCTGCAGCTGGAACCTTCCATCCCACCAAAAAGCCTAGAACAAACATTGCTTCCAGCTAATAAAACGAGGAGAAATTAAATTTCAGAGTCAGAATAATCATTTCTGACACCATCCTGTTCACAGATCTATGGGGCACTTCTGAAGTTCTCCAGATGTTCCAAAACATCAGACCAATGCCTGTGGTAAAAGCAGCCCTATACTTTTTTCAAATGCTTCTCAGCGACAGCAATACTGAGACAACCAGCATTATGAAACCTTGTGGGATAGTTATCTCTGTTGATAGTACTATTCCTTGCAAATAAGGGAGTGGTGCTGGCATAGGCTATGGGCACCCTAATTATCAAAGCCAGTTTCCTACAGATTTACATCAAACAGTCGAGGACTTTGGTATATAATGAAATGCAAACTCCAATTAAGTTTTTCCCATGGTTGGGATATGTAATGAAAGCCTCTCCTCTGCATGGATTCATGGCTGTCTGGAGAGCAAGACCACACACGCTCTCTCCCACAGTCCGAGCACTGTGGCAAGTTCCTCTTTTCTAAAAGTCTTGTAGGAATATATTTAACTACTTCAGAGATCATCATCAAGTTTTGAACCATTTGTGGGATGGCTTGTTGCACAAGCTTTTTTGGTTTGGTTTGTCTTTTTAAGAAGAATCAGGCTTAGCCAGTGGCAAAGAGTAAACAAGACCTCTGTTATTTAGAACAAGAGCTCTAAAAATCTTGGGCTGCACCTTGAAAAGTTAGACTTTAACTCAGGAAAGTCATCTTCAAAAGCAAGGGGAATATCTAGTAGCTAACAGACACAGAAGCTGTTGCACATAGCTGATTTTTACATTTTTTTTAACAATGCTAGGAGACTATAAACTGTTATAAAACGTAAATACTCCTCCATACTTGCGCAACCTACCTCCTAAAAGACTGCAAACAAGTCAAACTTTCACAGGTAGTATTTCCACTGGACAAAAAAAAGAGCAACTTCAATTTGCTTTCCACACCTACTGCTAGCAGTTCTACTGTACACGCTGTCATTTTTAGACGCCAACTACCCCATTTCACAGACTCAGCTCTGAACATATGACATGCTAGAATTCAGTTGTTACCATAGCTTTAATGTGCAAAAAGCACATCTTTACATGTGTAAAGCACATCTTTACCATGCTAAACAATAAAGCTACAGAAGTATTAGCAACAGCTTTCACTGTGACAGACTCCAGTGAATTTTTCCTTTTAAGTACATTCTGATTCCACGTTTGGTATCATACAGTAGTATATACTCAGCACGTATCAAAAATTTAGTTCGTGCTTACACCATATTTTTGCCATCACTGAACTAGTGTGGGCCAACACCGCTGCCAAAAGTGGCGGTCCCACCTTTCATTTGCTAGTTCGTTCCTGCTACTTCTCTCCTTGGTTCACATGAAAAGGAAATAAAACCAGATTTATGCTTTAAATTTAGTTTGAAACCACATCAAATCCTTGTTCTCCACTTCACCGCAAAGCCTCAAAAGCACTTACATTGGCAACCAGGCACAGAGGGCAGGAGAAATTACTCTGGAAGTAACTGCAGACTTGCAATATCACAACATCTACATTAGAAGTCTAAAGATACGTTATTCCAGTCCCAGAGCTTTTCACGATTGTACGCTGAAGTCCTGACTAACTGCAAAGCCCTCATACGCTGAAGCATCCAACATTTACTCCCTTGAACACAGATTAAAAGGAAGAAAAGCCACAAGCTAGTTTATATCAAAACATAAACAGAAAGCTTAACAAACATAATACTTACAACAAAATAAGTCTCCTTGTATGTCCTATCACTGCCTTATTCCATACTCTTTACACACCCCCCCTTGTATCATACTGAACAATTCATTTTATATCCACCAGATACTGATTTACTATTTCAGTCAAATAGTTTGAATGGGTTTGGATATTTTTTTTAAAGACAATATTTATTCCAAGTATATTTCTCTGCATCAGACCTTCATAAAACCAGAAGTTGCTGTCTACCAGTTATCTGAGAATGTCAGTGAAATAGGACAGTGAAGTTATTCACAAACTTAATCTCATTGGGAAGTGTTGCCAAATAGGAAAAGCAAAGATAAGTGGTACTTGTGTACCAACAGGACAGCACTGGTTTATCTTCTCCTTTGAACTCTATTCTCCAGTACTGTGTATCAGTATTAAAAATATTAACTCAATATTCATTTAAGTCTAAGCTTGTCTCCAGCCAATTATTACAAACATCAATTTCTGTCTCAGAAGCAGCCTCCAGCACCAGAGGTGTCGTTAATCATCAGCCTGTTGCCGTGGTGAAGTTTAGACAGTGAACACAAATCTGCTACTTGAACACTGTAGTGCTTCACAGACTACACCAAAAACCTTTAATGTTTAAGTTTCTTGGAGGTCAGAAGGAAGACACTGTTGTTCTCATTGTCATCGTCGTCATCATCATCATCACCCCCCAGCACTCAACAAGCAGCTTAACAAGCCTGGACTGATCAGAAAGATCCCCCTTTCGTCTTCCAAACCCGCACTTTCCCCATTGCATCACATGCAACTTTGGCAAAATGTACAGATCACAGAAGGACAGAAAACAAAGCTCGACGGAACTTCAAGAAGTCACCTAGTCCATCCTCAACTCCAACGCTTGATCCAGCCCATTCATGACATTTCTCTTTCAGTTACTCTGGGAAATCCAGGCCTCCTCACCGTGTTTCCACATCTTTATAGTTAAAACTGCCCATGCAGGCATCAAGGGAGATTCAGGTCAAACCAAGTCTCCTGCACTTCCCACCAAATCCAAACAACCTAAAGAACCTGTTCTCTTTTTCTTTTCACAGCATGTGCTAGAATATTTGTTTCCCATCTGATTTTTCTTTCTTTCTAAAGGAAAACATTTTAGGAAGTTACAGCAACTAACTAAAGTAGCCTTACATAGGGTTTTTGTTACTATAATAACTATAGCAATGAGTAACTCATGGGCTTCCATCCTTTGAGTAACAAAAGTCACTGATCCAAGACCTTAAGTTTACGCAACATTGGAGGAAGTCTTAAATGAAAGACAGTCCCACCTCAGACTCTGCTGGCTAAGACAACTCTATAGGCATAAGTGCTTCCTAATGACTACCAGCACTACAGCTTAATAAGGCAGTCTTCCTGCAGAGCAAGAAAATCCAAACCAGCAAGTTCCAAAGACCCAAATAATCTCATCTCTTTCCCCAGTTGAGAGCAATGTTTTTGCATTTGTGAACTTGATTATCCCTGAGAAAGGTATGTTGGAGTAGTTAATTGTGGATATAATCAGCTTTTTTCCTTCTTTTTTCTAACTTGCATCTGTGAACTCATTTTACTCTCATAAAACACTTTAGGAAGTACTCCCTTCTCCAGTACTTTTGGAATACTCATTGGCATAGTGATAAATCCTGGGTGTTCACCACAAGCCATCTCCAGCACCAAATTCTAGTGCTGCCTGCCTCGTTTACTGCTACCTGTACAGCCCCAGAGCCTTCAAAGAGGTTGCAGTGGTTCAGTGAAATGCAGTCTGACCTGATAACCCCTATAGTTATTAGGCAGATGGTTCAGAGAGAAGGCTGTTTTGCATCGCTGGCTAGCGATTAGGTGTTGGTTTTAATTACTTTTAAGCTACCCTTCAAAAATTGCTCCTAATTGCTCCTGCTACCATTAGGAACCTAGCAGTCAGCTTAACCAAAAGCTGTATACAATGCTTATAGTCCTTTTACATTCAAGTACAACCAGCCTATATCTGATCAGAGCCAGAAGGGTGGGTTAGCTGAACACAAGGCTAAAAGGTTATACACAGCATGGGAAAAAAATTTTTAAAAAAATAAAATCTTTCAGACACACCTACAACAAATCAGATAAGCTAGAACCTACTTCCCCCCTTCACAAGGCATACAAATTAAGTAGAAACTTATCTACCGAAAACACCACAAGAAATCATATGTGAAGTACCTGGGGTTCTCCAGGGTGACCTTACTTCTCCCTCGGTGTTCTGAACAGAACTGGTTGCTATTCTGGTTCAGAGGGAAAAAGCCTATTTCTGAGGGGAAAAAGCCTATTTCTGGCTGCTATGGCTATTGTTCCCCCCGATCCCCAAATGATGAAAGGATCTGCTACACTATGGTTCAAATTAATTCATAGGCTGCTTTTCAAACTATTGCACTCCGCACATTCCCTCCACTGTCAGCAGACTACTTCACTATTGTAACAACTGGAACATAATAGCTAAAAAAAAGTTGGGTGTAGGGAGAATATTTACAGAAAATACAGTTTACTAATCCTCATGCATGTTCATGTAATATAGGCAATTCAAGAAAATATACACTTGATCTATATTAACTTCACCCTATACAAAAAGTTAGAGGATGCTATTGATTTGCAAATACCAAATCAATTGTGTAAGAACTGCTTTGGATCAGCTTTATTTACAACACACATCTAGTTTCCTTCAAAGTCCCAAATCCCTTTGCTGTTTTGATACTCTCCCCTCACTGATTTGGGGGAAAAAAAGAAAATACAGAAGTGAAGTAGCATAAGTAACCAGTCTCAAAGTGAGGGCCACAGGAGTCAGGGTTTTATTACCTCTAATTACTTGTAACATGAGACAGCCGAGATCTAGTCATGAGCATAGTTTTGACACTTGTGTAAACTAGCTGGTATTTCTTCTGAGGTGGGAGGAACTTACAATAGAAAATTCTTATAATTCTCTTTGACCATATCTTCCTTAGCAAGTGGTTTCTTACTTGCCCTAAATTATTTTTCTGGAAAATAACTTGCTACTTCTGCTTTTGTGAAATCAAAGACAGTAGATCCTTGCCACCATTTTTGAAAGATTAAAGTTTCTGTGGAAGTTTCAACTTGCATTGCAACCTCAATTTAGTTAAGGAAATTCAAGATCTTCAATTGCACGTGTTAATGACAATGTGGAAATGGGTATTTCAAGAGGCAATGATGGAGAATATTTGCTGCATAGACTTCTGCAGGAAACTACATAAGCAGCACAAGAGTTTGATTAAAAGCTAGTATTCTAGAAGAGCCTAAGGAGTGTGCTGATGCAGACTACTAGAGCAGCAGGATAAGCTTCAATTAAAGTAGTCAAATAACCTCACAGTTCCAAACAACTTAATAGCCGAGAACCTATACCGGCAGCCCAGTTAAACACTACAGCCAGAGAAAGGAATGATTATAATCCCACCTACAACATAGATTTCTAGGAAGCCATCCATAAACATGACACTAGCAGGGAAAAAGAGCAGCTACCTTTAACAGGACCCACCACAATCCAAACCCCCACATTTAAGATAGTATCATAACAATTCCAATATAAGTAATATGCCAGAAGAACATTAGAATGCAAGGGGGTTTCATTTATAGAAAGCAAAGGGTAAGGGAATCTGTTCTTTCCGATAATGACTTTCTTAACAATCCTTATTTCCCACTTTTTACTGCTCCCCCCAGCATTCATTTAACAAGGAGGCAATTTTATTCAGTGCTTTAAGCCCATCTCCAAAGCTGTCAACTAAAACCATTCTCTACTGCATAAAACCAACAATGCTAGCGCACAGCAAAATACAAGGTATAAACTAATCAAGTTCATTGCAAAGCATACTTTATATTTTAGCTAAATTAGTCAAGAGGGGGGCAAAGCACCATGTTTACTGAATCCTCTTTCCAACCCTAAACCTCTCATACTATAGAGGAAATGCTATTCATCTGAGAACTATCTATAATCTAGCTAAATGCCGCTGAAATTGTTTGATACCGTATTTTCTTAAACTAAATACAGATAAATACGACAAAGTGAGATCTAGCTTTTACTGCATTCAAAACAAGTCATAAATATAAAATCCCATTCAAAGGAAAGTACTAGGCACAGCTGGGGTTTGATGCAAGAGAGAAAGATGTGACGGAGGAATACTGTTTATCCAAAACACCACTGGCTTAGGATCCACACACTTTTGTATGCAAGCAATTTACAATCTTCTCTTAAATACCAAATCAAAAAAAGGATGAAAGTTTAAAAAATTAAGACAAATTAGACTTCACCTAACACAAAGGTACAAGAGACCTCCAAACACACCTGCCCTGACACACCAAACGTGCTCCCAACCTACCTCACCTATTTGTGCTTCACACATGCCTGAATGCGCAAAAGCAAGCTGTTCATATTTTAGTCTGAGGAATGAATAGCAATAACAATGTTACATCTGAAACTTCACTACATTAAACTTTATGGGGAAACTACCTTTGATTCAAAGGACCATTTGGGCCATTAAAAAAAAAATATGCACAATTCAGTCAATTCATTTCCTAAGCAATCAAGTGCTTTACCCAAAACACTATAAAGGGCTATTTGACAGTTCACATTTTCATAAGAAAAAGTGATAGCTTCCTTACAGCTTCAGTTATTCTCCAAATACAAGCAGTTGAAATATCATCTTGTCTGTGGAATCACAAAAAAGTTCCAAGATGACTATTACTTAGAGCTTTCTCAAACACTCAAGCATGACAAGAATCTTCCTAGGGTCATTCCAGTATCCTTTAGCATAGAGGAAAAGATAAAATTTGCATCCATTTTGTGAATATAGGTGATCTCACAGGCAGTGTACTGAATAGAAAGTGAAGCGCTCAACTACTGTATCCTGACCTGCAACATTTATGTCAAACCCCACCAAGTTTAACATCCCTTTTAGTTTCCCAGGCAAAGGACAGCCGTACCAATACACAGCTCCAAGTTCAATCCCACCTGCTTCACAGAATCCCAAATGTTTGCCTTGGGAACAGAAAATTAAAAAATGGGTTTCCTTCCTTGTAGCACTTGCAAGTTTTACCACCTCTCAACACAGCAGCTTCCTTAATATCACTGCTCCTGCATTACCATTGACTGCTACAGCGACAAAAGCAGTCAAAGGCAAGATAGTCTACCTCACAGCCTCCTCCAAGCTGATTTAAAGTAAGGAGAAAACCAAAGAGTTACCTTTCTGCCTTCTAGCACCCAGCAAGTTCTAGAAACTGAAAGTTTCCAGGTGGAAATTATCTTACAGGGCTGCTCCACTACCACCTAGTTGGACCAGACGTACCAACATGGTCAAGAACCACTCTGGTTACACTTAGCATATAGCATTCAGTGCGAGTTATTGTCAGAGGTTCCTGCTTTTAATTTGTATTCTCCAAACAGAAAAGAATGGTCATTCTGTGAGACAGATGTAAAAATAAAGCCAATGAGGCATAAAGAACACACAGAAGGCTGGAAGAGCCACACAGCACTAGAAGTCTGGAGAGCACTGTGAAGCAAAGCAGCATTACACCTAGAACAGCCAGCAAGAAAGCTAAGCAGTACCTGTGCTTTGGTAACGTGCATGTTTGTTACGTGCCCTAAAAACATGCGGGACAAGTTACTCTTCATACCCAGTGTTAAAGAACTACCTGAAATCTACCAGATCAGTGTGTGTGCCATAAGTACAAAAGCATCATAGCACAGCTAAAGCTGTGGGTTTTTATTTTCTTAAAGTCTTAATGAACCAGAAATTAACAGCACTGAACTAGACTTTGATATTATCTTCTTCAGACTTAAAACACCCTGACAACTTACTAACTCAGAGACCTTGGGTGTTTGCTTTTATCATAATTTATAACAAAGTTAATCAGTCACCTTCAGACAGGAAAAAGTTTTGCAAGGCTGTGAAGTGTTTACTGCTGTCGAGCAAAACTAGTTCTCATCTATATACCTTTATGATAGCAAAGAGTTTCAGTTTCACTCTTCTACCTGCAAAGTTTTGAGATTTTTTCTTCCCTTAAGAGGGCTTCCAAAAAGTTACGTCAAATAAGCATTGACCCTTTGCAGGTCTCAGAACATCATCACAAATATTTAAGAATTATGTGTTATCTGCACGGACTTACTAAGAACGAATCAAAGTCACAAGTGATGTATTACCGAAGTTTAACTTCCAGATGCTCAGAGACTCTGATGTCTAGAAGAACCTCGCCATACAGCTTCTTGCAGCATCTGCTTGAACAAGAGATTTCTCACTATTGTTGTCTCCAAACAGGAAGGCACGTCGTTCTCAGTGATGCAGCAAGACACATGTTTTATGCAAGTTAGCTGCACAAGACTGTGTTTATATACAGATGCAACCACTGAAACCCTAAGACACTGAATGATCTATAGAGGTTAAGGTTCTTGTAGGACCAAAATTTTCACTTGCCTTATTTGCAGAGCTAATCCAGCCTACCTACTTTTGGTTACTTACCCTACAAACTGAAGTTTCATAAAATTTATACATTCCAACAGATATTAAGTAATGTGCACAAGTGGCACAATGGTTTGTAGAACAGAAAACAAGTTGAAAACCACATATAATTCTCCCTCAAATTTTTCCCTTTGGAAATCCAGCTCTTTCTCTTAGCCAAAACCCACAAAGACAGCAAGCATACTATTACTATTTTTGTTCACCAGCTTTCAAAAAAACAAGCCACCCCATATGTTTCTCCCTATTTATCTAGATTTCTTTGATTTTAAAGGCAAGGATGCCCTATGGGCAAACCAGACCAAGAAAACAGACAATCTGTTTAAAGCAATGTTTCCCAAAGTACAGACTATAATTCCAAATAGTATCACAGGACTTAGAAGTAGCATTTGCAAGCCAAATGGAAATTCAGCTGTAGAAATAAAGCTGATGAGCCCAAGACTGAAATTGGAAGTGGATTCCCAGCAAAGTATGTCTGAAAAGAGCTAGTTCAGAGACACAGAAATCAAGTAATCGATTACAGCTGGCTGGCTCAAGAGATTTCCCTTTTGCCCTCAAGTTTTCATACCTGACATCACTCTTCATAAGGGCACCTTGGCCATGATACGCTGTTTCCAACTGAATAGGGGAGTAGTACAATGCTAAGGAGTTATGCATCCCACTCCACTGGCAGTGCATGAGGATACACAAGTACAGACAGAATCTATCTCCTTTTAAGAGGTTTTTGCAGATAACCAAATTCTTACCTCTTTTCCCTCACGCAGCTAAAGATACTGCACATCCCTGTTAGAAAACAGACAACACATTCCCTTGCTACTCTGTCAATACTTTGGCATCATACCCGTAAGAATATCTGTAAGTCTCCCACATCTGTTTTACTTTCCTCTTACAGCCCTATCAAAAGCAGAGGAAAGAGCTACAGCATTTGCTTCTATTATGTAGAAATCTCTCAGGCAAGAGATGCCATCGCTCTAAAACCTTGAGGGGGAGCATAAGATAAGAATAACATACAGAAACACTCACACCCCATCAGTCTTTTTCAGTATCTTTGTCTGTAAAACTCAGAAGTAAATTTTCTGGAACTGCCCATTATAATGGAACAAGCCTGAAGTCCACTAGAAAGGCATTCACATCTGGACAAATCCCAAACAAACTTCTCCTTTCAGAGTTTTGGCCAAGGACAAAAATCCTCAACACAGCTATTTTACAACCATTTGGAAAGGGAGACTTTTCACATCCAGAAAACTCAATGTTTGAGTAACACAGAATACTAACCTTAGTTCTGAACTGAGCTCATACATGAGAGGCAAAAGTATGAGGCTGCTGAACTACATGGAACTTTATTTGCAATTCCCAAAACAAAGTTTCAGGCTGTGTTCAAAATGCCTCCCAAAAGCTGATTTTCCAAGAAAAGCAGACACTTGGAGTTATTCTTCTGGGACATCTTTTTCCACTGAAAAAGCAGAGATGAACTGATTCAAAGCAAAAGCATGTATCACCACAAGACCTACGTTCTGTACTGAGCACTTTAAGAAGCAACGCTTAATAACCAAATAACGAGAAATTTTTTCACCCCAAGGCACTGTGATGACTTGCACATACAATACAACGAACATTTACTATACTGAAGTTTTCTTCACAAACACCTGTGACAGACCTTACATTGTGGCCCAGGCTGCCTCTAGGGATTACACCGTTCTTCTTCATCCAAATCTCTTCACCATAGTTAGCTGCAGTGCCCAAACATTTGTGTCCATTCCCATTCTCTCAAAGTTGACATCCCACCATTACCACAGGCAGTAAAGGTGAAGTAATCACAGTGACAAAGAGAACAATCAAAACCCAAGGAGTTTCATAAGCCACAGAACCAGCAAGGCATGATTTCCTCTGGGTACACATCTTGCAGTGGGATTCCTTCTTTGTCTACTAAGGTGACATCTCCAATTGAAGCTTTTCCTCGGTGTTGAGCATCAGAGTCACATGGATTCCCTGATGTCTAATGAGGCATGGGTGTGGGGGGCTCATTCATCTTGCAGACTTTCCTCAACAGAGCTCAAACAGCATCACGAGGCTTTGGAATAAAATCAGTTCAATGACATACTTCATTTCCAGTTACAGACTACAGCCTCACCTGTCACTACATCTTTCAGTAAATCATGGAGTATTCGTCAGAGGCAGATGGAAAATGACTGGAATAGGAAGCTAATAATGCCAGCAGAGTTGAGGATGTGGTGTCCTACAGCAGGACGGCTGCCTAGATGGCCAAAAGCAGTAACTACCTCAGACATTTGGCTTCACTCCATCTGTTTGGGTCATCACCCCAAAAACTGTCTACCGTGTTCTGCCCTTTAAAGTCTCAGAAGAGGCATCAGATCCTTAAGCAGTTTGTCCCACACCACCTCAATACTTCCAAGCAGTTCTCAAATTACCACAATCAGTTTCAAACAGACACTTGTTCAGAACTTCTCTAGATTTTAACTGGGCTTAATTTATGCTAAGACAAACTGCACATCTGAACAGTCATTATTTGGACTTTCTTTTCTTCCAAAGCAAAGAAAGATAAAACAAACAGCAGACAATAAGAAGCTAAAAGATCCTGTCAAGTACTGCATGCTATACTGCTTATTTTTAAATTTTGACAACAGCTGTCACATTCTGCATAGGTCTATACATCAATTAAAACTCCTCCAGAAAATGGGCAACAGCATATGTAAAACCTAGGAGTGGAGGAAGGAAGAAAATGAAAACTTTAGATTTCATTTGAGTGAACCACTCTTTAGAGTCAGTTATGAATACAGGCACGAAGTTACCTTCATTTAAGTAAACAATAGACTGCTTATAAATCACATAAGCTTCATCTAGTTCATGCACAAGTAAGAACGGAGAGGTGGCACAGAGATGAGAAAGTCACATTGCACATATGGTTTTAACAAACGAGTTTTTGCTTTTACAAATGAATACACTTATTTTCTGGGTATTAAAGAGTATCATACATGCTTATCTACCAATATTTTTTTTGTAGTTTAACTCAAGTAAGTGTTTTGCTCCCTTGACCTATACATGACCAACTGATCTTAAACACATTTCTCTAAGTCTACATAGCACAAAGCACCACACTTTTACCATCTGACATATTTATAACAAATTTCAACAGTTCACAAAACAGAGACAGCTGTTTTTTCTCAACTGCCATCTCTGCCCAAAACTCACAGATCAGCCCATACTCTTTCTGGCTTGGGTCTGAATAGAATCTGCAACTGGAATGTAGCCAACCCCAAATCCAGTTCCTTCCTTCCTGCCTGCACTGACTATGAAATGCCCAGAGGAGAAAGAGCAAATCACTTTTGCCACAGAAAGATCTCCTTACCCTTTAACAAAGTACTATTTTACAATTGTTCTCCCTATGCTGAGAGATTTCCAGTAGGTAAAGCCTTAATATAAACCAGTCTCCTCCAAGGAGTTTAAGCTGCAAACTAGTAATATATGATCAGAGGCCGATTTCTGAATTGAATTTAAAGTCACCTTGCACATAATAAACTAGGAGGGCACACTGAGCTTGACTTAGACCCTGCTAATCACTTAAACCCTAGCTTTGCTTACAGAGGGAACTGTACTTTATATTTCATAGTCTTCCTGCATCCTTACATGGAAAGGTATTTGCTATATTACACCAGCCTCTGCGTGCTGGAAACTCAAAACTTGCAATAAAACTAGATATATAACACTCGAGTACTGCAGCTGGAAGTGTGATTGTGCAACCAAAGAGATAAGGCAGGGCTGAGCCAGCAATGTAACAGCAGTAATTTGTGCTCAAACACTGAAAGTAAGACACAAAACAAAAGTCAAAATTAAGGCTTTTTTTGCTCTGACAGCAAGCAGACTGAAAATACTGTAAATAATGGCTTATTTATCTCTCAAAGGCAAAAGGAAGAACATATTTACAGCTTTTGGGAAAACCCTGTTAAAGTCTTTAAATGGGTGCAGGGGCTCACTAACTAAAAGGGTTATTTAAGAAATGCTTTTGACTTGTGGGAAAAAAATTGCAGTGCACATCCCTAAAAACAAACAAGTAGTTTGCAGTCTCTACCCTGGCACCTTCAGCAAGACATCCTGTCTCAAGAAAAAAAATCTCACCCCAGTCAGAAAGACTAAAGCACTGCAGCTTCCAGACACTGCCCATGGAGGCACATTCCTGCAACCTCCAGGAATGCTCATACAGTCCCAAGAGCAGCTGGCTTGCCAGTGGTGTTTAAAGGTGCCTCCTGCATTTCAGATTTTTCATTAGTCCAGTGAAGACCAGCAAAAGACAAAAGAGGAGTAAAAAAAAAAAAAAAAAAAAAAAAATCACACAAATGGCCTGTTTGGCTATTGCCAAACTGCCTTCTCCAGATTTAGCTCTGTTGGAAGAAGTTACTCAGCTGCTCATGTCCCAAAGCTTGCCTCCTCGTTGCCCTAAGACCAATTTGTTCAATTTGTTGGTAGCTTTTTGGCAAAACACACCAGGGTACTGATAGCCCATTTGATCTGGCAGATCTGGCAGAATGAGATTAGGAAACACTCTTACAAAGAGATCCTCTGTCTCCACTGCTGTTCTGTCAGAGCTGGTCCAGACCTGCAGCAAGGCACTGTAACCTCTCACATCACACACACGGTTCTGGAAAAGGACTTCTGCCCACAGCCCATGACAAAAGGCCACACACTGAACTCATTAATTCAAAATCCATCCCCTGATGCACTGGTAAATTATTCCAGTAAATTTTAAGATTCAGAAAGTAATTTAAAGTAGGTTTTACACATCTGTTAGCAGAAAGGTTAGGACAACTACAAGGTAATGAATCCTATCTAGTCGGAAAGGCTCCTCTCCAATGCCAAAATGATTTTTGAGTTTCACAGCTGTTTGCTCTCAGAGGTCAAGCATGGGCTAGGAGGAAGGCAGCTGGAACTACAGCAACATTTTGGTTCATTAGTCAATGTTCCGTAAAAAACATAGTCATTTTGAGATACAGAACCCTGTCACAGGATGTGCAGGGAAGGAGGAACTGTACAGCTCTTGGTATCTTTCAACAGCTCGGTCTTTCCTCTCAAAGAAGGACACATGCACGCTACTCCTGTTTCAAAGGCTACGACTCCATCATTACTAAATCAGACATCAACAATCAAAATAAAGTCATGCTGTCACACATGAAGAAATACAGCTGTGCTTACATCAAAGTTTCAGCCCATTAACTTCTGTGTCTAGACTAAACAGGTCTTTCACTCTTCCGAAAGGCACGCGCTGGAGAGTTTGCACATTTGGTCACCAGTTTATTTGTAATACGCAAAAGGAGATTTAAGCTTTTATATGCTTCAATTTGCTTAGTTTACTTCCACAGAGTGACTAATTGTCTTCACAGTCAGTAGCACTTTGTCTTTACCCATGATACTCACATGCCTTAAGACGATACACCTCATAAGTCTGAAGCATTTTTGAATTGAACACTGAAGTTTGTTCAGGTATTACTGAAGTATTACTGTTTAGGTATTACTTCATCCCGTTTGAAGAATAAAACTGTTCTGTGACAGTTTATGAACTTACTGGATTCTAAATTAAAGATAGCATACATATTCAATGCTGAAAAGTAATTTGAAAGCCTACTAAACGCATCACTACAGTTAAATATGAAGATTGCCTTCCAAAAGTGTTTATCAGTTAGAGAGAAAGACTATGCCAACACTTCTCTTTTGTCCACAATTCCTTGAATGTAAAGATGAAAAAGGAGAATTTTGCAACAACTGGGATCAGTTAACATTGCAATACTCAAGGAGAAGACAATAATGCTTCTCAGCCTCCTTTTTAACATACTATGCACCAGCTATCTCTAAGGTTCCTTGCCTGCCCCCACTCCTTTGGGGAGGCAGTGCAGTAAACTAACATTTTAAGTTAGTAGTTGTCTCACTGTGCAATTGGCTGCTTTCGTCTCTCTTTAATACAATTAGTTGCTACACAGTAAATGTAGCTGTATCATAGTTAATATAAGCAATAAATATGACAAATGAACATTAGGTCTTTATTGCCAAACATTTCATAAGGGCACGTGTGGCCTTCATACTATTCCCTAGCATAGGAAGCCTTCAGCTGCATTAGACTAGGAGCAGTCCTACATCTAGTTCATTCCCCTTGAAGCATGCTGGTTTTATCTCCAGAGAGGTCAGGGTAGGCAGTGTGCCCAAGTCCAATATTGAAGATGATACTGCTAAATGGGGGGGAAAAAACCCAACCACCTAAAGTAAATCACTTGCAGAAGCACAAAACAGGGCTTGCTTACTTTCCCTCCCTACAGGAGAAACAAATTGCTATTGATAGAAGCATGCCTAATAGGTCCTTCAGCAATTGGCACCTTCATATCATGCCTAATCAAATTCAGCTCATCTCAGAACCACTTAGCTCTTAATAAAACAAACTCTTCAGCAGTGTAGATGTTGTCTGTATCCATTTTCACAACTGCTGTTTATAATATCTTTTGTCTATATGACATTTCTGTTGTGAAACAGAGGAAAGCTTTTAGCTGAATTATTTTTTCTTCACCATGAGCTACTAACTGCTACTAGGAAGCTGTATGCATGTTTTTGACTGACCTCATCGGACTTCCTATTCCAGCCTTGGGAGAAATTAATAAAACTCCAGGGCAATACAGCTGATACTTGCATATACCGCTCAGAAGCCCCCTATATTTAGGAACAGAAGCTATACTAATCACAACAAGTAAAAGCTGCATCTAGACAATGCAAGTCCAGTGATACCTTGTTCACATACCATTCATAACCCAACCAAGTTAAAAACCCGTGTCCTTCTGCCACACAGCCCCTCAGTAACAAGTTTTCAAAGACTGAATGCTTATAACTGTTGAAGCTTCATGCAAAGATTTCCTATAAGGACCATCTTCTATCTTAAGCGCTATTAACTCTAGCCAACAAGTGCTATTTGTGGGAAGGGCAGCAGGAAGATGATCATTTTGAAGAGCCAGTCAAACACAAGGTTACTCTTCCAGCTGAACTCCCAGCACCACGATGCCTACTCAGACGTTAAGAAAACCCCACAAACAGCTTACTGCCTGCTGCCCTTCCTCTCCCCTAGTTTTTGATTGGTTTTAAATCGCATAGCCGTAAGTGCACCCATTATACAGCCATTAACAGTACACAGATGTCATATTACAAGGTTAAATGTATGAGTCGTCTCACAGAAGGGGCACATCTGGTCATCCACAGAGGATGCCCGATGGTGTCCCACAGCTGAAGAGCTGGGAGAGCACTGCTCCAGCTATTCCCACACACACCCCCACAGCACACTAACCTGCTGCTTTGGAAGCCCCTACTGCGCTTGACTGTACTATTTGCTTAATATGAGGACCAAGACCTATTCCAGGCCACCAAGTAATAGGATTAAAACAGTCTAATCCCAAATGTTACTTACAGTTTGACAGAGAAGTTACCAACTGGTCCCCCAAAGTCTATGAATGATGCTACAATATCAAGTCCCAGTACTAACCTGCACATAGCTGCACTGGTAGATGTCTAAAAAATACATGGTAAGGGAGGTGTGAAAAATGCTGAACTGCACCTTGTCAGGAGGGAAGCAGGTCATCTAAAAGAAAAGCGGGACCCCTTCAACACGGTATTAGCATACGCAAGTGATAAAAGTGAAAAAAATGCGAGGGCACCATTAAGTGATGTATTTATAAAACAAACAAAATGAGAAGTTTTGCCTTACAAGTCTTTCTGGAAGCAGGCATGCCCTCTATGCCAGCATTCCTCTTCCTGTCCCTCAAGGTTTAAGCTCGTGACAAGTCACATGCGAGCTTTTGAGTGGTGACCTTGGGCCAGAGTGAGAACCAACATAAGGATATTTGTTGAAAAAAGGAAAAGCATCCTCAACACAAATCAAACAGTACAAACAGAACAGGATTTGACAGCACAAAGTACACCTGAAAACCAACTAGAGTTTCTGCTTGAAGCTGGGAGCTCAGACTGAATCCTCCTCTACTCCACTTGCCTTGCTGACCACAGGACAGATAAGCCGCAACTACGACAGTGCAGAATAACCAAACACAACTCTAGATGACATCCTGAAAAACACTCCTACTTAAACACGAGACAAACTGGCAACTGTACAACATGCTTCAGAAGGTTTCATACCTGTACTAGTCACAGATAATCAAGATGAATTCAGAAGCAAAGCATGTGCAGACAATACCAACAAGAAAAATGGCACAAGGCAACGGCTGGTTCAGCCTACCCAAACAGCTGTTGCCTACAGGCATGTCTATAGTATTTTGCAAACAGTTGTAAAACTTCTCTGCTGGCACTCTGAACTAACAAACCCTACCTTCAGCAAGGCATGTTGGCTCAGGCTCAGTGCCATACTACACTCACACAGCTTCTCATTAGCCTAGAGTACAGGAAAAGAAGGTTGCATCTTCTCAAAGCACAGAGCTGATACGTGCCATCACTACTGAGGAATAAGGACTACACAAGTTAGAGAGCAGCATTAGCTCCAAAATAAATGGGTATAAACCAGCCATAATTTAGTTTGAACTGGATAATAAAAAGTTCCTGGCTTCTTAGGAAAAATCTGGTCTCGAGCAACCTTGTAATCAGTTGAAAAACAGCCTGCTGTTAAGATGGAGCATGAAATAGCTTAAGCAAGATACTGCTTTTCAGCAACAACAACAAAAAAAACTTAATAGCCTAGAAAGTAATTTCTAGGTTTATATGCATATCTTAAAGTAGAACCAAGTGGACTTTCACCGTATCTACTCATTTATAAATTTCAGCTGAAAATGGAAAACTATGAAACTCTGATTCTGCCAAGATAGGAAAGGAGCAGCTATTTGGTTCTACATGGGAAGTGCATCAGTCAAGGGCAACAAAGTCTTACATTTCTCAGACATTGTTTACTCAGAGTAAACAGTCTGTTTTCCCATACTTTAAGAAAAAAAATTAAGCCTTCCCCTTCTACATGTGTGACCTACTGCCCACACATGCCAAAGGGATTACAGTTTAACTTCCAGTGTGCAATCAGTTTCCTTTTTATAACAAGCATTAAACATGCAGATGTTGGATGCTCTGATTCGCTTCAAAAAACAGATTTTCAGTTCTAGAGTTTGAAGTTTCTGTTCTCTGATTTTACATTGGTACCAACATGTTGTGAATAAAGCATACAGCTGGATACAAATCTGCACTCTGAGAAAGTCAAAAGTACTCCAAGGAATAGGATAGTTGCAGGGAACCAACTCTGGTATGTTTTCTTTCTTAGCTTAAATGAAGAAAAAGCTTCGCTCTATCCAGCCACTCTCAAACTTTCACTGAAACATCCATGAATCCTTCCTCAAATATGACCCTTTCTACTGTTTTTTTTCCTACATTACAGTTAATGTTCTATTCAGACACAATACTTCTGGTGTTTGATTAATCTACTTGCAAGCTCTGAACTGGCACTGATCACGTATTCTCAATATGCAGCATATAAGATCTGTCATAAACCAAGCACAAGACATAAAGGTCTCCAAGAAGCCACTGTCAATATCAAATAGAAAAAATAAATCAGTTTCTCCAGAGCAGCAGCCTTCCAGCTACGACTGTTGAAGCAAATGATTCTCAGAGAGAATCATGACCTTGAACGTATTTAATGGGTGGCTACCATTATTTGCTATAGATGTTCCTTTAAATGAAGCCTAAACTACATTTTTAAATAAGGCTCAAAAGCACAACCCAAGTCATCTGAGCAGTTTCACCAATAGTGAATATACACCACATACAATAGTGAGATACACCATATAGTGCAAAAAATTACAGAATCATTAAACAAAGCTTCAGCTTGATACCAAACAGCAAATCCACGTAAGCGCAACATATGTCCCCGGTTTAATGCCATAGCCAGGATGACCCTCCCTCTGCCTTCAGTCCATAAAAAGAAACAAAAAGCTATCAAGGACAAGCAGAGACACCATATTGCATCTGCATTTGTCAACACTACTGGAAAACAGCTTCTTTATGAACTGCACAGCAAGAGATTAACAGAACAGTTCCGTGAAAAGCCAAACAGATGAGTTAAAAACTGGAAATATGCTTAGAAGTAGTAAACACTTCAGTAACTTTGTTTAGTTCATCAAGGAGGAACTTTGATCTGAAAGGAGTCTAAAAATGAAGGTCCCTTCAGATCAACACAAAAAGACATGTTTCAAATCTAAATTTGCTCCAAGTGGCCCATCAGTTAGAACAACTTCACAAAAGTTAGAATGTATCACTGTCAACATAGATGAGAATTTTATTACATTTTTTTCAAAAGGTTAAATTGAAGCAGAAGTACAGCCTGTTTGTGGATGTCCAATGGTCCACATGAACAAAGCTCACGTAACAATTCATAGTGGCTCCTTTGGGCACTGAAGCCTGTAAGTTAACAGACTCATTTATTTTAATAGTTGACCCTGGAAAATTTACACCTCAAACGTTGACACCAATTTCAAAATGACCACTATAACAACACTGAGCAACAGCCCTTAGTTTTGTCTAGTTAGATAAAAAAAGAGTTATTAGATTTGCAAAATCCATTAAGACAAAGTCTTCCTCTGTTGAGGACACACCAGGCTGTGCCTCCTAGCTAATGGAAGCCTTTGGTTAGTAAGAAATACTACACTTACATGCACATACCTATTAGAAACCCCATCCAAAACTCCTTAGAATTGGTTGCAATGTACCACACTGAAAGTATCTAACGTCAATAACAGAATCCTTTCATCACTAGAGAACTCAGCCTTCGACCAAAACTTAAGCTTCTTCGGTATTCCTCCTTCAACTTACATCATTTTAATCAAGTGACTTTTCTGATAAGATAAATCTGCCCACTGACATTAATTATTGGAAAATTCTACTAAGATACATCGGTGCAGTCCCCAGGGCAGAGAGATTTAACAGCAGCACGCCACTGACACCTGGCCTTCAGTGAAAACTATCCCATGCAGCCAAGGACCAGCACCACAAGACAAAGCCACACTGGTCTGAATGCCCTTACACCAGAATAAATTCTTCAGAGTATGATTCAAAGCTGGGGGGAAAGGGGATGCTGGGAGAAAGGGGACAGGACATACACCTCAAGACACTAGCCAGACACCAGACAAATCAAATGAACAACACTGACAAACAACATACTAACACCACAACACTTGATTCAGACACACATTACTGTATTCAGTATCTCCTTCAAAACTCCCTCCAGCCCCACGCTCCAAGAAACATACAATGGGCCATTACATTGACAGAACTTCAAATACAGCTTTTTTTCTTTTTTTTTCCCCTCAAAAAAAAAATTAGAATATGAATGTTTCTGCTTCGACAAGAAATCCATAGCCTTTTGTGAACAGATGATGCTCCGAGCAGATGTACACAATCAGATTCACAATCAGCAGATGATCTCTTCTTTACCAGCCATCTTGACCTGTCTGGCTTGATTTACATAAACTGCTTTTATTCACTACAACATTGATTATGTAAACCTCGACAAAATCTTAACCAAACATGCACTGCCACATCACTGACAGAAAATATGTAACGGAGTACTGGGAGGAGGTTATTAGAAATGTATTTGCTGCAATGACTGACTTCAAATGCCTTAGGCTTTATCCTCTGATCACATTAATGCACAGACAAGCAATCACAACTATTGCGAGACAATACAGGACCATGTTCCGGTGGGAGAACTACCTACTGCCAAAAGAACGCCTTCCCCTTGATTTAAAGGTCAAGTATAGAACAACCCTACTTTAATACTGCTAAGAGAATAAGAGCAAAAGATAAGGGAAAGTTTTGTCATCTTAAAAACAAGACTCTCAGCAGTTTGCCAGGTATGCCAATTCCTTGTTTATCATCCTTTTCACCACCCAATTTAAAAGGCTCACAGCTCAAGACAGAAGTCATTCATCAACATCACAAACAATTTTTTTTTAAAAAAAAAGCAACCCACACAGTGTCCCAAAAGAATTTTTTTTTTTAAAAAAATCTAGCTGTGAGGTCACTCTATGA
Organism: Limnodromus scolopaceus; assembly: GCA_028565335.1. NCBI lineage: Eukaryota > Metazoa > Chordata > Aves > Charadriiformes > Scolopacidae > Limnodromus > Limnodromus scolopaceus. The sequence goes on along the minus strand of JAOXNO010000041.1, from coordinate 4,507,345 downwards.
ATATTAATCAAGCAGTTGTAGCAAGAACTGCAATGCTATGTTTCTGTGGTTCACAGGTCTCAGTTTCACTATGGAGAGGAAATTTACATTGTCTTATTTAAATAGAACTCCAGATTTTAAGATTTTAATACAAAACAGGCATTAAGAATTTATTTTTTTTAGAATACTGAACAGATGCTTAAACTGTTCCAAGAGTTCCTAGTCACAAATGTTGAGTCACCAAAGAAAGATATGTTTGCATTATTTATGGCACTACATATAACATTTAAGACATCTCTGACAGGAAATGCAGTAATCAACTCCTGAAGCATCAAATGGATCTTAAAACCCCAATCTATCTCCAGTCCAAAAAAAAAGAAAACGTAACTACTGAAGTCATGGCATTTCCTGGACTGCTTCCATCACGTCTACCTACTTCCACATCACATCCACCAAGCATGGTGTCACTAAGCTGTGACAGCCAATGCCCTATCTATTGTTTCAGTGCAGCCTACAGAGACAGACAGACCAGGCAGCTTCAGCTGCCTGTTTGCAGACTTCTTGGTCACGATTCTACTACAAGGACAAGAGGATTTGTTTGCTTTTTAGTACGTATAACACCCAGATGACATAACCTCAGTAGCTTCAGAGAACAGCTGATACTCAAACAAAACCTAAACTCAGCCATAGAAAGTTTATTTAAATTTTATTGGCATGTTTCAACACACAGCAGTGAAGATCAAGACCTCTGGCAGAACCGATAAGCTGAGATCAATGCATTTCCATATTAAAGGAAAAGCACACCAGACTTTGCTAGGTTAAGATCAGAGCCAAAACATTTCATACTTCTGTACTTTCAACTGCTGCTAAAAATAGTGAAGCAACAGAAAGGAAAATGCTTCCAGCTGTGCACAAAAAGCCTCTGCAGCACAACATCAATTTATGCACTCTAATTTAATTAAAGATTCAACATTATACTATGACTTTATTGTTAGAGACAGTATTGCACAGCTGAGGTTACCCTCCGTTTCCACAACTGAAACAGCAAGAACGTTTCTTTATTAAATTTAGCTTGATATGGATATTTCTCCAAAATCAAGTTACTCGACTTCAATTCAAGTCTTTCAAGTGCCAGCTATGCCACGTTCAGGGTAATAGCTGTATTTTATTCCACGGTAACTGTATCTTGACCTAGTCTCGTGATAAGGAGCATTTAGCATCCCTTAATGAAAAAAGGTACATCATTGGACACACGAGTACCCAGTCTTGACCGCTCTTTTTATTTGCTCCTAGCGATTCAAACAGTTATTCTGTGGAGGTGAACGCAGTTCTTTATGAAACGACTTGACCAAAACAACAACAAAAAAATCCCTAACAAACCAGAATAAGGTTTCCTACGACCTTGCAGCAAATATGTAACAGATTCTGGGGGAGGCTGAATTACGCAGCAAGGCTCTAGCTGTTCTGCTTCACGGCTGGCTTGAAACCTTTCTATTGTATTTATTACTAAAAATTATTCCATTAACCATATGTTTCTACATATTAAACTATCAAAATTAAGCATCTCTTATAAGGTTCACAAGGGCTCTCAGCAAGCACGGCTTAGATGCTTCTCCCTCTTCTGCTTCTACGGCGTTCAGCAGAAAGGCTTCAAGCTTTAACAGCAGGGCAAGAACATAATACCAAGCGGATTACTTTAAGATCCGTATCAAGCTGAGAAAATAAACATTTCCACCACGAATCTGAATATAAGTGCTTCACCCTCCTCCTTCCTCCTCCTCCCCCCGCCGCCACCACCACCCCCACCCCCCGCGCCTCTCCTCCTCATTCCAAAGTCATCTCCCCTGCAATCTGCACGGCGGAGGACGAGGGGAGAAGCCGCCAGGGAGAGCTCGGCAGGCGGCGGCAGCGGGGGACGGGGAGCGCTCCCGGTTCGCACCTGCCGGCGGCACCGGCGGAAGGGGGGGGGCCGGCCTCTCCCCGCCAGACTCCGCACCCCACCACCACCACTCCCCCG
>JAOXNO010000041.1:4473577-4503791 GCA_028565335.1 Limnodromus scolopaceus | reverse complement strand
AGATACAGGTACGGGGGAGGGGGCGAGGGGGGGAGTGTCTTCAGACCCACACCTGCCTGGAGGCCTGGTTCTAGATCACCTGGGGGTCTGGGGCTAGGGGCCCTAGATCACTTCAGGGTTCTAGATCACCTCCAGGGGCTGCAGGCCACCTCCTGCCTGGGAGGGTGGTTCTGGGCAACCTGCAGCTGGGAGGGGGGGCTCTAGATTGCTGTAGTACTCTGGGTCCCCTTCAGGGAGCTCTTAGGTCACCTCCTGCCCCAGAGGAAGGGGGGTTCAGACCACCATCCACCTCCTACAGCTTCCCTACGGTCTCCAGTGCAGTGGTCTCAAGCAATGAGGCCACCATGAGCTTGTGTGCTTATGGCTGAGGAATGGCTGCTCTTGGGTCTCTCATCCCTAGATGAGGAAGAAGCTGTGGAGCCCACTTTTCATCTTCTCTCTCTGGTGTCTTCTTCTGAGGCTGCAGAAATGCTCTCTCACCTTTGTTCTTTACAAGATCTTCACAAAGCCATCACTTCCCAGTGCTCCAACTTATCTCTCCAGGAGCGACCGCCATCCCCAGCATCACAGGTCTGCTCCAAAGCTGGGCCAGGGCTTCTTTATTCCTTAAGAAAACTTACTTTCCAAAAATCCAAAAAAATATGGAAAAAGTTTGGAGTGAAAGCCAGGTGACCGCAGTATTCCCGAGGCCACAGTCCCCACCTGAAAGCCTACCCTCCTGGCAAGGCTCAAGCACAAACACGTTTTCACTCCATTTCTGACAAATTTGGGGGAGAGAAGTCATTACGGCAAAAAATTGGTGGGCAGATGCGTGCCCAGATGCCAATGCAGAACCTAAAAAAGGGCTAAAAAGGCAGCAGGGTGCAAAAAAACCCCAAAGCCCAAACTTTTTACAGCAACTTCCAAGGACTTTTCCCCAACCCACTGCTGCCTCCGTGTCTCCCCCGCCGCCTCCTCCGCTCGGAGTTTGATTTCCTTGCTCCTCTGTGCCCGGCGCAAGCACAAAACCAACAAAGATTAGCTCGGCATCGATCCGCGTCGAGGATGGAAATTCTCATTAGCTGCTGTTTGAGGTCTCCGGCCCGGGAGCCCGTTAACAAAGACAAAAGTAATTGCAGCAGCTACCGCACTGCTCCTGGCCTTCGCCGAAAAGCATCCCCCGGGCCGGCGCGATCAGACTCAGGATCGAGTCCTGCTCCTCCTGCCGAAAGCGTTCCCTCTGCCTGAAATTGTATTTAGCTATTAATTTTCCCGGTAACGTTATTTTTCTGTCGTTTCTGGTGAAGAGGTGAAATGGAAAAAACCCAGCCAATCTCACAGGGCTGCAAAATGGAGATCTTCCCAGGGGCTGCGTGTGAAGAAGACAAGATTTTATTAAAGACAGAGAGCTGAATTATTACAGATTTATCTTCTTTATTGCCCTAACAAAATAGAAAAGAAAGCTGGGCTGTAAGTCACTGTCAAAGAAAACAAATACGGCCCCGAAAACAGTGTGAAAAACAAACCTCCTGGCTGCATCCTCTTCAACTTCTCCCATTTCTCCCCCCGACAGCAAGACCTTCGCAGCAGCTTGGCTTTCGCACGGCATAAACAAACTTCAATCCTCTTCCAAAAAACACTCCCAAAAAAGCTCAGCTCCACCGGGTTTCCCCTAAGTCCAACCTCCCATTAACGTGGCTGGATCTACAGCATCTTCTGCTGCTCCCCCAGCCCCGCGCGGGGATGGAGGGATGAGGAAGGACCTTCAAGATCTGCTTTTGCCCCTTTTTCCCCATTTTCTCGTTTTCTAGCACTACACTTTTTGGAGAACAGGGAAAAGTTGCGCAGAGCCTTGCACATGAGGCTGGTGACACACCAAGGCTCTGTGCCCTTTTGCCAAGCCTGCACACTTCTTTCCAGCGTGCAAACCAGCGCATTTGCTGTATTTAAATACAGAAATTAATTACAGAAAATGTGCTGGTTTGCATGGCTGAAAAAAATTATTAAATACAGAAAATAGACCGGTTTGCATTGCTGAAAAATAAACGTGCAGGCCGGGAAAAAAGAGCCCAGAGGGATTGATGGCGGAATATTTACAGCTGATGGATTTGTAGGAGGTGGATGAGCCGCTCTGGGGTGGGGAGGCACCTGCCCACCATGTACCTGTGGTAAGAGACAAGTGACAAATGGGTTCAGAGGAGGCCACAAAGATGATCTGAAGGCTGGAACCCTTCTGCTGTGAGGACAGGCTGAGAGAGTTGGGGGGGTTCAGCCTGGAGAAGGTGGGGGGCTGGGAAAACCTTGTAGCCCCTTCCAGTCCTTAAAGGAGCTCCAGGAAAGCTGGGGAACGACTCTTGATCAGGAGGAGAGCCACAGGACGAGGGGTAACGGGTTTAAACTGAGAGAAGGAGGTTTTAGACTGGATATAAGGAAGAAATTTTTCACTCTGAGGGTGGTGAGACACTGGCCCAGGTTGCCCAGAGAGGTGGGAGATGCCCCATCCCTGGAAACACTCAAGGTCAGGTTGGATGGGGCTCTGAGCAACCTGGTCTAGTTGAAGATGTCCCTATTCATGGCAGGGGGGGTTGGACTAGATGGCCTTTAGAGGTCCCTCCCCACCCAAGATATTCTATGATTCTATGAATTTCCAAGGACCTATTGCTCCCAGCACTGGAAACCTGCTTTTAATTTTTTAAATTTTTAATTTTTGACTAATGCAGTGGAGCCAGGAGGAGGGAGCAGCTTTGCTGTATGTCGCACATCTCCCCGTCTCACACATATCGCAGCCCTGAATCCCAACACTGCTATTTCCTCCAGCTCCAAAAATTCCTTTTGCAACTGGTGCAAGCAACGCTTGGCTGGCATTTTCCCCCAAATCCATTGAAATTCTTGAGAAATGTATTCCCCACAGCTGCATTCTGTTATTTTTCAACTCTAAAATGCCTTGCGGTCTGGGATTCGGGATGGCTCGGTGTGGCTCCTTGGGGGAGGTTTGGTTGTTTTACCCCTGGAAGTGGGGATGGCAGATAACTTGGAGCTCGTTCACGGTGGCATTGGCACTGTGAGAGGGAGTTTGCCCCCAGGTTGAGCACGAGCAGCTGCTTGGCTGGAAGGAGGGATATCCAGCCGGGCCAGAAAAGCATTAAAATCAGTGTTCGAAAAAATCCCAAACATGAAGAAATAGTACATGCCCATTTATTTTTAAAATGTAATAAAAAGTTATTTTAAATGCAGGAAGATTAATAAGGCTCTAATTCAGCAAAGTACTTACAGATGTGCTGGCCTCCGCGTAAGTACTTCAGCAGCGCTTTTATGAATCAGGGCTTAGGGACCCAGCTTGAACTATAAAGAAAGTATGGAAAGATGTTAAATAGCCCTCACATTGTACCTGCAGCTTATACTGCACATAAAGCTCAGGGTACATGGGATTGTGCATAAATAGGGATAAAAGTTTCCATTCCCAGCCCTGTATTATTGCCTTTAATAGAAAGGTTTCCAGGAGTGGGTTGAGATCTATGTTCAACCATCGGTGCAGATGGTTGAGGCTGGGAAAGTTATCTCTTTGGTGCTCCAGGGTGGCAAAAAAACTCCGGGAAAGGACAAAAACTGTCTCAGCTCCAAGGCTGGGATCAACCAGGTATCGCCTGTGTGGGTGCAGACCTCTCAGGCTGGAAAGTCCCCAGCTCACAGGTCACTGAGGCTTTCGAGCAGCCATTGACTGGAAGCAGCAGCAGAAGATAGAGCTGTAGATATTTTAAAATTAGGTTTGATAAATATACTACAGGAAAAATACGATGTGATTGCTCATAATGATGCAGTACTGAGCTGAGCACGTTTTGAAGACTCTTTCAGTCCCATGTTTCAGGGGTTCAGTGCCTCACATAGCTTGGGCTAAAATAGATTTCCTTTTTTTTACAACATTTGGGAAGCTGTCTATGTGCTTTGGACATGCTATTGTCTTAATTTCCCATCAAGCCATGTAATGGTCTTGATTCGAAATAACACAATTTAGGAAACGGGATTTACATTTCAAAATAAATAGAAGAGCTAAAAGGATAAAATACTTTCAAGTATCATATTGTCAGCTTAAAGATATATTGCAGGCTCCAGCTTAATGTGTAACACTCCTTAATAAAGGCCCTAAAGGATTTTTTTAAAAGCAGAGAAGTAGCACAGTGAAGAAGACTACTAGGAACAAAAAAAGAGAGCCATCAAGATGCTACGGCCAAATGAGGAAAACAGAATAGAGCATAAACACTGGCAAATATAAAACCACAATAAGGCAAGTGAAAAAGATATTGCAGAACAGTTTGCCAGAGGCATAAAAACGCACGTGAAAACATAGAACAGACAGAAAGTCTACCTGGGACTCGCTGGGGCTGGCAGGTAATGGAAGTGTGAAAGGTTTTGGGTGAAATAAAACCTTGGTGGGTCAGGTAAATGAGCCCTCAGGGTGTTTGCAGTGGGAAGGGGGGGTCTGGAGACTCCCACAGCAAAAACCTTTTTATCTGGAATGGGTCTGAGGAGCTTCTTAAATATAAGTGTCACCAACAGAGATTTTGGAACAAACAGGCAAATTGTGAGAGGAGCATATTGTGAGGGTGAGATGTCACTGGCCCAAGACTTGTAAAGAGATTCAAATATAATTATGTGAATAATTAACAGCGTTTGTCCACAGCAGATGGGAAATGGCAAACTTGACACCGGTTTCTGAAGAGGCAAGCTTAAGAGCTGCGACCCAATTGGTCTGATCAATAGGCAAATTAGGAGAAAATACAATAAAGTATAGGTAAATATGGATACATAGGGATGCATTTAGCAGGTCTGATACACTGGGGAAAGGGCAACAGAACTAAGTCAAAGTTTATAATGCATTCACGTCCTTTGAAGAACTCGGTGAATGTGATGCAGGGGATTGGATGGGTATCACCTACCTGGGTCTCATGAAAGCTTTGCCACCGTAAAAGCTGTCAAAGTAATAAAAGTAGCATGAGATAGAGAAAGGGCTTCATGGATTAGCAGCTGACTAGGAAAGAAAGGAGAGGCTAGAAATAGGCTCTCATTTTCCCAGTGGGGAGAGGCTGTTGGCCAGGGCTTGGTGGTGGTGGTGGTGGTGGTGTGGGGCCCCGGCCAGGCAGCTGGCTCGTAATGGGAAAGTTTGCTGAGAAGCCAAAAATTTTAAGCTGACTGCAAAGAGTTATAGAAGGACCCAGCAAGAAAATGTCCAAGTAAAATACATAAGGGAAGATGACCTTAGCCATATCTGTCTAATGACTGGCTCTAATTGAGCTATTATCATTCAAGAAAGACATCCTGAGGTTTTACAGTCACTATAGGTCCTTCTCTTGAAAGAGCAGCTCAGAGATCAACCTAAGTCTAAAAGACAAATAAAATGTCCCAAGAAGCTTCTGTGTGTCTTTTCTAATGATGTCAATTATTTGGGTGGATGATCCATATCCCTTCTCCTGTGGGGCAGAGCCAAGGGTAGCACTCTGCTCTGTGCCCCATAGCTCACCCATTTTCACTGGAGCTCTGGCACTGTGCACCCTCTTCACAGCTTCTTCCCTGACGGGCTTGTGATAGCCAAAGGGGGAATAAACACATTTTGTATGTGTCTGCCAAAATGAGAAGCACTGGCAACCCAAACCTCAGCATTGCCTTTCTTGCCCCCTCCCCAGGAGGATCCAGGTCCATCCACATCTCCAACACCTGGCGAGGACCTGCAGCCCAGAGCCGAGTCCATTCTAAAATCACCGCATCCCTCGTTGCAGGATGCTCTCCTCCACCCCAGTTTCTCATCTGGGAATGGACTTTATTTCTTCAAGATGTTGCTCCTTTTTGCTTTTAAATTTTGTCTCCATTTGAAAGTTAAGACTAGCACAATGATGGGAGGTAGAGGATGGGCATAGTTTCCCTATAATTTACTTATACCTAATTTAGGGGAAATTCTCCTACTCTGACCTTCATCCCAGCAGACAAAGCTGGTGAAACTGATTCCCCAGGCTTGGAACACATTATCCTACTACAAGAACCATTCCTGGCAATGTTGCTTCCCACCCCCCAAGGAGAGCAGCTTCGAGAGCAGATGGCTGGGTCCCCATCCACAAAGAGATATCCAGCCGTCCCATAAATCAACCAGGCTTCCCCCATGGAACAGAATGAAAACACCCAAATCATTGCAGGATATAAGGTAGGAGAGGAGCTCTGCTTTTCCAGGGCTGAAGCTCTGGCAAAGCTCGGGTGCGAGGTCTCAGCCTGGCTCTGGTTTACCCTGCACCAGCCCGTGTATGAAAGGCTCCCGTTGCAAGGGCTCGTCAGCTAATTGCACTGATCCCTGCGTGTGCTGAAAGCCTCATCTAGCTGCTGGTATCACGCCACCATTCTTTATTAACCAAGGAACCTGCTTTTCGGGGGATGTTTGAGGAGTGCAGGGACGACAGGAGCTCCGCTAGGTCAGCCCCGGGAACCTCAGACCCAAAACTTTCCCAATTTGCAGATGCCAAAGTATTTCACCCACCAGCAAAGCCTGAACACCCACAAATGAAATATCATCTTCCCATGTTTCCGCTACAGAGGATGAAATGCGTTTTAGAAATTATGGCATATTAGAAACGAGAGACGGTCCCCTGGCTCCCGTTCAGGCAGCAGATAATCAGGGGGTTACAGGACACATCCTCCACGTCTCCAGCACGATCCAGCCCATGCTGTTCCCGAGCAGGATTCAGCTCCGGGGCCAAAAGCACGGAGCCAACGGGGGCCCGTCACCTCACCTCCCCAAACTCCTCTCGCCATCTTTGCAGCACCGATACCTGCGTCTGATTTCAGAAGAGAAGAAAGACACCCTTTTGCTAATGATTGTAGGGTCCGTGGTTAATAACTACTTGGGAGTTCAGACTTCACCGGCAGTGAGACCTAACAATTAATCAGTTTGCTCCTCTGCGTCTCGTTAGGGTAAAGAGGTGCCAGGTCGTACCGGAATGTGTTAAAAGCAGCACTTGGCCTTCAAAGTATATACACCAGGAAAGCCTTATAACTACCTCCTAGCATTTGACGTTCTTTTCATTACTATAATTTACTAAGTGCATTGCCAGGTGCTCCTGGCAGGCTTCCAGGCTGCCTTCAGCTGGGCGATGGGTAAACTCAGAAAAAAAAGGCCGTCGCTGCCCCCGAAGCATTGAAATCTGAGCATGAGAGAATAAAAAAATAAAAATAAAAATAAAGAAAAAGAAAAAAACCAACCCGAACATCCCACCAAAAAACCCGACAACCTCCCAGGTGGGTGCAGATGTCAGGAAGATGCAGCAAAAGGAACAACGTCCTGTGACATCCTGTTAAATCAATGCACAACTGCAGCTCCCGAAACCCCGAGCGCTGCCTTCCTCCCACTCGTGGCAGCTCTCGCTGTTATGGATGGTTATAGACGGTCACTTCTCCTACACCTGCTCGGTATGGGTAATTAGTAAGTCGTTAGCTTTGTAAGCTGAAAGGCTCGCTATTGTCAGGATCGGCCGAGGCGCTGGTGGAGTTGTCATTATTATGGGCTCTTTAGCAGATGGATGGCTGAAACAGTATTTCACAGCAATAAGGTAATGGCTGAGAAATGCAATTCTGGTAGCCCCCTGATTGCTGCTGGCTTTCTCTGGAATCGTTAGGAGATGAAGATGACTCGTACCTCATCAGATAATGTCATTCCTTAACAAAGGAGCTGAGTTATCCTGGAAGAGGTTGAGAGCTCCTTGCCTTTTGGACAGGGAAAAGGAACGGTTATGTGTTACTGAGGTTTACTAGTTATGTTAAATTAAGGAAGATTTTGTATGGAAACACTAGAAGAAGCTATGAAAAGATTGCAAGACATTTTTTTTTTGTGCAAAAAGAGCACACATATACCTGCTGTTGCCATTAAGAGACAGAAGATGAATGAAAAAAGCCCTTGAGCTGAAAGAAAATCAACATGAATAACATGAAGTGTTAGGCATCATGTATATATAGCATACAGCCAACTACAGCAAGAGAAAATATGCTATTGAAGGAATAGAAAGAAGAGGAAACCACTTGCTAATAAAAATTGCCACCTGCCTTTTGGAATGAAGGACTCCTCGGTTCAGACATTTTAGTCAAATCAAAGTATCCGGAAAAGCAAAAGCGACCTCATAAATCCACATCTGGACAGTAAGGAACCGTGCGGCTGGTGGTGAAATCTCATCGACTTAATGCGTGAAGGATAAGGTCTTGCTGGTTCCCCAAAGGGTGGAAGCAATGTGAGGTGGCCCTGTGGTGGCTTCTGCAGCCCCCTGCCACGCTGATTATAGGGCGACCATCCCAAACCTGCCTGGAGAAAGGGACACGTACCACTTTCTTCTCTGCGGTCTGTTAAACCCCCTGGTTTCCAGGCACGTGCTGAAGCCGCCGGTAGGAACACGCTGACATCTTTACGAGGAAGAACAGGCTGTGACAGCCCTGTGTGCGAGCGGGGAGTTATTTTGTGTTTTGTTAGCCTGCTTTTTGGGAACAGATGGGAAGAGAGCCATAGGAAGCCTCCTCGTTCAAGGACCGGGCCCAACTCGCAACTCATTAACGAGGCCTGACACAGCTAAACCCTCTGCTTGTCCCATCTGCAGCAGCCAAAGCCTCGGTGACCTGCAAACCCACCACCTGGGACCCCCAACCCCGCCACCGCTGCTTATAAATCTTCACATTTGCGGCGCGCAGCCGATCGATAATTTCAGGATGCAAATGGAGCATATGGAGGACTACAGCAAGCAAAACAAAGGCAGAAGCCACGGGCCACTTCCATGATCAGAAAGAGAAAGAGTTTCTAATTATGCAAAGGTCATTGGCTGAGCGTGATGCTACATTTAAATATTTTAGTGTGCCTTCGCCTGGATCCTCTCAGAAACGGTTGTGTGCGCGTGGGTAAATGCTCCTCTGTGTTGTCGGCAGGAGAAGGGAAGACAGGAAAAGTGCAGATGTCTCTGGTTTGTGCCACGCGAGAACTTTAAAGCCGACTCAAGCATCTCGGGGGCTTTGGGCTTCTTTTTCCCCCCCCCCTGTAGTTATTTATTCATGCTTTGACTCCTGGTTACTCTGTGCAGTTTCCAGTGTGAAGTCAAGATAAACGCTCCTGCCTCCCCAAATTCCCATCGCTTCTGTGCGACACTGACAGATGCAGGGATGGGAGCTTGGTGCTGCAGGGTGTCACTGCTACCCTGGCCACCCTGACACCTCCTCTGTGCCCACAGGGCATGGCTGGCACCGTCGGGGTGAGGGAGACAAAGTTTGACTTTTTTTTTTTTTTTTATTTTTCCCCTCCTCCCCTTTGCAAATGTGTAACAGTGAGAAGGGACATTGTCCGCAGGTCCGTGGGAAGCACAAAGCGATGGCTGTGCTGACCTCCTTATAAAAATTCAAGGCTGTCCTCATTTTTCCTGGAGGTTTTGGTGATTTGCACACACGTAGCTTTGTTGTGTGTCCCCCCTCCCCCACCAGCCCCAGCACTGGCCGGTCCAGAAGCCTCCAGTGCCAGCTCAGCCTTGCTGCCCACATAGAAGCCAGCAAATTCTGGTGTACCCAGTCAAAACCTCAACAATTAGGGGCAAATTTTGAAAATTCCTGCTTGGAGAAAAACCCTGCTTTTATTTCCAGCGATGCTGCCAGTTGAATTCAGTGAAGCTCAGTTGCTAGCACCGACAACTCAGCGTTTCCCAAAATCAAGCCCTTGAAGCCTTTCTGGCCAGTTCCTCATCGCTGCGAACGCAGGGAAGGGTGGGATGCTGGGCTTTCCAGGAAACTATTTTACATGTGTGATTTGGAGATTTTCACTGAAATATATTCCCTGGGACCGCCGAGGTCCCTGGCTGGAGTCTGTGATTTTTAAAAAGGATTAATGCTGTGGGAGCCTTCATCCAGATGCCCCTCAAAGAGGGTTCGACCTGGTTGTGTGCAGAGCACTTTACCCTCCTCAACCTTCCACTTCAAATCGGTTTTGCTTTTCTATTTCCATCCCTATTTTCCCCCCTCCCACACCTTTCAAGCACTTAAATGCTTGCTACAGGTATAAAAAATTTTTTTAAAGAGCCTTCGATTTAACAACCTGACAACTTATATTTTTGGGGGAGGATTGGGTGCTCACAGTCACGCAGGGGAACCCGTGTCCATGGGGAAGCCTTAGCTTGACATCTGGGACGTGTATGGAGTGTCCTCACCTCTCCTCATCATCCGGCAGAGTTTTTGGGGTTGATGCAGCGTTGTTCTACTCTGTTCATCTCTGAAAAGTTGGGATTTAAGCGATATTTGGGAGTGAAGAGTTACGCCGTTGGTAAACACGGGGGACGCGCTGGGTTTCTTCCCTTAGCCACAAGCAGGATTAAGGCCAAAGAGCTCCTTCCTGCCAAAAAACAGGGAGAATAATCCTGTCATAAGCTATTAATATGGAGCTGTATTGGCGCTTGGCAGCAAACCACCAAGCCCACAAAGTTGTGTTTAATTTGCTGTTAGAGGACAGACAGAGTCTTCTTCACTCAATTATACCGAGACGATATTTCAGCACCGAGCCCTGGAAAAATGCCACCGCTCAGCTCTCCGTGTCCCCACATCTCCATCCCCGGGGTCGCCGGCATTGCCCATTGACTGCTACTCCAAAGGAAATTTCAAGAGCTCCTGTTTGCTGAGATTGCCAGTGTGCAATAAATCAAGGCTGTTGCCACCCATGCCAGGGCTGCCGTGGGAAGCAGAAGGTGCTTCACGCTCCACCTCCACCCCACCAGCCCCCAGAGCCTTTTCGAGCCCTGGCTTCATCTCATTTTGGCCCCATGTGCACAGCAGAGTAGCGAGAACAAGCAGAAATAACTGTGTCCCCCCCTGAAAAAGGGCCAGGGTGGATTTTTGACTTTCCACAGGATTTCTTTGCCCTCCTCCCACCCCAGCCAGGAGGTCCCCATGTGATCCAGGCTTCCCACCGGTGCTGAGCTTTGCCTGGTGCCTTCCTGCCTTTCCCAGCTCCCCGCCGGACACGAAGCCTTCCCTCGTCATCCAGGATGTCGTTTTCTATTTTTACTCAAATCCCTTTAACTTCTTGACATTTTTAAGGCAGCAGCCTGGAGGAAATAGATTATCCTGCCAGTGGTACTGCGCGGCTCCAGTCCTTGGTTAAGAAGATAAAACTGTTTCTTTTCAGGGTTCATCACATTCCTGAACGGGCTGCAACTCCTAACTCACAAAATAAGTAACACGATGCCCGTAAGCTTTTGTTCCGTAAAACTTTGTGATTAGTCATCATATAGATGGGGAAAAACAAGAAAGAAATTTTAATATCTCATTTTAATATATACAGCCTGGGAGACGGCTGTAGCCTTTTTTCCTCAGCTCATTGAATATCTCTTGGCTTGCTCAAGTCCCATTAGAGTTAGGAAACTGGTTAGCTGCCCCAATAGACAGCCTGCGTTGTGTGGTGACATGAAAAACGGGACACAAGGATGCACTGAGCTCTTTCACAAACAGCAGTGACTGAAGCTAGGATCACTGCTGGTATTAATTTTGCCCTACACTCGCTGTGCAGGGTACGAGCTTGATATTTCCTTCTTTTTATTCTGCAACTCCGGGGCCTAATCCTGCAATTTTGGAGGCCTATTTCAAACAAAACTGCTGTTAGGTCCCACTTTTCCTTTGTTCCCAGCACATGGAGATGTGCAAAACAACCACCGCCTTAGGAGTATTTCAAGGCAGCAAGAGGAGAAACTCCAGAGCGGCTCCGGGGAGAACGCTCCCACGTTCCTGAGATTCCTCTTCCAACGCTCCACAGACAGACTCACAGTTTTATTTGCAAAAACTGGGAAAGCTTCCAAATCCCAGCCTGCAAAGCCTTCCACTAAAGAAAAAAAAAAAAAAAAGAAAAAAAAAAAAACCACAACAGGAAAATCACATTTTTCCCCTGCTGTGGAGCAAGAGACCCTTGCAAGCAGCGAAGCCCCTGCAGATGTGCCCCCGTGAAGCACAGCCTGCTGCGGGCGTTCGCCACCGATGCGCCGCTTCCCAGCAAGCGTGCGGGGCCCAGGATTTCAATTTGCAAGCACAGCTCTGGGTTGTGTCTCCCGGGATAACGTGCTCTTCATCTGCAGGAAAATTCAAGACGGGAATAAACAGCACTTGCCAGGAGCAGGGTCCCTTGGCTGAGCTCTTGCACTGATTTTCGCTTGTGTTGGTGCCTCCAGCGTGGAGCAGAGGCTGAACACCATGCTCCGGGATGACAGGCTCTTGGATTTGCCTCCATTTTCCAGCAAATGGGGGAAAAAAAAAAAAAAAAAGGGAAAAAAGAGGTGTTTCTGCTTGGCGAGGGCAGGACATGTGTAACCCCTCACGTCTTGTAGTCAAGCCAAGGTGGGCAAGCACATCGTCCCTCCAACCTGTGACTCCTCAATGAGAATGCTCGGACTGATGCGAGCAGCAGCGGAGGAACCCCTGCTCGTGGCACGATTTTGCGACGTGGGCTCAGGGCTTTGCAGCAGAGGTTTTGACTTTTGCTTCTTCATGTTTTATTATCCCACCAGAGCTCAGAAAAACCACTGACCTCGAAAGCGCAGTTATCCTTCTCTCCAAGTACTCCACTTTGTCTTGGGCAGTTACTGTTAGTGACAGCAAGGGGAGAGAAATAACAAGCTGAACCCATGGACGTTACATTGTTTTAACCTGATTTCGTACATCCTGAGCACCCCTTGTGCTGGTCAGGGAGATGGGTGAACTCCATCTTTCCACATCTCATCTCCTCCCATGCACTGTAGCCTTTCCTGGAGCCACACACTCTCACACCCAAGGGGGACAACTCCCCGACCAAAGCAAGGCAGACGGGTGACGCCGATGGACAACCTGTCTTTCAAAGGCAGGACGGTCACAGAAGAGCTGAACCAGGGCCAGAACCGCCTGGGTCTGTCTGTTGGGCAATTAATGTTTGTGCAGAGAGGTCTGACAGACCCCGTCTCGCAAATGCTGAAGCGTTGACACGTCCCACCAAGGCACATCTTGTGCTGTTGGCGAAGAAGAAGCCACTCCGTTAAATTCACGGGCTTTTCCCGCTAAACCTTCCCATCGCTCTAACTGGGAAGCAGCCCGGCGCCGATGGCCATGCTCCTATCTGCAACGGGGCGCTTGTGTTTAATTGTCAACATGGCTACAATCGGCTTGCAGATAGCCAAAGTCAGCAGTGGAGGGGAGGAGAGATGGGTGAGGCTGGACTTGGTGGGTCACGGGAAAGGCCAGTGCCCAGACCTGTCTTTGGCAGCACCAACACCCGATATTGTTAGAGGACTCAGATTCACAACGCAGCCAGGAAGCAAGATGAAAAAACCCCACATTTTCCAGCCTTATGTCTCTTCGCCAACCTTCTCCACACCCCAAAAATGTGTTGTGTCCGGAGCTGGTGCCCCAGCACCGTCCTGCTAAGAACCGAAATGCTCCCCTCACCTCCTGGTTATCGTCTTCGCTGTTTGAATGCCGACTGCGTAGACAGGGTGAAGGCAGGAGCTTAGAGGTCCCCCAGCCACCGATGTGCCCATCTCCCACGGGAAAGCCTCAGTGCCTTTGAAAGCCTCCCCTCCTGGGTGCATATATTGCTTTTGCTTTGAATTTGAGCTGCCTGACAAACACCACGCTGGGTCCGTTCCCCCCCCCCGCCCCAGTCTTCAGAGCCAAATCCGTGCCGTTGCGCTTGCACGTTGCAGCCAAGCCCTGACGAAGATGTTATCAGGAAAGGGAATTATTTGCTACTGGAGAATGTACTTGTGCCTTGCAGCTATTCGGCTGCACAAATATGTGGAGTGTTGCCGATAAGTCACCAAGGGAAGTCTGGAAAACGGATTCTGCAACAAGATAATTCTGCTCGTAGACTCTTATTTTATGTATTTCTGTTTCCTTCCTCCTTCTCCACACACCCCCCCACCACCACCACCTTTTCCATTTACATCTAAATGGGATCTTTGTTTTTTCTGAGTCAATATTTAGTCACTCGTTCCTCGTTCAAGCCCCATAGCTCAGTTTCTCAGAGCCGAGGCGTTCCCAGGGGAGAGCCGGGCCTGAGCGAGACGTGGATCCGGTGCCACGCAGCTCCTCCAGGTATTCACAGTGGGAATGACTTTTACATATGGATTCATACTCGAGTGATGTAAACGTTATTATTAGAAGTGCCCAGAAATAAATGCTGCATCCTATCTCACGATACCCGTGATATTTGGTATAACAAAAAACTAGGATCGAGTCCACTTAAGAGGTGATTTGCATCGATGTCACCAGCAGACCAAAAGTTCACATAACTTCAGATGAAGAGGCACTTCCCCAAGACCCTTCTCAAACAAGGGTGTATTTCCAGCTAATCATTTTAGATCCTCTCTCTCATGGAGACTTGCATTAACTCTGGGAAGAGACAAGAAAACCTGTCCATTAACAGATTGATTTCCACTGAGGTATCGGCCGCTCTTTGTCCAGCTATTGTCATCCAGCCCATGGTGCTCAGTTGATTTACAAGGCTCCAGTACTCATGATCATTGCTTTTTCTTGCTTTTTGCATTGAAGCTACAAGTATTTGTATAGGTTTGCTTCTGATCTTGTCTATATGCAAAAATATTACGGTCTTATCTGCAAGCTGAGCTACATCAGCTGGGGCACAAAGCCTGCCGTCATTTCAATACAAGACCCTGTTACATCATATTCTCTAGACTAGATTTAATTTATGTTTGTAAATAAACAAACTCATTAAGCAGAAGAGAAAAAAAAGAAAAAAAAAAAAAACGATCTTTCTAGACTTACATAAAGCATCTGCACAGACCTATGCTGAAATAAATACAGGTTGGGTTACAACCCATAAACATGATGTTGTTTTTTTCTCACCAGAGACCCAAATATAGTTTTTCATTTCCACCACGTGGAGAAGCTTGTAAGGTGAGACCTCAAACTGATTTCCCCAGACCTAGTTCACACAGCTGCATGGACTTTTGGGGTTTGTTTTGTTTGCTCCAAGCCTGTTCTGCCTTTGCTCAAGTCAGCTGGGAATGGGACTTGGCTGTGTGGCAGGAACTGACTTCCTGTGGAGCAGCAATGGCTGAAAACCCAGGGGTGCAGAGTTGGGTGTAGCTCCTAGGTGAAAACAAGAAGGTTTCAGCCACCATCTCAGTGCCCTGCCTGCAATGCTTGGCAGAAGTGTCATCACCTTATGGATTACCAGGAAAATAGAAATACTGGAAAGGTTCATGAGATTCACACAGGACCACTCCCCAAGCCTGTCCAGGTCTCTCTGGATCGCATCCCTTCCTTCAAGCATGTCATCAGCTGCATCTCTCAGCTTAGTATCATCTGCAGACTCGCTGAGGGTATGCTAAATCCCACTGTCTATGTCACTAATAAAGATACTGAGCAGCACCAGTCCCAACACCATCGAGGGACACCACCAAACAACCTCTGTTTGGACATTGAACTGTTGACTGCAACTCTTCGGACACGGCCAATCAGCCAATTCCTTCTCCTAGGGAAGAGCCAAATTTGTGTTGGTGGGTGGCTGTTGGGTACAAGGTATGAGCAGAGAAGAGGAACCCGTGTCCTGAGGCCTCCTGCTTTGGTAGCTAGCGGAAAGAGGATTTTCCAGACATGCTCTGCACTGGTGTGCCAGCCCCTTCCAGTCACCCACCCTCCCCTGGGAGGGAAGGGGCATAAAGGCACAGACACCCACCTCTCCCCTACCCCGCTTCCCTCTGTGGGCTCCCTTTCTGATGGCCAGTGCTGGTAGAGCAATGCCTTCTTCTCCCTCTTTTCAGCACGGCCACCTTTTCCTTGGGACATCAGCATTTTTTGAAGTGAAATACAAGAAAAAACCCATCCCTACACCTTCTTCCCGTGGGGGAGGTGTATAGCAGACCAGAGCGAGAAGCACCCATTTCCCTCAGTTGAGCTCTCCCAAGCATACACACGCAGCTTTATAGACACACATATTTAATTTTGACCAAAAGTAACTCGAATCCAGGCGAGGTGATTTAAAAACATGAGGTTGGCACTTGGCTCCAAACCCCTTCTGCCTCCTCAGCCATTGACCACAGCAGGGTGATTTTGCAGCCGGGCTCAGTGTCATTCTTCTGCCCGCTGTCTTGAAATCAAGCAGAGATTGAATTATCTAACAATACCGTTTAAAGACGAGCAAAATGCACAATTTGATTAATCTCAGCAACGCGCCGACTCCGAGATCTCAAAGAGACAGCCACGTGCATTTTAACCAAGTTAAAGCCCAGAGCTTTTCATTTCATCCTAATGGATAGCAAAGGTCATTCCCCATTTGATAAACGACGGCAGCGCTGCTGCATTTGTCTTCTGGCTGGCAGTGCTGGATTCCTCCAAAGTTGGCCTTAATGAGATTCCTCCTACCACCGGAACGAGATCCTCCAGTGAGGCACCAGCACTGGCTTTGTCGTGAAGGTACCTTGTTCTGCACGCACCCAACAGGATCAATGCGACTTCCTATCTCGCTGGCGAGGTGCCCTCAGCAGCTACGCCCCGGTGGGCTGACGTGGTCTGTGACATAAATCCCAAGTGGTGGGAAATGACTCTGCAACTAGACGTATTTCTTCTCCCCGTGACTCAGTTGAGCAACATTTTTCAGAAGGAACAGGTATCAACAAGGAATTAAAGGGCAGATTCTATATATCCCCCTTGGGGAAAATGCCTAAAATAAAGCTATCAGCCCAAATCCTGGAGGGAGGAGATTTATTTTGCTTGCAAAACCACTCAACAACATCCAGAAGCCACGGAGTTCCCAAGCTGGACCATAAATTAGCCGAAATGCGTGCATGTGCTTAACATTGCTCGTGTCTTGCACAGTGAGAGGTGGATGAATTAAAGCTGTAGGAGATGTAGGACCTCTCTTCCAAGAGTGAGGTAGGAGCCATGGGGGAAAAACGAGACCAGACAGCAGCACAGAGAGTGAGATCCTTCTGCAGAGGACAAGAACGTGGTAGGAAGCTCAGGGAGCAGGCATGGGTGCTGTAAAATCCCCAGAAGAGAAAGCACTGTGTGACAGGCCACCTCCTCCTCCTTCTCTTCCTCCACCTTCTGCTGATCAAGGAGCCCAGCAGACCATCAGGGAGGCAAAATGGGAGACAAAGCCCAGCAGACAACATCTCCGAAGAAGAAATCCTAGCTGGAGCATCAGCTGCCAAACTGGGCATGGTTTACTTGATCCCTTGTCCCAACTCTTTACTTCAACACCACGGGGTTTTGGGGCTGTTCCAGCAAGGCAAGCGGCTTTCCCAAAGACACACTGCATCTTCCCAAACATGCACAGCCCCCTGAATTTTGGGCACTCAAATGTACACTTACATAATCCCTTCTCCGAGATGGAGACATCCACCTGTATTTTGGATCTGGAGACCCCCCTGTTTTCCAGCTGCCTCTTTCTGTGAAGACAGGACAGTCCTTAGCACTGATGAGTGACTTGAAGTGATTGGGAATGCTTCAGGCACAGGAGTTTGTCCTTAAATTACACAGCCCATTAACAAGCCCAAATTAAAACACTATTAGCAGGAGATCTGAGGTGGCTTCGATTTTCATACAAATAGAAGTTTTCATACATACAGACACACAACCGAATACCAGATATTTAATATACAGTCCTTCAAATCCAGTCTTACCAACCGCAATTGTTGAAATATAGGCTGAGCCCCCCAAAACCTTAAGTCTGGCACTGAAAAAAAATCAGCACATTACAGAAAGAGCTCCTTTTTTTTTTTTTTTGATTTGACATTGGGGTTTTGAGATTTCATATTTTGAAACTACTCAGTAACCGCAAAAAAATGAACTTTTGATATAAAAAAGGAAACATGCAGAGGTGTTTTACAGGTAGTCAATGAACTGAGATAGGTAAGAAGCTCTGGGCAACCTGTTGCCCAGGTACCCAAGAGGCTTTTAATATTTTAAGGTATCAGATAGCAGCTACCTTATTCTCCCTAACCAGGACAGCTCGTGGGCAGCGAGAGGTGCTGAGGATTCACCCAGCCACTGGCCAAGCAACACAGCTCATGTGTGCCCATCACCTTTGTGGACCATCCCTTGTGGATTAGGACCTATAACGCATGAGAGAGGCGCAACACGACCAGCACGTACAAGCCAGCTAGGAGCAGGAGTGGTTTTAAAACACCTCACCTGTGGCTATCATATTATCCTGCTCTCTTTACATCTGCTTTTTCACCATCTCCATCACTACCAGCGTCTTTCTAGGCCCTTTGGGCAGGGAGAGGACCGCAACGAAGGTCTTGCGCTGCCTTGAATGATCACACGCTCCCGCAAAACCCCATGACTTCAAAGCCCAGAGCATCCCTGGCCTAGATGCCGGCCAACACAGGGCTGAGCCTTACCTTGGGGGATCAAACCAACCCCCTCAGTCCCAAAATCAAAGGGCAGCAACTGTGCTCGGAGCCGACACATGATGAGCCCTGCTGACTGCCAAGCCGTTCCCATGCCGGGCAGCAGACGTGCACACACAAGGGCTCCTTTCATCCTGGCCTCCAAAAGCCATCTCCTCTTGGGCGGCCACGCGGCCCTCTCTGTCCACATGACTTCACCGCCCGCCTTTGCCTCCAGACAGGCAAAGAAATCACGGCAGTAGAGTTTAAAGAGCTGCCAGCACCCAAAATTCCTACTTATTAGACATAATCATAATCCTGTAACGGCAATATAGTACGTTATAATTTTCAAGGGGAGGGGGGAATCTTCTTGACATCTTGCCTCTCTGATTCACCAACCTGAGTGCAACTATGGCACACCAGTTATGGGGTATAGACACTTCATGTGCGAGTCAAAAAGGGAGAGGGCTTGGCGTGAGGTTTTTTTACCCTTGCTTGCGATGCAGGACTTGCTCAAGGAAATTTCAGAGCCCACCAGACTCAGCCCATCGTGCTTGGGGACATTATTTACACCCCAGAACCACCAAGTGTCCCACTCACAGGCCAGGACTCACCTCTCCAAGCCTCTGTACAAATAAAAGGAGCCAGAAACGTGGTGCTGAGGGACATGGTTTCGTGGTGGACTTGGCAGTGTTAGGTTAACAGTTGGACTCAATGACCTTAAGGGTCATTTCCAACTTAAACAATCCTATGATTCTATGTCCTGCAAAGAACCCGCAGCTTAAGCAAAGCAAGAGAGCAGTTTTGAGTTAGATACGTACGTTTTGGTGGTTGAATTGCTGGGTTGCTCCAGGGACAGGCTGCATCCACGCCTCCCCTTCCATGGATGGATGGCCCCAGCACTGCAAGGATCAGCTCATCAAAGGTTGGCTCCAGGTGCTGCAACGCTGCAGCAAGGGCTCTCACAGCTGCTGGAGCTTTTAAGCATTAAAACACAAATAAGATTTACTGGGAGTTGCTGCAATTTCAGCAAGGCTGACTTACAGGGCTCCATCCCCCACTGAATGCAGATGCTGCTGTAGGAACTGAATGCATTTCTTGAGGGGTCTCCTTTGAAGCCCCCCCCCAGCAGACACCTCCACATTTCCCTCACCAGCACTTTGTCTCCATCCTGGGCTCTGCTAATAAAACACAAGGCTGCATTTAAATATGAGGCAGTGACAGTCCCTGGGACTCGTTAAAGGTTATCACGGCTGAATTACTCATCCTGGAGGGGAAGGCGGAGGGAAGCAGCTGACTCACATCATGGCAACACGGAGAGGGGCCAGGGAGAGCAGAGCCCTGATTTTCCCCCGCCCCGGGGCTGCTATGTGAGCACGGGCAGTGATTTTCCTCCGTAACTGCTCTTTTTCCTGACTGCTCTCCCCAAACGAAGCTCTGACGAGCAAGAGAGAGGCTTAATTTCCCGTACGCGTGTGTGTGCATATGTACCTGCGTGGGGCTACGGCTGCTTTTCCACCTGAATTTATAACATCTCTGGCAGCCTCCGCATGCCTCGCGTAACCCAGGGGTCTAAGCCTCTTCTCAAAACTTCCCCCACACGCTGCACGTCCCATCCTTACCCCAGCTCATTTCCTGCTCTTTACTAAGGGTAAAGCCAGCTGACAGGCATGTACATAAATTACCCCAAAAGCCATGAAGGCTCTTATCACAGCTAGACACCCCTGGTCACCCTGAAGGACATGGTGGAGCCCTCTCCCTGCCATGGGCAGGCTCAGCCCTGCTCCTGGCGTGGTCCAGGGGAGCCACAGCTCTGCTGCAGGATGGGGAAGGCAGGCTGCAGGCAGACGTGTGGGGGAAAAAAAGGTCATTTCTTGGCATGGCACTGAGTGAGAGCTGCATTTTCTGCCTTCTGACAGCGTTAGCCAGAGCGTCCAGATGTCCGAGGCATCTCTAGATGAAAGGACCCATAAAGTCGACCAATTCTTTCTTGGTTTGGGGCATGGCCAAGGTGTAAAAGCAGGCCCCTGGGAGCTGCTTTTACTCAATCCTGACCTTTCAACCTTGATTACTTTATAGCAGCCATTGAAAAACATCCACCGTGTTCACCCAAGCACCATGGGTGACACCTCCTGGGAATGGTGTGGCTATGGGAGAGCTGGGAGAGGGCTGCGGAAAAGGCGCTTTCCCCACGAAACAGAGCAAACTCCTCTCCCTGCAAAGCAGCCTTCCTTTTTTTTTTTTTCCAGCCGTCTGTGTTATTTTTGTGTTGTGTTGCAAGTTAAAAATACCCCTTGCCAGCAAGAACGGAGCTATTTGGGGCACCCTTGTTTATCTTTGCTTGGAAAGGGTGCACGCCGCCATCAGCTGCCTCCTTCCTCCTAAAAATCATCTTCTGCAAAAAACATTGATCCTATACCTGGTCTGTGGCCCCGGAGAGACACTGATGGACGTGATGGGCTTTCAGTCAGGCCCAAAAGTCACCAATGAAAGGGGAGAAGGACACAAGTGCCCATCAGATGTAGGGTGTGGGGGAGATCTCCCCAGTTTCTTCCCCGGGCATCAGAGTTTCTGGCTTTTGAAGGGGTTCCTGCAAGCACATCCCTGGCTGTAGGAAAAACAAGAAGGTCTGGACATCAACATGGGAGGTTTTTCCTCGCTGAGCATCTCTGTGGCACCAGATGCCCCAAAGACCCCAGGTGCTGGCTGAAGGGGAAGCCGGTAATGAGCATAAATAATTTGTGGGTGAGGCTGGAGCCCACCCCCCTTGCTCATGGAGCTGCCACTTCAGGGAGAGAAACAAGATGGGAAGGGTCCTCCTGACTCCTCGCCATGGGAATGCAGGAGAGAAGTGCCTAGGAAATCCAAAGCCCCTTCAGGATCCTAAACAAAAAATAATTCGAAAGAGCTATTCATTAGCAGCTGCAACTGATTGCTAATTGCAGCCAGGGAGTATCACCGCTCACCCAAACAGCATCCTGTAACTCGTTAGCTCGGGAAAAATTGTTCCCCCCCCCATCTTCCTTGGCAATATTTGGTTGTTTTATTTACTACAGGGCATTTTAAGACCCAAAAAGCATTCCTGGGGAAACTGTAGCACCCTGTGTTCAGCAGTGCCGTGCCCTCATCAGTGAATCAGGCCTTTCTTTACGTCCTTTGACATATCGCCTTTTTTTCTTTCCAGGCTAAAGTAATCCGGGAGCAAAAGTCTGGAATCTAACCACAGGGAGCACGAAAATATTTAAACAAGCTGGTTTAAATCAAGGCTTTGACTTGCTTTTGTAACGGCCTCTTTGGTCAAGGCTTGAGCATGCTGCTGCCTTTTGGAGCGGGAAGCAGAGGATGGGTTTGCTCCATCTGCTCTTGGAGCGAGCGTGGAGGCAGAGGCACGGCCTGTGGTCTCCAATCTTCTGCAGAGAGAAAAGAATTCCTTTAATCTTCCTTTTTTTTTTTTTCTAATTTTTTTTTGTTAACCTCTACAAGGGTGGTTTTGATCCAGCTACAGCCACCCGGGCTCCTACCTCTCGTCTCCCTCCATCCTGTGGCTGCTGCTGCATGTGGGACAGTGCAGAAGAAACCCTGGAGCACCAGAGGTGACATTGACCCTCCCAGTGGCTCCTATTTCTTCATTTCTCTTTTTGCTTTGCCTCCAGGCACCTGGAGGAGCCTCATGCCTCTGTTTCCCACCCGTCCCCAGAAAACGTGGCAAATCCAGGCCCTGCACCCAACGGGGGCTGGAGCAGCCCAGTCTCCCTGCTTTCCAATGTAAATAATGACTTTAATTAGAAACTATGTCTAATTAACCATGAGGAGCTGATGACTCAGCTGACTGTCAAAAGGCTTTTTGCTCTGGTTTCGAGTTTTCTCAACTTGACCCTGCGTCTGCCCCCGTGTGCATTAGTGCAGACCTTGAAACTCAAGGAAATACAAATTACACCAGGTCCTTCAAGCCGTGACATCTTTTCGAGGGAGGTGGGTGAAACCCCTCCTTGCAGGGGACCTCCAGCCTCCTGGAAAGGAGATTATTGCTGTCCTCATTTGAATTTTAAAAAGCAAACAAGCTCTGTTGGTTCAGACATTACGTTTAGACTCGGGGTGGTAAATAATGCAAGGTTTGCTCTTTTTATCAGCTTGCTCGGCAAATCAATTGGAGGACTCGAAACCGTATTGTCATCATAAACGAATGAATTCATTAATGCCCATTGTTTGCCTTCGTGTTTTAATCGAACGCAAAGCAAATATACACCCGAAGAGTGTTTGCTGAGACAGTCAGCCCGAGTCAGGCAGGACTGAGATCTCCTGCTGGTTTCAATTCGCCTGGAAGAAAGAGGAGACAGAGACTAAGGGGTGGCAGGACCTCGGTGAAGATGACCGGCACGCTTGGGACTTGCATCTCCTCTGCTATGTATATCCTGAAGGAAAGAAATTCAACTTTTGGACACCCCCCCCCCTGCCCCTTGGGAGGCATCTCAGGAGCGGAGGGATGTGTCTGGCTGAACTCCCACCCCTTGCAAAGCCTGTTTGAGAGATCTCAGCAAGTTTAAAGCCTCTGGACAAAGCACGACATGTGAAAAAGTTATTTCTTTAAACACTCTGTGCACCCTCTGACAGCCCTCGCTGTATTCCCTCTCCGTGAATCACCAAGACCCAGCCAGAGCAGCTGTACTGGTGGTTACATGTCTTCAGCAAATATGTTCTTTGGCACCGAGCTGAGCGGTTTTGATGTGCAAAAGGGGAGAGATGCAAAGGCTCAGCTCCCTTGCTGTCCCCGGGGTTCAGGAGCAATAACCCACGGTCCCATCCAGCCCCACGAGCCTGCGACGGCGGCAGGCAGGGAGTCTGGAGCATGCCAAGAGGTTTTTTGTGTCCCCTTCCCCCAGCAGACCCTTCTTCCAGGCGTTGGGGAGCAGGGGCAGATCTGGACATGATGCAGGATCCAGCTCTTGTGCCCTTTTCCAAGCCACATGGGTCCTCCTGGGACTTTGGCAGCGGGAACGAGGGAAATTCACTGTATTTGCCAAATATCCAGGTACCTGGGACCACGGCTGGCTGGAAAGCATTGCAGATACTCCTCTTAATGGACTTAAAATCATAAAAGAGGTGCTTTCACCTCACTTTCTCAGCGGCAGAAAAGTCCCTTCTGCTGTCCCCGAGGTAAGTCATCTTGACATGGCCCCTGCGTGGCTACATAGGGATTAATCTGGCCCCAGATAGTGCCTGCCTCAAACCCAGCCGCCGCCAAAACCGAGCTCATTTGCACATATTTATCGTCAGAAAAAAAATAGCCGCTCACTGATCCAGAACGTTCATCTCTAAATATTTACAAAGCATTATTTATCCGAACGAAAGAGACATTTTTCCACTCAACAAACCAGGCATATGGTAGCGGCGTGCAACAGGAGATGGATTGCGCCGAGTAATTCTAAACAGATTTAACGCCAGCAATAATTATTTTTAATCAGACAGAAAGTTCCCTGGGTGATAACTGAACATCTAGCATTTGAAAGTAATTGCACCGGCCCCCATTGCTGGGATACTATTTGTTCAAATATTCTTGTTGTGCCTTTTGATACTTCGGCGCAACTTCAACCCCCCCCTTTTCCATCTCCCTCGGGGATGGGATAAAATAAAAAAAAAATAAAAAAGGAGGAAAAAACCCCCAGCCCCAAGCCCTCTGTCATTTATTTCAAACATGTCTTTTAATTACAGCACTGCATTTAGATAGTGTACAAAATATTCCGGGCTGGATGCCTATTTAACAGACTCCCTGGTTGCTGCTTGAAGCTGCTCGGCAGAACACTGTGAATCATTATAAAATCTCCCACTTCAGTACGTACCGAGGAAAATGGAGAACAAAATGTACTGACAGAAAACATTTAAGAAAGAATGACACAGGAGGAGGGATTTTGCCAGGCTTTAGTTTTTCGGAGGAGTTTGATACATGCTACAGACGGACCCAGCAGGTTCCCGGCCCCGAATCGCTCTCCCCTGCGCCACAGCTCGAGGTGTTTTGTGTAACCCGCCTGTCCTCGCCCCAACACGCTGCAGAGCTCACAAATACCCTTCCAGGGGCTCCGAGCTCCCAGGAATTTTTTTTGTAATGCTAGCAAAGCACGCCTGCAGAAGCTAGGGAAACCTTTGGCATCTCTTGCAGGCAAATCACAGAACCATGGAGTGGTTTGAGTGGGAAGGGACCTTTAAAGGCCATCTAGTCCAACCCCCCTGCCACGGGCAGGGACATCTTCCACTCGATGAGGTTGCTCAGAGCCCTGTCCAACCTGACCTGGAATGTTTCCAGGGATGGGCCATCTCTCATTAATTAATTTTTAATTATGGTTTCCTACTCTCTGCTTGCCCGCGGGCAGAGAGGGGACGGCAGAGCCATGCTCCCGCGCTGGGACCAGTGCCTTTCCCCATCGCCTTGGGACTGTGACCCAGTGCCACATTTGAGACCTCCCTCAAGCCCCTGGCAGGCTGGCATGGCCGTAGCCAGGCAGTCCGAGACCCCTCGATGCTTGTTGTCGGCTGGGGAGGTGAGGAGCGATGGCAACGCGATGCCAAGGACAGGCTGAGCTGGAAACTCAATCTCTCCGCCAGACGGGGGAAGGAACATGATCTGGGGAGGTGAGCAGGGCACACAAATAAGGCTAATGGCATATTAATGAAAAACAAGATCTACCTGGGAACGGCTCGTCCATCTGGTGAATAAGCCCCTGTAACAAGCTTACGTGCTGCCCTTACCTGGGCTCCTCGTTAGGCACCGGGAGGGCGCAGCAGCCCCCAGACCCTGCCCGCCAGTCCTGGGCTCAGGGTTGGTCCCCTGCCACCGTGAGAAGAGCAAATCCCCATGCTCAGCCCTCAAAAGCAACATCTCAGAAAAGATTAAGTTATGTTTCTGGCAGGGCTCAGGGTTTTCAAGTCCCCTACAATTACGGTGACAATTACAGGGCTGCTAACTGCTGTTGTCAGAGTCAGGAAAGCAGCGTAGGGGTCTGCTGCAATTTAAAGGTTTATTCGTGTAGTTTCCAGCTTAAGAGAATTTTGATTCCTGCTGGGGGATATAACCAACACCAGGACTTCATTGCCCAAACCTGCAGAGACACACTGCGAGGAGTAGTCCTGGCCCTAACGAACCTGCAGCTGAAGATCAAGGGTGCAGGAGAAACGAGGAAAAGCAGCGCAGAGAGTGCACAGGACAGCTTCTCATTTCTGGTCCAGAAGAATATGAGTCTGAAAGGAAAATGCTTTGGGTCTGCCATGCTCACAGATGCTCAAGGTATCAGTCTCCTTGTCCCAGAGAAAACTTATCCAGGAGAACCATGAACATCTACATCACCTTGGGATATTTGGCTGGAGCTACATCTCAGGGCATAATACCTCTTCCAGGAGAGCAGAGGAGTTCAGGAAACCCTTTGGAGCCTCGCCTGGGGGTCCAGCACAGATCCCATAAAGACAGATTCACTCCTTTAACCTCCAAGGCTCTCCTGCCTGTTAGCACATTTCTGATAAACCAAAGGAGGTGACCACTGAAGCCAGGAACGTGGCTGATGGGAAGCAGGCTTCTCATCTTCAGTTTCAGGACTGGTAACAAAAACCTTCTTATTCAGCAAAATCTATCCCCTGCATGTGAGAATTGCTCTAACCTGCCTCTAAATGTGATGGACTTCTCGGATCGTCCAACCGTTGGTGTTCAGGAAAGATAAATGGGATTTTTCTTACACAAAAGAGCACACACTGGCTGAGCTGAAACACACTTGTTCCAGCAAGCAGGAAGCTCAAGGGGAATCATCTTATGCCTCTGAAGTGATACCATCAGGCTGAGAAGGTCTAGGGCTTGAGGTATAATAGTCAAGATTATTTTAGGCAGGAAAAACCAGCTGCTTCATCCCAAGGACTCAGCCAAGTGCAGGGAGATGACTCTTGACTTCTCCAGCTGGGCACTGGGGTGCTCCTCGGGAGAATTTGGGGAAGTGTTGGGAGGAACTTCTCATGCAACCTTGGGTTTGACTGTAAATACACCCAGGAGGAGACCCACCCGCCCACGCCAGCCCCAGCAGGACGCAAGGCACAAGACCCGCCAAAAACCTCCACCAAGGCTCCACGTTGACCTTGACTTTCAAACAAACCCCAGCCCCCCCGCAGGACCAGGTGGTTGGTGGGTTTTGCCGTGTTCCCGAGCAGCCGGGCTAAACTTTGTGACGATGCCCAGATTTAGTAGCGCAGAGGCGAAATGATCGCTCGTTATTGCCGGCATCAAAGCCGTGCTCTTCCAAGGCGCAGCGTTATCAGCAGTTCATTATCCCTCCCGCCCGCCCAGGCTCCTCGTCCGGCCGTAATAAGGCGAGCGGCAGAAGTCAAAGGCATCATTCTGGGGAAAGCTCTCAGGAACCGTTCATCAGTGCTTGCCCTTTTATAATGAGAGCCATCTAATTTGCATGCTCATTTAACGCTATATCCTACACCCGACAGCACGTTCCAGGTGCCTTCTTCCTCGATCTGAAACCCAGCCCATTTACAAAACCAGCGTTTCCCTTAAATCGTAATTCGGTCGCTGTGACCCCGCGGAAGCTTTAGCAAACCCCTTTGTGTCCAAACAGAGCAGCCTCCCGAACGCTTTACCCAAGCACCCTCAGCACGAGGTGAAGCATGTTCCAGTCCAACGAATTAACAGATCTGCAAGCTTCGTCCCATTAACAAATCCGAAATGCCTAGGGGAGAAAAATAGGGAAATCATTCCTAGGTCTGTTCCTGCTGCGGAACAAACACCCTTTCCCTCCAGGGAAGCCTCTCCCGCTTCCCTCGCATGACCCTTTCCGAAATCCCAAGTGTGGCTGGCAGCCCATGAACCGCCCTGCGAGGTCCTATCCCAAAAAAGCACCAAGAGGACCTCACAACTCATCTGTCTGGAGGCTGTCGGCTTGCAGGAAATATTCAGCGGGGGACAAAAACATCAATTTTTCCCCATTTCTGGGCTGCTGTTTTATAAAGCGCTAATGCAATAATGGGGTTCCCGTAACGGGAGCAGCACACAGCAGGTCAGAGGGGCTTTGCTGTGCCCACACTCCCCCACGTCTCCTTCTCTCGGGCAGAGCTGAGCATCCCCCACCACGAGCATCCTTCATCCCGGTCCCTCCAAGCTCCCACTGGTCCCCTGTCCCCAGGGCAGAGCACCACGCAGCCAGCAGCACTGCTCCCCCCATTTTTACAATGTCCAGACCCCACCAAATCTTCCAGTCATAGAATCATAGAATCATAGAATGGTTTGGGTTGGAAGGGACCTTAAAAACCATCCAGTTCCAACCCCCCTGCCCTGGGCAGGGACACCTCCCACTAGAGCAGGTTGCTCCAAGCCCCATCCAGCCTGGCCTTGAACCCCTCCAGGGATGGGGCAGCCACAGCTTCTCTGGGCAACCTCTTCCAGTGCCTCACCACCCTCACAGTCAAGAATTTCTTTCTAGTATCTAATCTATTCATCAATCTAATCAGTCCATGCCTGCCTCACCAGTTGAAGCTGTACTGGTTTTATCACCCTCTGCACACTCTTAAAAACAGCCCGGGGACCTCCCAGCATCATCAGGACACGGCTCAGTCCCCCATTCCAGCTGAAAGGAGCCGGCTCCAGCCCGGTGCAAGGAAGCCTTTTCAGATATTCTACTTTTTTATTTTATATTTTTCATGGTATATGCATGGGAAAAAAAAATAAATCATGTGATGCTATTCATAGTCACTAGTAACATCACCATGAGCTCCGGGTCACCGGGATGCTGTGGATGAAAAGTCGGGGAGCTCAGGGTAATATGCACGGAAGGGGATTTCCCAGCTCAGCCCCCAGTTTGCTGCTGGCAGAAACGGTCCTGTCAGATCTTTCATCAATTTAACAAGCTCTGCCTCAAAATTAGTTTTCAGGTCTTTCACCCCCGACAATCCTATTAGCCCCAGTCATCCCAGGATCCTATAACCGCGCACCGATCTCCTCGTAGATTTATTCCTGCCCAGTTCAGAGTGATTTGTTTTTCTGCTGACATCGCCCTTCGAGTTAAATCAGTTTGCTTCCCTCCCTGGTGTTTACATTCCCGCTGTATTTATAGACAGGCATCACGTCCTCTCCCAACCTCCTTGGCCAAACACAGAGGATATTTTTCATGGCCTCGCCTAAAATAGGCCCCTTTTCCCCCGGCGACCCTTTGCTGCACCTGCTGTGATTTGAACTCAGCTTTTTGGGGATAAAGATTAGAACTCCGTGGCACATTCCCAAAGAGGTTTCTCCAGAATTTCAGGGGCGTTTAACTATCTCCTCATATCTGTTTTGCTTTAGGGTCGCGTTTTCCTTTTTCCCAGCAGCACCTTATATAAGTTGCACACAGCAAATACGCTGAGGTCTTTCTCCTCCTTTTAATTCACACTCATGAGCCCTGAGTGTAGCGAAAAAATCTGCTTCATCCCCCAAATTCATCAGCAATATGGCATTTTGCCCTGTTTTGAGCCCCCTCTGACTCATTCTCTTGCTTTCCCAGCCCTTCCCCAGCCCACAGTAACACCACTGACCCTTAAATTCCGGCTGCAATCTCCTCTCGGCACACGGACAATGCTTTAGGGAAGGCGGGCAGACCTCAGCCGCCGTATTTTCCTTGCCTGGAAAGTTTGCTGCCTTTCAAAGAAAGAAATGGAGTGTGAGAAGGTTGGGCTGGCACCATCTACGGCAAAACCCCTGCCGCCGCACATCCCCTTTTCTAGTCCTCGCTGACAGCCAGCGAGAAGAAACCCAAGGGAGAGCATCTTCATTCAAGGTTCTCCGGCCGGGGATTTAATTTTCATATAGCTCATTAACTCACCCAGCAGCGAGCTTGCTGCCCACACTTTATAACTCCAATTATTCCCTCCATCCCCTTTCATCCCGCAGCCTCCCAGCCTCGCAAGCTCAAGAAAATAAAATCATCTCAATGACTAGCTCTTTTTTTTCCCCCTTTTCAAGTATTTTCTATTCTCCAGTCAGATGATACCACCTCTGACTTCTCTGTCCACAAAGGGCTACTTTAAGTATTTGATGTAAACGCTGCAGGGAGAAATACTCACTCCATTTCGGGTTATTATCTCACCAGAATACCATATATTATCTAGCAATCTCCAGCCAGGCAGGGGTTCCACTGTATCATCGCATTATCTTGTTTGGAGCACACAGATTGCTCACTACGTGGTTCTGCCCACAAAGAAGGATACATTAAAAAAAAAAATAAATAAATAAATAGAGAAAGCATCCATTCAGGCTGGTGGTAATATCCTGGTTGCAAAAAAAATAATGAAGCAATCATTAATGGCCCGGGATTCACCGCAAACACACAGAGTTTCCCAAAGCCTGGCTTGAAACTGTAACACTTGGCACGTGTAATATTCTCTGTGACACTGCACACACGCGTGTGTCAGCGAGGGATGCTGAGGTTCACGGCAAAAGGCAGAGTTTAAACATCAGAGCTGCTTGAACGCATCAGGGGATGGCGCCTCGCGCTGTGTCTCCTCCTGGAGCTCAGGCACTTTGCATGGTTTAAAATACATTTTTTAAATATTAAATGCACACATTAAAATACATATATTCCTTTAAAATACATTATATATATATAAGAATATAATATATTAAAATAATACTATATATTACAAAATATATCTCGATATCTCGATATCTAGATATATAGATATAAAACAGACACGGACCTGTTGCAGTGTGTCCAGAGGAGGCCACGGAGATGCTGGGAGGGCTGGAGCCCCTCTGCTGGGAGGACAGGCTGAGAGAGTTGGGGATGTTCAGCCTGGAGAAGAGAAGGCTCCAGGGAGACCTTAGAGCCCCTTCCAGTCCCTCAAGGGGCTCCAGGAGAGAT
>JAOXNO010000041.1:4440521-4451495 GCA_028565335.1 Limnodromus scolopaceus | reverse complement strand
AGGCTGAGATTTTTTGCACTGAAGATGGTGAGGCACTGGCCCAGGTTGCCCAGAGAGGTGGGAGATGCCCCATCCCTAGAAACACTCAAGGTCAGGTTGGACGGGGCTCTGAGCAACCTGGTCTAGTTGAAGAAGGAGCCACGTCTGTTGCTGACCCTATGTGGGGCAAACCACAGGAGAGAGACAGGCCCTGAAGTGAGCCCTGGCAGATGGGGATGCCCAGACATGCCTGCGAGCTTTCCAGCTCCCTTCCCATCCTCGAGCATGATATATCTGCATTCACACCTACAAGTTATCAGGCATCTCGCCTGTCCACGCAGCAGGCGATTTCCCTGGGTGTCACCAGTTTTCGACCTACATATCCATGGTGTTAATTACGCTCAGGAAGAGCGGCAGCCTCGCCGTCACGGAACAATCTTCACGCTTGTCTGCCTTCCTGCCTGCTTCACGTGACTCCTCCAAGTCCTCTGCGACCAACTTTCTGTGCTGTGCAGCCTTTCCCAGCTCCACCAGTTCTGAGCACGTTGCCGCCTTTGATGGATCATTCAAAGACTTCAATAACCACGTCTCGGGTTTTTGTAACCTTTCCTGAGCACTGCCTGCTGCTGTTGTTTACATCTGGGACTTTGAATCACACAACGGTTCCTTCATAAAGACATAAAGTTCCTCGCACTTGGGCTGAATTCGGGGCTCGGAATTGTGCCTTTCCATGTGTTTGTATATATTTTCTGTGTCTGCCACGGCCAGGCAGCAGCTCTCTGCTTCCTGGGGAGAAATTGCTACTTCAAAAACATCCCCCGCATAGTTACACTGAGTTCTGAAGGAAGAGAACAAAGCGTATGGTGCTACCAAGGCAGAATAAAGGAGGTCAAAGTGCTTCAGAGGTTCCTGCAAGCCTGGAAAGTTTCTGGAAGTGGTGCTGGGAGTGGGGAGGACTTGCAAGGGAGGGGGTGCTGAGGGGAAAGTGGTTTTCCCCTATTTTTTCCTTCTCCATTGGCTTCCCCATGCCCCCCAAGGAACCCCCGTGGGGTACCTTTGCTCAGGAAAGGGGACTGGTCCCATCACAGACCAACAAGCAGACAGGGGAGGCAGAAGGGACGCAGAGCCCCAGAGGGTTGGAACCCAAAGGTGAGCTCAAGTTACACATTTGGGGGACAATTTCAAAGCAAATTCAGTATTTTAGGGAGCTCAGGAATAAGTAACATTACATGTGTAGACCAGTCCACCACAGAGGCACCCTTGGGGTTTTACACCGGTTAAATGAGACCTTGATTTATGTCATCTGCCACTCAAAGGTCTTGGGGCTCCTCGGTTTCCAAGATGCTCTACCGAATCCAGGCCAAAAAACCAGCTTTACTGTAGGAGGCGGGGAACATCCTTATGGGCTGTTGTCCACCCTGGTCTGGAGCCTCTGGGCTTGCCTCTTCTCCACAGACTGTGGGGAGCCCAAGAGACTTCGCTTCACTCCAGGATCAACATCTGCATCTTCTGGGTAAGGTTTTAACCTGGGTCTGGTCCTCTTGCCTTGAACCATTCTCCAGAGACGCTCGCCTTAAGGCAAGAGCAGCTGAAAGGCCCTCGAGCGCTGATGGAAAGGAGAAGAAGATGGGGGAGAAGCAGGGGTTAATTGTTCGGACACTTCATCTCTGACACCAAATCCCTTCCAAGACAAGAAGCCAAAAAATCATTTCAAACCAGCAGCTGGAAAAGTCACAAGGGAAACTGCCGTGTTGAAATACTGTCTTTGGCGGAGCAGAGGAGCACACTCAGAGGCATGGGTCAGCCAGCACCTCTTCACCCCCAACCTGAACCTCTTCACCCCCAACCTGACCAGACACCAGCAGCCCTTGCCATGCCAGGGCTGAGCCACCGGCGGTGACACCCTCACACCTCGGATGGCCCCACATCGTCACCATTGTCACATCGTGGCAGCTGCACAGCCAGAGATGCTGGGAGTGGGAGCTGCCTCCCCCACCAAGCTTTCCCACAGGCGGTGGACTTTGATGGCTCCACATAAACACCTTTCTGCTCAAGGAGCACTAGCTGGAAAACAGGCTGCTTCTGGGAGAGGAGGCAGTGGTCCGTGATGTGCCTCTTGGCTGTCCATATATTCTCTGGTTTTCACAATAACAGCAGATACACTGGGCCAGAGGTGCCTGACCACTTACCATAGAATCATAGAATGGTTAGAGTTGGATTGGACCTTAAAGATCATCTAGATCCAACCCCCCTGCCCTGGGCAGGGACACCTCCCACCAGACCAGGTTGCTCAAAGCCCCATCCAGCCTGGCCTTGAACACTTCCAGAGATGGGGCAGCCACAGCTTCTCTAGGCAACAATGAAGTTTTAAGAGTATATATGATGGTGAGAAAACTCTGCCTGCACATGGACCTAAGCAAACCTTGATCGAAAAAGGTGGAGGGAAAATCAAAACAAAACTCCTTTTTTTTTGTCTAGAAAGGTTTGCTTTGTTTTGTGTTTTTGTGCCTCCTCTCTGAAGAAAAACAAAAAAAAGAAAAAAAAAAAAAAAAAAAAAGCCCAGCATATTTCTAGGGAAAAAAAGCAAACACATGTGTTTTCTTCTTTCTCTTTCTGGCTAGACCCAAGACAGTTCAGCTCAGTAGCACCGCTGTTGGGCCTCCTCAGGCTTGGGGCTGAGGCATGTCTTGCTCCTCTTTTCTCTCCAGCTCAAGTTTCGGAGGCAAAATTCATCTCCCGTGGCACCATGCCATATGCCATCGAAGAGCAGTGCTCTAGGTAGCAGGGCAGGGACTGGTGGGGACGCACCGATGGCCTGACATCTCAGTCCCCCAGCCCACCTCCAAACCATTTTTTTCCAACCCACCACAGCCTCCCCTCTCCCCGTGCCTCGATTCTTTCTTTCCTGAGTTCCCGGAACCAACATTTTGGCCCTTGGGCTGGGTTCCTCCCTGCTCTCGGGGACCTCCTCTCTATTTACTTTCCCATCGTGTTTTGCCTTCAGCACATTCCTCCCAGCTCCAGCAGATCCCTTGCAAGACGCCGCATTTTTCACATTGCTGCCGTAAATCCCACAAATCAACCGTTAACAGCGAATATTGGGTGACCACACACCTTCTCTGGCCCTGGCCAGAGAACATCAAGCTACCTGGGCCTGGATCAAACATGGAGGGGGAGGGGGGTGTTGTGTGTGGGTTTGTTTGGTTTTTTTTTTTAACCCAGCATTTTATTTAACCAAGAAAACCCACCCTGGGGTCAGCAGGGACCCAAGTGCCACCCCGGGAGAGCCCCTCCACAGCCTGAATGAAGCCTCTGTTGCGGCTCACACTGGCACCGCTATGAGAGATGCCCCAGGCTCCCTATTGTACGGGTACCCCTGCCCTGGGGGGGTGAGGGGGGGGACATGACCGTGCCACCCTGCCCATCTGAACCCCCTGCCGACACACACAGCCCCCGGAGCAGATGTGCACCACGAGGCATCGGGGCTGAAGCCCCCGCAGATCCAGGGGCAGCAGTAATTCCTGATTTTTGCAAAGCCTGGGGGCGGAGCGAGGAGCCAGAGAAGCCGTGGACATGGAAACCTCCTATTTAAAAAATAATTCAGCTCATCGGTTGCTGATCCTGCCTTTTCTTCTCCAAAATTAACACTCTGCGGCCACAGCAGCTTGTAGCCAGATTTTGTGGCAGAGCTGGGCTTGGCTGTTATGAAAATTGTCCATTCTGATCCACACCCGAAAGCAGCAGAAGCTGCCCTTTTCCCAGCACCCACCAGCCTTTTCTTCTGGCTTTCATGGACACCGTACAGGTCATCTACGGTGCTGGGCTGAGCCCCAGGAGGGAGCAGAGCCAAGGACTGGGGCTACAGCCAGCGCAATGAAGTCCCACACTGGTGGGCTTGCGGTGATGTGCCAGGCGTTTGGCTACCACCATCATAAGGTCTATGGCCCATTTGGGAACCCAACCTGAAGCCAGAGAGAAAAACGTTTCGGATGCCCCCCTGAGGAGGAGAGACTTGTGATGGCTCATAGGTTTTCTGAGGACTCCAACAACAATTCTGCTCCTGCCGTTCAACAAGGGTTTTAAGCAGTGACCAAACCCATTGCCTGCTGGCAGTGGGGCATCGAGGGGCATCCTGCCACATGTCCAGAGCAAATGCCCTCAAAACCGATGCATTGCAGGGTTTTCAGTTTTATCAGAGGGCTGGAGAACCTCTCCTATGAAGACAGGTTGAAAGAGCTGGGGTTGTTCAGCCTGGAGAAGAGAAGGCTCCAGGAAGACCTTAGAGACCCTTCCAGTATCTGAAGGAGGCCTACAAGAAAGCTGGAGAGGGAATTTTACGAGAGCATGTAGTGATAGGATGAGGGGTAATGGCTTCAAACTGGAAGAGGGTAGATTTAGATAAGATATTAGGAAGAAATTCTTTACTTTGAGGGTGGTGAGACACTGGCCTAGATTGCTCAGGGAAGTTATGGATGCCCCATCCCTGGAGGTGTTCAAGATTAGGCTGGATTGGGCTTTGGGCAACCTGGTCTAATGGGAGGTGTCCTTGCCCATAGCAGAGGGGTTGAAACTAGATGGTCTTTAAGGTCCCCTCCAACCCAAAGCATTCTGTGATTCTATGGTTCTATGATAAACAAATGTCCTCTGCTGTAACACATCCTAGAAAATGTCCAAGTGTTTCTTCCGTTCCCCTCGTTCCTGGATCTCTCTTTGCCTCTCTCTTACCCTTCTGTGAGCTCCTATTTTCTTGTATCTTCAGAGCAAGCTCCCACATTCTCCGTTTCAGGTAGGTGAAGGGACCTTCATGCATCCTCGTCCATACTCAGAGTTCTCCATCAGCCTGACTCAAAATGAAAAAATGAATGATCAGATTCCAAAGGGAAGCCAGATTTTCTCCACCTTGCCACAAAAGCCGAGTGGCTCCAACTGCAGGAACAGCCCTCGAAACTCTGGAGGAGCTTTCCTAGAGGTGGGTGACATTACAATGGGCAGAAATGGCTGGGCCTGGTTTTCAGAGAGCCAGTGCCTGTCCGGGGGAGCTTTTGGTTCAAACAGCCAAAGAGCAGGACAGGGAGCAGACGTGCTGGGAGGGAACCGGGCTTGTTCCCAGTCACCCCACAGCTCTGCTCAGCCAGGACTGGTGAAACAGCATCAGATCTCCTGGTTCTCAGCCTGGAGACTTGTCCCTGGTTAATGTTTCTTTTGAACTTTCCCTCTTTGTAGGCTGCGTGGCTGTGGATAGTTGTTGACTTCTCCCCTCCGCAGGACATCAGTGGTTTGAGCTTTAGAGACGTCCAAGGCGCAGGTCCTTGCCGAGGCAGACACAGCGGGCTTGCTGTCTCCTGGGGAGTTATATTTGCTCTTCCTTTCCTTGTTGTTTTCCTTAACCTAAAATAAGATGCCCCGGACTGAAAAAAAAAAAAAGAAAAGTAAGCATGTTTTACTCCCGGTGTCTGGATAAACACATCACTTCCCAACCCTTAAATAGAGCTAATGGGATGAGCCGTGGGGAGCTCATTGAGATGCAGCAGCTTCAGAGGCTAAGGAGAGACGCAGAGGTGATGGGGCCACATTTGCTTCCTCTACCTGCCCGGCCAGACCCTCAAGAGAGTTCTGCTTGGCCATACCCCCACGCTGCGAGGCTTGAGAAATCAGCCCCCACCCGCCTTGCTCTTCTCTCCCGCAGCGCTTCTCGTTACGCATACGTGGCTGTAATTAGCGCAGCCCATGCCCGCTCAGAGCCCCTCCTCGGGGACAGCTGCTGGCTGAAGACGTCTATTTTTTTCCCCACCACAAAACAGCATTCGTGTGCAAACATGTCGTTTGCCAGGAGCTGAGCTCTGCCGCGGTGAGAGGACTCGGTGCTCCTCAACCCCCACGAGCCGGGAGGAGGTCTGAGTCTGGAAAAGCTGGGTTTGCCTCAGAGGAACAGCAATGATCTGTTATGGCCTCCCAGCAGTGGAGGAGTTAGTATTTATTTATTTTTTTTTTGCTTGGATGGGCTTTTTTCCACCTCTGACCACCTCTGCCCAGACCAAATGAAATGTTTAAATGTTATCAAGAGCAGATAGTGCTGAAATTACATCCTCCATCAGTTGCAGACAGGGCTGGCTGATTAGCTTTTCACATTTTGCATCAATTTTAGAACCAAATATAGTGATAGCAAGCTTGATATCTCCCAGAAACCCTCTGATGAACCTCCATCAGCTCTCAAAGGCAGGCCAGGCAGAGGAGAAGCCCATGTGGCCTGGCTCAGTATCTCAGAGAAGATCAAGAAGACCCACCTGCACCATCCTCTGCTGGAAACTCCTGGAGCGCAGGCAAGCCCTGTACCCCAGATCCTTCTGTGCATCACCAGCCCTTTTTGCTTGTGCCAGGGAATGCCAGCTAAGGCACATTTCACTCTGTCAGGAGAGCATGACACGTAAAGAGTCTGTAGAAATTTTGGTACAAGTCCTTCCTCTGCAGTGGGCATCTCCAGG
Organism: Limnodromus scolopaceus; assembly: GCA_028565335.1. Lineage (NCBI taxonomy): Eukaryota > Metazoa > Chordata > Aves > Charadriiformes > Scolopacidae > Limnodromus > Limnodromus scolopaceus. Next base: position 4,445,034 of record JAOXNO010000041.1, on the reverse strand, counting down.
CATCCAAGCAGCATGGGGACATTTGCTCACGATGCTTGTTCTCAGCTGGGGAGGGCAGGGAAGGTCCTCTCCTTGGATTGCAGCCACCGCAGAAAATTGGGTACCTGGTTTCTGTGATATCCTCAGGTTTGCTGTTCCTTCCTTCTCCCATCTCCAAAACATGACACAGGGAATGGTTCCGTCTCCTCCCCTGTGATAGTCTGAATGTAGAGACTTGACTAAAACTACTGCCTCACACCACCACAGAATCACAGAATGATATGGGGTTGGAAGGGACCTCTGGAGATCATCTAGTCCAACCCCCCTGCCAAAGCAGGTCCACCCAGAGCAGGTCCCACAGGAACATGCCCAGGTGGGTTTTGAATGTCTCCAGAAATGGAGACTCCACCATCTCTCTGGGCAGCCTGGTCCAGGGCTCTGCCACCCTCAAAGTGAAGAAGTTCCTCCTCATGTTGAGATGGAACTTCTTATTGTCAAGCTTGTGCCCATTACCTCTTGTCCTACCAAAACCATGTATTTTCTACTACTTGATAAGAGCTCAAACTTATCTGTGCTCAGCAGCAATAGCAGTCCAATTCTCTATTTCCTCTACAATTTTGCTTCTGACATCAAAGATACTGACGTAGGAATCATAACTCCACCACCAAAAGTGACGTAGGGACAGAGCAGAATGAAACCTTCCTCTGTGCATCAACACCCAGCATCGTTCAGCCATTAAACCAGCACCAAAACATCTCGCTGCTCTTTCTAGGTAACTTAATTTTGGTTGCCTTCTTATATCTTTTGAACTAACCCCCTTCAAAGCTGGCCTTGCAAAAATAACCTTGTGTCTGCAAAACGTGCCCATCTCCTTCTGCCTTCGTGAGCCCAGCTTGCATCCTGCTTGGAAAGACGTGCCAGCTGGAGGGGATCTCTTGGTGCTGCCTGCCCTCCTCCACCTCTGCACTTCTCCTTCACCCTGAGCCAATTTCCTGGAGATATTGCAGGGAAAAGCACATTCAGCCCTTTGAAACTCCCTGCTCAGCCTCTCTCGGAAACCAGATGTCACCAGGGCCAGAGACTGCCAGCCTGAAACATCTCGCTTGACAACTGAAAGATGTTTATGCTGCTGATGGGAAATGACCCATCCAGCAAAGGAAGCTGCTCAGCAAAGGAGGGAGATTCAGCAAAAACAACGTGAGTCAGCAGCCAGAAATGGGAGGGAAGCGAGGGCAATGATGATGGGCAGGGGAAGAGCTGATGGCTCTGGAGACACAAACAGCTGCTCCAGGAGAAGCATTGTCAGAGCAGAGAGAGGCTGCAGGGATGCAGGAGCTGCTCACCCCGTGAGCCAAGCTCTATCTGGCTGAAGAAGAGAGGATTTTCTGTCCAACTCGATATAAAAAAAACAGTGTGGATTGAAAGGGACATGGGTTAAGTAGTCTCTCACGCTGCTTCTGATTTACCATTTACTTACCTCTGGGATTTAAATAACCTCTTCAGGGCTGAATGTGAAGGATGCCTCAGGCTGACTCAGCTCAGCGGGTGAAAGCCTGGGAAGAACAAGCATTGTTTCCTTCAGCTCCAGGACAAAAGTATTTAAGGACAAGAAATTATCCAAGGAGAGTCACACAGTCCTCTCCGAACTGTCCTAGGAAAGAAATCATCCCACACATTACTGAAGATTGGGAACTTTCAGTCCCTGGTCCACCCTATTTTTCAAGACAGAAGCCCTAGGGCTGTCCACCCCCTTTCCTCCCCTCCCTCCCGTACATATCTCTGCTGGTGGAGCTGTGTGAAACCCAAAGCCTTCACTACATCTATTGCAAAAGCATCTGCAGCACAACATCTGCAACATCTACACTACATGCTCAACCAGATATCCGAGCTGTTCATTGCAGGGGTTTGCACCACAGAAGTATCTGGAGGCCCAAAAAATGGTCTCCAGCCATGCTGGACAAGACTGGCCCCTGCACTAAGGTCCTTGCTGCAGGCAAGGGGGAAAGAAGGACTATAACCTCCTTTTCCCAGAGGGAAACCAGAGGGGCCACAAAAATATGTGACCTCGGTCACTTTATCGCAGAGCCCTCTTCCACATGGCCCAGCGTTCCGTTTGGCAAAGCTTCATCACGTGGTCTTAAAATAAAACGATCTTTAATTGGACGTGCTGTTTGTGCAGCAGCAGGCTGAAGCTCTTGTCATTGCCTGGTTTAAAAACCAGGCTGTAAAAGCACCTCTGAAAGGTGTTCTCACTTCTTTGCTTCGCTTTTGACAGCCCGGAGGAGAAAAAGGCTTATGTGAGCAAACCTAAAATTAATCACCTGAGCGTCTTACAGATTTCCAGGTAACAAGGGCAACTGGGAATCGTTGCCTTTGCAAGATGCGCAGACCTCAAAGACCGTACATCTCCTCTCTCCTCCCGGGTTTGTTCCTCCAAGACTAGAGCAAACCTCGCATCCTTTCGTAGGGGCATTAGAGGCAGAAATTGGGCAGCCTCACACAGATGGGCAAGAAACTTGCAAATATTAACACAATTCAACCTCTGAAGCAGGTTGTGAATGGCAAATCCCCTCCCGTCACTCATCCCCATTCCTCCTTGTCTCCTTCACTGCCAGGAAGCAATGACACTTCCCGAGCAGCCAGGATGCTCCAGAAACGGTCCCGGAGCTGATGTGATAAACAGGAGCTAACAGCTTAGGTTACCACCAGCGCTGCCAGCATCGTTTCAGCAACCAAGTAAGAGATTTAGACACGCTAGACCTTGTTTTTAAGGGTGCACAAAGCTGGAACCTACCACAGATACACGTTCGCAAGTGCCGCCCACGTCCTGGCTGAGTCAAAGAGCCGAGGCAGGGTGGCAAGGAAAGTGAGAGATTTCAAAACCAAGCGTGCATTAAATGTTGAGCGGGCTGGGTGTCAGACTGCTCTGCCAGCAGGCTCGAAGACAACAATTTCACCTGTGGAAAAGAAACATCGCTGGTGAGTCGTTTCCCTGGTGAGAAACATCCCTGGTGAGTCGTTTCCCCGGTGGAAAACATCCCTGGTGAGAGAGACCTGCCTTAAACCCATCTGTCGGAGCGTTACCATCTACGTGCACTTCACCACTGATTCCTTGGGGAACACGCGAGGGATAAAAGGGCATTTGTTGTGCGAGTCCGAGCATTGGGGCGGGCTTGATCCAAATCTGAGTCCAGAGACAATTTCTATTGACTCGGAGCAGACCCCAGCAATCCTCACTGGACCGCAAAGTCCTGAGGGCTCAGGGGCGATCTTTGAGCTGATAGGAACGGCTTTGTGAGCAGGGATTAATTTGTAAGAGGGACCGAGAGGCGCCGGTGTAAGACCGGGCCCTGACCCAGCGTGGCAGGTTTCTTGCATTGCCGCCGTTCAATAACTCTTTGAGCAACGGCGGCTGCGTCCCGCTTCGCAAAACTGCACGAAGACTTGATCTACGGCTTGGCAAAGGGTGCATCTGCTGCCTACCTGCCGCAGAGACAGCGTTCGCCTGCCAAAAGCACGGGCTGAATTCCCTGGGATTCAGGCTGGAATTCGCAATATCCTGCCCGCTGAGCTGCCGAGCACGTATCCACCTCTGCCTGTGCTTCGATAAAGGAGGGAGGAGATCCCTCTGCCACAGCTGATGTCTTCTGTTGCTCTGAGAACACCTTTTTTGGAGGTTTTTTTCCCCCCGTTCTGTCCAGCCCCTTCACCTTGGTGCTGCGTCTTCCACCCTGTAGGTTCTTCCAGAGATCTAACTCTGTGCGGAGTGTGAGCAGATCTCCCAGGCCCATCGTGACCCCTTTCTCCCATGCAACTGGAAGCAATTAGAGTTCATCTCTTGCAGCCCGTTCAAAGAAATATTTGGATAGGATAAGGACAAACACCTTGCCACACCTGGAGCTTGCTGCTTCCACCCATCCTGGAGGCAGGACAGAGCGTTCAGCCCGCTTCTTTGCAAACTTTTCCTCGCCTTTCTCGTTTTGCTGCCACAAGACAGGCGAATCACTGTTGATCTGACTTCTCATAGCACACCAAGTCCAGGCTGAGAAAAACATTACTCAAATTGGAGCTCAAAAATGAAGGAGCTGATAAAGTTATAAGCAAAAGGAGAATATTTCTGCAAGGTCAGCGGTGTGCACCTACATTCTTCGTAACAACAATGCACTGCCCAGCCACCAGCCCATCCAGCCTGGTGAGGTCCCAGTCTGAACATCACCTGCATGACCACCCAGGAAGCACCGTCCAAAAGCCACTATCTCCAGTGTCCCAGCCCTGTGCTAAAACCACTTGCAACCCTGGATTTGCAAAATGAGGGCCTATAACTGCCCAGAAAGCCAACCACATCCCAGCTGCGTGGCCAACAGGGAGAGGGATGGGATTCTGTCCTCCTGCTCCGCTCTGGGGAGACCCCCCTGCAGTGCTGCCTCCAGCTCTGGGGCCACCAACAGTCCCTAAAGGGGCTCCAGGAAAGCTGGGGAGGGACTCTTGATCAGGGAGGGGAGCCATAGGACGAGGGGGAAGGGTTTGACACTGA
>JAOXNO010000041.1:4429552-4440421 GCA_028565335.1 Limnodromus scolopaceus | reverse complement strand
ATCCCTGGAGGGGTTCAAGGCCAGGTTGGAGGTGACTTTGAGCAACCTGGTCTGGTGGGAGGTGTCCCTGCCCATGGTATAAGGGGTTAGAACTGGATGATCTTTACAGTCACTTCCAACTCTAACTGTTCCATGGTTCTATAATAGGTGCAGCAGTGCACATGTAAAGCTGACATTTGCAAACTTATGGTCACAGTATAGGCTACTACTCTTAATTTATTCCACACACATCTTCTGCACAGGGGTGAGCCTGGGCACTCAGTAGGCACCAGCCCTTTGACTGACGCGACCTGTGGAGTTGACTCCCCCATTAGACTGCATATTTTCCAAGTGAATATGTTTTTAATAACAGCTATTTATTGGAGAACATCAGGAGATAAATGCAGATACAGAAGATGTCTTATCTCCTGGCCACCCCAACACAACATGCAAAGAAGCAGCAGCGGAGGAGACTCCTGTGCAAAGCTTTCCTACGGGGCAGCACCTTGGGGCTATTGGAAATCCCTGGTGTCTTCCCTGCACAACAGCAGCAATGAGGGAAGGCAGGAATAAAGATAATCCAAGCGGTTGGGGAGAAGAACCTCTGATTTCCCTGCTAGAATCCCAGTGCTGAGACCACCTTGGTTTGGTCCTCTCCTCACCTCTCTGCTTACAGATGGGTACGCATGGTGTCCATCCTCACAAGTGTGCATCACCATAACCCTCATGTCAGGGATCAGTAGCCCCACTGCAACATCTGCCAGATGTGTCCTACAGAATCAAGTGATTTCTGGAGCCAATGTAATGGTTAAAAGCCCTCCGTCCTTGTCCACAAAACCCTGCAGCAGCAACCTCTGCTGTTCTGTGCTGCCACTGCTGTCTGCCCCAGGTGGCATCTCACGGAGCCCTCCAAGGAGCGTGTCCCACATTCACTGGGGCTATCCTGCACCTACCACACTTCTGCATTTGATTTTCATGGTCCTCAGGACGTCTCCTCCTTTCCAGCTACTCTACACAACCCTCAGACCGTTTCCACCTTCCCAGGAGCTGGGATCTTGCTTTTCTATCAAACCCATTCCCAATTTCTCCACTTTTCCTGTCATCAACCCCCTTTCTGTGTGAAGGCTGGGGGCTTTCCAGCCTGGCTTGGGGTGACTTTCTGTGGCCAACAAGAAGGCAGGATGAGGACAGCTTAGCTTGGAACAACTTGCAGCCTCCCTGGCCCCAGGACCACTCAGTTCCTCTGCAAGGATCTCTCTACTCTCCATCCACCAGCTGCTGGCAGGGGCGATGCAGGGTTTTAAACCAAAAATCCAGAAGGATTCCCTGGCACACAGGGTGCTGCAGAGAACGTGGGTTCAGGGCCAGCACGGGGAGGGGGGGCGGTCCCTTGCATTTGGCGTCCCCCTTTTTTGCAGAGTTGAACAGAGGTCAACTTTCAATCAGTGCCTCAAGTGTCTTCATTAGGGGCTACTTGAAGGCCCTGGGCTGAGGGAGCTTTGCCAGCTCCACGGGAGACACTTGCCAAGGAAAAGCGCTGCGGGCTCGGTTTGTTTTATCTGAACTGATCGGTCTGGGAGCGAGGAGAGCAGCTTAAAGCGTTCCAGTTTGGAGGCCCATTTCTCGTAAACTCCTAAAGCCTCTTTTCTCCCGGCCTAACCCAATCCAACACGTTTGTTGCTAGGCTGAGATCCAGCAAAGAGTTTTATTTTGAATGCCAACAGCAAATTTTTATGACCACAAACCAAACCTTGAAATACGATATGTTTAGATAAGCAATGGGAACACTGAGACACTCTCAGCGAATTGAATCGAGAGGTGTGAACACTTCTGCTTAAAGGACATTCAAAAATAATGGCATCGGGGCTGCGCTGCGGCTTCCAGGAGGAAACATGCTGGAGGCAACAGTCAGCAGACCGTAATAACGCTGGTTTGAATTATGGCTCTGCAAAGAAGAGCTATGCAGGAGCAAGAGGAGATGGATTATGATCAGCCCCAAAGCACAGATGAGGTCCCAGGGAGTTCAGACCCCGAAGACATGCCCCGAACTTACCTCCCGAGGGCTTCTTCCAAAGCAGCACAACTGGTTGCATCCTGGCTGCCTCCTGCCAAGCAGGGAGAGAAATCTTCTTCCCCTGAACATCCATGTCAAAGTACCCTTATGTATCCCAGGGCATTATTTTTTTCCAGGCATTGAACTGAAAGTCTTTCCATGCTTCCAGGTGGAACACTCAACCTACTCCAGTGCTTGACCTGCTCACCACTGATTCCCACGTCACTACCAACAAGGCAGCCAGTGTTGGATGAGGTCGGCTCCTGAGTGAAGAGCAGCTATCTGAAGGTAAAACAGAGGAACAGAGAGAGTTTTGGTCCCTGGACATCCACAAAGCATGTGCACCATGTAGCCAGCTTAGAAGGGATATGATATATCTCAGGTAGCACGGATGAAGCATGCATGTGAGCTGTATCTACAGCTGCCCTGCCCAGGGCTCCTCAAAAGTCTGGGGCGGCCACAGCATCTGTCTTCTTCTCTGGGTGCTATGTAGCCCAAGCATACTGGCCATACAGCAGTCCTCAACAAAACTGCAGTGCTACTGTGGGTTCTCACTGCCAATGTCAACATCCACAAATACTAAAGATTATGGCTGAACATTTAGAAATGCTCCAAATCTGCCCAGAAAAGATTTCCTGGTGGAAATGGAAGACATTTGCACCAGGTAGCCCCAGACGGAGCAATTCCTGGGGACAAAGACCCCCTAGCCGTTTGCACAGTCAGGAGATCACAGGCTGCTGATTCCCCATCGATGATGAGCTCGGCCACCACAGCAGCACCCTGTGATGGTTCCCATCATCCTGATGAACAGCCCCCCTGCCCAGGCAGGCAGACAATGACCTGCCCTCAGGTCATTGACTTCTTGCCGGCTCAGGGCTGAATTGCAGCTGCAGCACAGACCCAAGCCCGAGCCATCATCAATTTGGAACCCCCAGGGAGCTGGGGATGTTGCAGCTCATGTCCACAATCCTGTCCTGTCCTCCCCTCCCCTCTTGGTGTTTTCTTCCCCCGGGGATTCAGAGTCACCGTCTTAATCTTTGAAGCACCCTGCTGTTAGGCTCCAGACCAGCTGAACACACCAGTAACAAGCTAAATTGGTTGCCAGTGGTGTTGCTGGAAGAGGGGCAGAGCTCAGCTGTGCATTAGCAGTGCTTTCTCAGGAGGGTCGTTGGCGATGGGGATGAACTCCTCCAGGAACCATCACAGACCTCCCCATCGCGTGCAAAGGGCATTTTGCTTACCTCAGGAAGGCAAAACAACACATTGTCAAATTAAGAGAGACAAAACAACACAAGCGGCTGCTCATCTCGCTCCCAGAGGAGAGGATAACACGACACACACCCAGCAGATGCTGGCCACCTGGTTCCAGGACCAACTCAGAGAGGCTCCAATGTGGTACCACCAGCCTGCAAAACAAAACCTGGGCTCTGACAGTCCAACGCTTTCCCCTCACATTGGTGTTACTAAAGGTATAGGGGGAATGGAACTCGGTGTTGCCTACCCTCAACCTGAAGGTGCAAGTCCCATCATGGTTAATATTTTAATTAAAGCCCTAGGTTCTTGAGTCAACATGATGATAGAGGGGGCTCCACTCTTTATGTCTCAACCAAATTTAGCCCCTGAAGCCAGAGACACAGCTTCTTAAATATTTTAACAAATCCATATTTTGAAGTCAGGCCCAAGGGTGAGCTGGAAGCCACCCTAACGAACTGAATTCAATCATGGGTGCCTCCAAGACATAACAGGTATCCTGCTCTGGCAATGAGACCCTGCCTGGGTCTCCTGAGCCTTGCATTAACTTTCGCTGTGAATTTTGCAAAAGAATAAACCTGAGCCTGGGACTCCTCTCTATTTTTATCATGTTCCATCACTCCCAGCAAGAACCAGACAAACAACCCCGAGAAATGCCTCGGAAAGTCTGGAGGACAAAAATAAATGCCCAGACTGTGGTTAGAGGGGCTGAGCTTGGCCGAGCCAACTTGGGCTGGAAAACAAGCAAGCTGTTTTCTCTTAAAATAACTCTAGTGCCCAGAGAGGCAGAAACACCATCCCGTGGGATCGGGGTGGCATGGATCCACGAGGTGGGAGAGAAGGACAGGTCTGGACAACCCCAACCTCAATGTGCCCAGAGAGTGAAACTCCCATAATCCCAGTGTTACATTAAACGGCTTCTTTCTCTCCTTTTCTGCCTCCTCCTTCCCCTCCGCTTCTCGGCCAAGCCTACATCTGGATGCACCAAAAATAGTCTCGGAAATCCTGTTTTCGCCCAACTTCAGCCACCCACGGGCAGGGCTGGGGACCAGATGTGGGTCACAGTGGCTTTGCAGTAATGTAACCCAGAGAAGACCTGGGTTTAGCTTTCTACCTCACTACGGAGCTTCTGTGCGACCCAGGGCAGGTGGGCATGACACCTCACTCTTTGGAGCTCCTCTTCCCTCACATGGAGGTGGCAGCACCATCCCTTTGTCCACCTTATTGCTCCCATTGCTGACTTTTTGCAGGTTGAAATAAGTAAGATGGATATGAAAAAAAGCCTGTAAAGTAAAACTTGTGATTTCTCCAGACACAACGGAGACGAAGAATTGCCCCAGCAGTGCCCTACAAGCCAATACACTGAATTTAGCAGTCCACAGCCAGAGCTAGGCTCAGGGAAGGAGAGACCCACCGACCTATGGAAAGCATAGGGAGCTTTCCAGAAATAACCTGATCCTTTCAGGGTGAGAAACCCAGGTGTGTGGGTGGGATATAGCCCAGGAGGAGATTTTCTAGAAACTGAGATCAAGAGAGAAGAGAAGAGAGAGGAAGCATCAACATCTCTTTTGCAAGGAAAAAAGGATCTCTAAGTCAGTAGGCACTAAAGTCCTGCTAAATCCTCTGCTGAACACAAATTTGATCTAGAGCTGTTCTTGTGAGCATGGAAAGTACCTCAAACAGGGATGGGGATGCCTGTATCAAACAAGTTTCTACCTACCCCGAAATACTATATTGTCTAGGACCCTGGATCATTTGGAGATCTTAATAAAGGATCCAAGACGCTGGCTCTGGGTCCAAGCTACACCTCCAGCTGGCCTCAAGCTACACCTCCAGCTGGCCTCGCTGGCAAAGCAAAAACCCCCTTTTCTTTGTCTACCATCAATAAAGACGTAGCCTCCCTCAAGTCTTCTGTATTCTTGGTGGATCTTCAGAAATTCATGCAATCCTTAGTAGTCAAGTAATGAGATTGTCTCCTAATGTGAGATTTCCTTTGCAGGATAAAGTACACCTAAGGGCTGCTGATGTAATTCTCTCATACTAAGCTGATTAAATGCTGAGGAGTTAGAGCCTTTTATAATTTTATTACATTAGATTCCAGAGATGAAATGAATAGAAATGACCAGACACTGAAGGAGGCAGAAATCTGTGTCCGCAGATTTTAGAGCCTATAAATTACATTCGGCCAATATAGCTAGGTGTCTGCAAGAACAAATCTAATAATAGGGTATCCGTTTGTTCGACAATATGGATAAACTTGGGCTATCGGTATTGTACAATATTAAAAGGAGAATTACAAGCGGGACCACAGAGAACGAGTAAAGGTCATCGTGTCCCAAGGATTCATGCCATCCCTTTGAGGAGGATCAGCAGCCATTAGCACTGCTTAGCAACTGACTGCGGGACATTATTACCGCTGCTAATTATTTGCAGTGAGCGATGAAGGTTTGCTGGGCTGGACAAGAGGGTGCGACATGATAAATCCATCATCCCTGCCCAAAAGGTCTGAGCTGGACCCAGCTGGACCACACCTGTGTATGGAACGTGGTAAAGTCCCAGATTTGGATGAGTTTGGAGAGAAACAAGGATTGCAGATTACCCTGAAGAAGCCCAGGTAACTCTCAAAATCAAGGCAGAAATAGCAAAGTGCTTCAAGGTGCAAATCCAGATGTGGCATTGACTTTGGGTGATTTGACTCATTTCAGCCATCCTGGCACAAACCCCTTCATTTCACTTGACCCTGTCTTAGACAAATCAGCTGGGGACAGAGATTACAAATGAGGCGTCTGCTTTTTGAGCTCCTTCCCATTTTTCCTTCACAAGGAAAGCTGGATTTCTAAGTAGCTTTCAACCAGGTCTTTGTGCACGCTCTTGGGTCATGTTGGCCATATTGGGCACACGACCTGCTTTGCAGCTGCCCAACTGGGTGATTTATGCAACTCACCAACAAAGCAGCCAGTGTGAGCCGGGCGACCTAATGCACAATGTGAAATTCAAGGGATATTCATGCACCGATGCTTTACATTTTTCTCCGGGCACCGCCGTCAGCAGAATGCTCCAGCATTCGGATGAGGGTCCTGTAAAAGGTCAAATTGAAATTTGCTTGCATATCTGAACAAATATTTGTGAACTATTTTCCCCGTTATTGCCTAAGCTTTACATACGGGCCCGTTCAGGGGAGAAGCGGGGTCCTTTGTAAAATATCGGTAGGGACCGCAATGACTTAAAAACCGTCTGAAAGCAATTAAGAAGCTGACTGCTCAAATGCATTTTCTGCAAACAAAAGTTTATTTGCTATGTATAGATAAATGCTGTCAGCGGGCTAATTTGGAAGCATTGTTGATTACCCATTGTAATGAGGCCTATTACATAATTAAAAGAGTTTTCTCCTAACTGCATTTTCCTGCTAATTAACATTTTATGCCATCTACAATGGACACTTTGGGCTGCATCAAAGACATTATTATGCAATTTTATCCTAAGAGCAGTCTATGAATTATTAATTAATATCAAATCTGTTGATTAAAGGGTAATTTGTAAGTAAGCCAGTCATAGCTAGGAACATGCTTTGCCCATAAGTATTCCCCCGACACACGCTCCAATATAATATGGACTAAACAAAAGGTAGTAGGCTGGGAGCGTGAAACATGGGAGACCAGGATAATTTATGAGAACCTCTGATGTTTTTCCAGAAATTCCAGTTGTTGGTGTTTTAATTAAATAGCGTCTTCTAAAATGCTCTGTCATGTCCCGGCAGGATTCACGGAGTGAAAACTGTAGAGGCCTTGTTCTTTGTGTGAGCCAGACATCAGCAGAAACCTACTGTAAAAAATTCACCTCAACCTGGAAGTTCAGATCAAAAAATACCCAGGTGGGGGGCGGAAGCAGCAGATGTTGGCAGAGACTGGAGAACATCTCCAGAAATGCTTTTGCCACAGCATCACCTTAAAAAATGAAACGCAGGCCAGACCAAGGCTGCAGTATGAAAGCGGGGAGGGTTTCCTTCCTGCTGATCATTTATACAAGTTTATTTGTCTAAATATAGGTTCAGTCGGTCAAACCAAGCTGTCAAACAGTTACTGGGCAAAGTCTTGGCTTACTGGGGTCGAGAGCAGATTTCCTTAAACCTGAGCCAATTCATCATCTGAATTGCCCACCACGGGCGATAATCAATGCCCATCAGGTCCTGTAACATCCAGCCCAGCTGCAGCCCCTGTGCCTCTCCCATGATGAATGGGAGCTCCAGAGGGCAACATTAGCCACTGGGCTTGCTGAACCCCCAGCTGGGAGCCACCGTCACCCTGAAAAGTCAAACTTTGGGGCTTCATCAAAGACCAGGCATCCCATGGGACCAGAGTGGGAGGCTGGGTAGCACCTGCCCCACACTTCTTGGCCGTCATGAAGTCAGGGCTCATTAATCACAGGCACCAGGACATGGCATCACCCCGGGTTTCAAAGATGAAAGCGCAGCCCAGTGTGTCCTCTCCCAGCCCTGGCATCTGCTCGTTGCTGCTACAGGCCAGTTCTGCTCTGTGCTCAGGCTTAAATCAGCTGCAGCTCATCCCCAGGTCAGGAGGGGTGATAGTAGAATAATAATAATAATAATGATAATAATAATAATAATAATGGTAATAGTAATAATTATAATAATGACAATTATAGTAGCAACAACAATAAATATTTAATAATAATAATAATTAATAATAATAAGCTGCAGCCTGCTGATGTGCATGCTATAACATAGCTGGAGATACCTGAAATGCACTCTACAGATTGCATCTAGTCAGGGAGAGGCACCCAGACTGTTTTTTCTCCAGAAAATACCTGTTTGGGAAGAACTACTTGTAGCAGTCTTGTTTACCAACAGCAGGAGGCTGCAGGAGTGCTGTGTGTTACCACCGTGGGCACGCTGCAATCAGGCTTTGTGCTCTAATTATAAGAGGGGAAGGGGAGAGGGAAGCACAGGCAGTGATGGTGGTGGTTGCCCCAACTCGGTGCAGTAGCTCATGATGTGTCCCACACCCAATGTGATCAGAGTGGCATGTGATCCGGGTGAGAAAAATAGCAAAACAGGTCAGAAATCAAAAAACAGGTCAAGCAAACAGCCACAGCTCTGATCTCAGACATCCACAGGTGTCTTGGATGGAAAGGGCATTTCTAAAGGTTGAAAGGGGAACCGTGGTGTCTCTCCCTCAAGACCAGCTCCAGCATATTCCCACCCCCAAAAAAAAGGTGCAAATCGCCAGGTTCAAGCACATCCCTAACCCCAAAAGTAAAGCTCCTCTCCCTGCTTACCCCAGCAGCCACTTGTATGGACTCACCCTCTGCAAGCCCGTGCCCACACACAGCTTGGCCCGATGCACGTTGTTAACTCCTGTGGTACCCAGGAACGGTAACGAAGCCCAAGACCAATTAGTCATCGTTCTCCTCCCAAGAAAAACACACAGAAAAAAATAATTGTTGAAATTCATAAGCCGTTGGATACGGCGGTGATTAATGAGAGCAGCTAACTATAGAGACCTGCAGGAATATACAGCTATGTTTACGTCAGCCCTTTTCATTATGTTTTCCTCATTTTGACTTCTCCCATTATTTTGGAAGACATAATGAAGAGCTCCTTCAGTCACACAAAAATGAAGCCAGATAGTTCTGAGGCTTATGGCTTGTAAAGAGGATCTGGAAGGCTTTTCTTTACAAGGCTGGGTGATTTTGAAGGCAGACTAAAGGAAAGGGGTGAACACATCATTTCTTTACACCGTATGTAGTCATCTCACTTTTAGCAAGAAGATTTGCACTTTGGGTTGACTGACAGGCCCTAGCTCAAGTGAAAATCCCAGTGCAGAAGGTGTTGGTGAATAGCAGGTCTCCCAGGGTTGGGTGCTTTTCTTTGGACCCCAGCACCTACAGCCCTGCTGCACCACAAAAATAAGGAGGTGCTCCCCAAAACTGATGGGACACTGGTCTGTACCCTCCGACGCCACACCAGCACCCGTGGTTTCTTTGTGGGCACTGCACCATCTGGGGCTGTGGGAAGAAGACATCTTCTTTTCCAACACATTTCTGACCATCAGTGCTACAGAGGGGAGCATGAAAACATTAACTGGATGCAAACAAAGGCTCAAACCACGGAAGAAGAGTCCCTTCATTGCTATTTTTCTAGGATTTTAAAAGCCGCGTCTTCCCTGGCTAACTTCTGCTCTTTAACTACAAGCAGATGGAGAGTATCAAGGTCCTCCATTTACCACCTGACGTAACTGCAGCCTCGGCATTCCCAGTCCTCACTGATGGTTCTCACAGTGACACCAACCCAAACCCATTCATTTTTAAAGCCATGAAAACACGGGTGACAGCCACCTCTCCCATCCTGTTAAGCTCTCTGGGAGGTTAAAGCCATCCCATATTTTCTGTTTCTACCAGACTAGGCTGTGGACTTTTTGACCCTGGCCGTTGGCAGAAAGCCAGGCCATCCTATGGTCCACAGCGTTTATTTATTTTTTTTTTAAATAAATGTTTCACTTGCGAGAGCCTATAAATATCCAAGCAATTTACTGCAGATTTACCACTCTTTCATTTTTCTGATCTCAGCACTGCTGCTCCAAGTTCAGCCCCAACCCAAATTAATACACAGCGGTAGCTTTGCATGTCAATTAGAGGGAGAAGGTTATTTTCTGGCCCGACCTCTGGTATCAAGTGGTAATGCACTACAGAAAAACGCAGTGATCTATCATCCCAACTCCAGCAAGGACCACTTTTTCCTACCAGAAGGGCTTGCAATAACTTACTCGACACCATCAGTCATTTCTTGGCCGTCCTCTCAGGGGGCATTGATGGCGTTAGGTCCAAGTGCTGCAGGACCAGGAGTATCCAGCCCCAGACACTGATTAAACACAGCACCTTATTATTCATTTTATGGTAGTACCTTGGTAGCTGGGTCATGGAGCAAGACCCAGACGTGAACAGCAGACCTCATGCTCGGAGACTTTGTGGTTTGAGGATGTGCTGTGCTTTGATGGTGGGGCCATAAACGCTCCTCCCTACGGAGGGGTTGCTGGAAAGGGCAGCGGTAAAGGAAGGAGGAGGGAACTGGTAATGAATTATGTCTGGAAGCAGTTGAAAAGCAATGTTTTTAAGCCATTCCAATGCCTTGTGTCACGTGTATTGGAAATCACAGTCTAATCTGTTTTCCTGCACAGACCAAGTGGGGAAGCAGCATCAAATGAATCCCTGGGACCAAAGAGATGAAGCTGTGTCCCCAAAGACCCAGCTACCCATGGGGACACAGGAAGAAGGAAGGGGATATCCATCACCGCTATCTCCTCCTCTTCCTCCTGCTCTCCTCCTCTTCCTTCCTACACCCCAAACCCTGCGCTGGCCCCATGGCTTAGCAAAGGACTGCGACTCTCTTCTCCTGTGTTACTGCAGCCCCTTGCCTCCCTGGTGAGCCCGTGCGTGGTCAGGACAGGCAGCAGCTTTCACACACAGCAAGAGATGCTGCCGTCAGCCTCCCCTGAGACATAAAAGCAGTCCCTGCCCTGGTCCCCGGGGTGCAATAGCAGCAGGCGTGGGGGATTTGTCCCTGCCTTCAC
>JAOXNO010000041.1:4404168-4417324 GCA_028565335.1 Limnodromus scolopaceus | reverse complement strand
CCAGCTTGGCTCAGGGAGCCAGGCTGAAGGCCCTTACTAGGACCCTGTCCCACCAACCCTGGTGTGATACTCCAAAGGATATCCCCACCAGCAGGGAGCCATCCCAGCTCAGTTTGATTTCCAGGCATGGATTTTTGAGGGGCAGACCCGTTGCGCTGAGCTCCCAAGGCAGGGAGCTACCATCCATTCATGGCGTGCCCCTCTGCGGCCAGCCAGCGGTTTGTTATCTCACCTGAGAGCAAGGTTAACCTTTTTTCCACAAATAAAACAACTTTCTATGATTATCCACCTTAACAGGATGATTGTGGAAGGAAGCAAAGAGGAAAAGACATTTATGGAGGGGCAAATCCTGCCTGGGAGTGGGAGCCGTCCCCGCGACCCCGAACACAAAGTCAATTGTTGCTCAAAATCTTCCTTCTGAGGGTTCAAAGGACGGGCAATAAGCAAGCTCAAATTATCACCGGGCCTTAATGAAGTTGCATTCAGCCTGAGCAGAATTGCCTGCTTATTCATGCAAATTCACTGTAACCAGCTTACGCACATTATCCGGCGCGGGGACCTGTGGGAGATCCCAGTTGCCTGGGGGAGATTAGGGGAGGAAACTCAGGACCTCGCATCAGGGCGAGCAGCTAAGGTGCTTCCAAATATCCCGATTAATTCCCAGATTGGCCCAGCATTAAGACAGTATAATAGGCCCTCATTGTCCGAGTGCATATGACCGTTAATGATGGGGAAAGTCCCCCGAGGGCTGGGGACAGCCTCCAGCCCAGCAGCCCTACGCGTCCAACCAGGGAAAAACAGCCTCGCATTGATCAGCCCGTTCCCGGGCCTTAATCAATACTTGCTTTGACTACGTGGAAATGCTCATTTATCTGTCGTGTGCAGATAATAATGGGATTGTCGAGGTGGCCGGCTGAAATAAATGCTTCCTCCTGGGAGGATGCTCACAAACCCCGCTGTGCCAGCATCACTGGGAACTCTCATTTCTCATTCCTGCACAGTTGCAAATTCTAGATACAAAACCTCATCGGCTTTTGCTGTCTCACGGGGGCATCCATAAGCCACCGCTCGCCAGAGCACGCAGGGGCAGGCCCATGGTTTGCACCAACCGGACAGGCTCCCAGGGTTCGCCCTGGAGAAATTTGGGCACTCAACGCCAGTGACCCTCGCCCAAATACGCTCCCAAGCTTCAGCTCTGCCTTTGCTGAGATTCATGTGGGTTTCCTCCCAATCTCATGTCAGTGCGTCCAGAGCCCTTCCTGCGGTCATCCAGCTGGGACCGACCTCATCCAAGGTGGACTTCTGCCCCAGTGTTGGCCACCAAAGCCATGCCTGGCCTGGAGGAAATGGGTGCTGGCAGGACACAGCTCACCTTGTCGTGAGATAGAGGTGCAAAACGGGTCAGTGAACTCATCCAGGTTCATCTTTCATCAATGGGATGAGCCGAATGTGGAGATGCACATGCAGGTACCCAGGTGGACTCCTCCTCTGGTGGTTGGTGGCCGTAAGTCCAGAGACACCTGCAAGAGCCATGGGAGTTACTCCAGGTGCAAAGGCCAGAGTTTAGTGTCAGTTTTCAGTTCCTGTGGGGTAAATCCGGAGTGACCCAAGCACACACCATCACTCGTGTGTGTCTGCAGTCTTGCAAGCGACGGCAGAGTCTGGCCTCGCTGGTGAAGCCCTGTAGGAAGGAACAGCTGAAGGAGCTGCCCAGGACTTGGGGGATAGAGGGAAAAGTGAACAACATTGGGCTGGGAACCCCACGAATCTCATTAAACTTTACATTTGATACAAAAAAGAAGCCAACAAAAAAAAAAAAAGGAGATTTAAGTGCATTTAGCTCAAGGCTGGGGTTTGAAGAATTGGAAAAGACAGGGCAAAGGAAACCGCGGGGCACAGCACAAAGGGCAATGGCCAGCACAGACCGTCTGCTCCCCAATTAGACGTATTCAACCCCTAATTTTTTAGAGCAGACAGTGCCAGTCTCCAAGTGGTGCCAGGGTGTTCCCAGGATGCGCGGTGAGCCCATTCACCAAGGAAAGCCACGTCCCTACGAAACAGATGAGCAACATTTGCTCTTGCGTGGCAGGAGAAGAGGCAGCCCAAGCGACTATTTTGTAGCTGCAGGAAAGGGGGGGGGGGGAACACCTTTGGAAACGTGTCATTTTTCCATTTGTTATTTTCCTCTTTAACCAGGCTGTTGCAGGGACACAAATACCAACTTCCCTTTCCTTATCAGCTGGGGGGGAAAAAACCCAAACAACAGGCTGCTGACCCAGGTTAACTCCTTCCCGTGGCCGCCAGCAGCAGGGTGCTCCACGCACGTTAGCTGCATCCCCTCCAGGTGCCTGGGTTACGGCTCTTCCCAAGGGTATCTATTTCAGAGCCCAAAAACTTTGGCCACTGCCACAAACCAACAGCTGAAGGGGGAAAGGGGGCTTGTTTTTGACTGAGCCTGTCAAAACTATTGGGTGCCGTGAAAGTAAGAGACGTGTATTTCCAGGAGCAGCTTTGTGGCCCTAATATTGCCAAATATACTCAAAATCCACTCCCTTCCGCTAAAGACCTTCAAACACCCCAAAAACTGCAGAGCTGGGGCACTGAAAGACAGGGAGGGCTAAGGGCGAAGGTGATTTAGCAGAGGCTAGACAGAAGACGGGCAGGACAGGGAGGGCTCAAACCAAGACCTTCCTTCACTACAGCACTAACCCAGGCTGTCCAGGGGGTGGTGGGCTCACCATCACTGGTGGTTTATGGTTTTCATGACCCTAAAATACTCCAACCCCATTGGATTCCCCTTCCCCACCCTCCCCCCCCCTCCATGGAAATGCTTCAGTCACACGGTTTCTATCTCTCCCACCAGCCCAGAATCACCAGCCAAGCAAAATGCTGCCACAGCCCAAGCAAGTCCCACAAGGAATTTCTCGCAGCCGAGGCCAAACTCCAGCTAATCTAACAGAAAAACCCGGCTGCAGAACATACACGTGTGGGTATAACCCTGGAAAGCCAGAGTTAATTAAGCCTCTCACTGGCAAAAGCTTTTAATTGCATAGCAGCAGGCTGGCTGGAGGCTGGGAGATTCGTGCCGGGAGACTTTCTGTGCTCTCACTGCCGTGGCACACAAGCCCGTCCTCCACACCAGAGAGCCCAAAGCACAGAGGAGATAGTTGCCACACAGAGGTAGACCCAGGACTGGGGATCTGGTTCTGGTCCTCAGCCAAACCCTCATCTCCAGTCTCATAGCTCAGATGAAACTCTTGGAAGGGTTTCCAACCCTGACTTCTCCCACTGGTCTTTAATAAACTCTCTCTAGCCCCACACGTCGCTCTGAGGAGGGGTAAGAGACCTCCTCTGCCCTTTCTCACCCCAAAATACTGCTCTGGGGGGCACTCCTACATGGTTGGCATCAAACCCATGGGTATTTAGGGCTGGACCCACAGAAATGTTTACATCCACCCAGGATGGAAGTGCTGGTTGAGACCAAAGGTCCATGTGGGCGCAGATCCTATCTCTGCCAGCGCCCAAAAACTCAGCCCCAAAGGAAAGGTGTGATAGCAGTGTCCCTGCTAACGCCAGAAATCACTGCCCCACACTCTGCTGTGCCTAAATTCCTCTTCTGGCTGAATCCCAGAGGCAGGAGCTGCTCTCGCTCCATGCCCCGGCCAGGACACCCCACCTGCAGGTTTGCACAAGGAAGATGCACCAAATCCTCACACTCTTACACTAGAAGGAAACACACAGCCCCTGTCCCTTTGCCCTCTCATTTTCAAGTTCCAGCTTGAAAATTAAGCCGCGTTAAGCCCCAGCCAGGGCTGGCTGCCCTGACCTCCCTGCCTCATTCCCACCTTCCTAATTGCCTCCCGGTGCCCGGGCTTGTTCAGCCCAGCCCTCGCGGTGGATTGTGACTCTGATTATCTGGGGCTCTTTTAAATCCCTCCGTAGCTTCCAGGCTGGTCCCTACCAAGGGAGAGGAGAGGGGAGCAGCTCCTGGAGTCTCAGCCGGCAAACGCAGCCTTGGGGGAGCATAATGAGGGTTATTAAGAAACGAGATGCTGGGACTCATCAGCTGGGAACAGGGAAAGGGAGATGCTCCAGTGGCAGAGTTGAGGTAGGAACAAGATGGTGCTGTATCAGCTGAACACCCGGGGTTCTCAGAGCCAGAGGTCACCAGGTAGACGCTCAGGCACCAACTAACCCTGGGCTGAAAGCCCTGTCCCTTGGCTACCAAGTCCCAAGCTGTATCTGCACTGCTGTCACCAAGACCTCATGGCTCCTGAAGAATGGACAATAGAGCAAACTCTGCTTTGCGGAGCACACACAGAGGAAGAGGAGGAGTTGGTTCATCCAAATGCTCTCCTCCCCAACAGGAGGGATAGAAGATACATCTCCAGGAGATGGGGAGCACCAGCTGCACCCAGGACCCCTCACTGGATATCAGTAGGGTCACACCAGGACCCCCCTTCCCAGCCAGTAGTTGTGCACAGGGATCCCAACCTGCTCAGCCAAAATGAGTCCCCAGCACCCCACCCCCACATTTCCTTTGGCCAAAGGGTTTCAGGTCCTTTCCCCCAGCCCTGATGCTGCAGGATGAAATTCCATCTGTGCATGCCTCTGAGCTTTGGGAAGATTTCCAAAGGGCAAGATATTGGTCATCGCCCAGCTCCTCCGGGATAGCGATAGCAGCCTCCATCCCCCAAACCCAATGCAATCGCATCCGATGCCTCCGCACTCTCCTCCCCCTAATAACCACTGGCTGCAGCCAGTGGGGACAGCGCTGGTCCCCTGGGGCTGTCACCACCTCCCTGTGGCACCCTGGCTACATCACACACGGGCCGAAAAAGGGGCAACGCAAGTTTGGCATCACTCTGCCGCATCAAAGCCTTCCCGGAGTCACCATCAATCAGTGCAAAGGGAAAACAGGGAGATGGGGCGAGCAAAGGTCTTTCTGCCCTGGTTTCTGCAAATAAGCAGAAATATCATCGTTTATGGGCAACACCAAACTGGAGAGGAACATGGGGTTTCCCACGGGTTGACCCTGCCTGCTAAGAAACCCACCGCTGCATGACAACCTGCCTTTTCCAAATTTTCGGGATTTTATTGCAGGCAAGATCCAATGGCAAATCCAACGGGAACATGGGCTGGGCAGACAGGGGCTGGGACACTGCCCTGGCCCAAAGCCCAGACCACGGGCAGTTGCTGCCTGGGTCCCTTTGCAAAGGATGCCTTTGAGCATCCCTAAGGCAGGCAGCACCATCATCCTTCGCCCTCCTCATCCCCAAAGATCCCCCCCTCCCGACCCCTCTCCAGGCCCAGCACACGACACTTGCAGATCTCCATCCCTCTGCAAAGGCCATGAGGATTTTGCAACTACAGGGACAAAATGCCTCTATTTTAGGGGAAAAAAAGTAAAAACTCGATGCTTACGTGGTGGCAAGATCACTCCAAGCGCAGAGTGCCAGCGCTTTCTCCAGCATCGTTCCCTTCCAGTGGCAGCAGCTGGACCTGATGCTCCGTTGAGGCTCCATCATGGCTCAAAGCTGAGGCAACTCAGTGCCCCTCTGCGCACGAAGAAGAAAACCCATGAGAAACGCAGGGTCCAGCATGGGGAGAAAGGCAACGCTGAGCTCTGCAAACACCAAATGTGCAACTGGGTCCTGCTGCTGGGCTCAGGCTCCCGTCAGCTCCTCTGCCCTAGGTAGCAGCAGCCCAGTGGCACCGTCCCAACCCAACAGAAACCTGCTGCTCTGGATAAATAAGCCAGCTTAGGCCCATAACTAAATAAATAAGCCATTTCAGGTCAAGCAGGCAGCATCCTTAGGGATGGAGAACCAGCCAGAGACTGACCGCTCATGGTGGAAGACTCAGAGGCTTTGCTCCCATCTAAAAAGCCTCTTGCAAGGAGATTGTTTTGGCTTTATTTTTTTTTCTCTTTTTCTTTATTTCCTTCTATGCTTTCCATTCAAAAATAAAAGCAACAGCAGATCTTTTTAGGAGCAGAGAACAAAAGAGCTGTAAAATTAGGTGACTGCATCTGCAAAGCCGCTGTCTGTGTCTGGGCGTGCGGCTGTGCCCCTGCTTCCCTTTTGAAGTCTTCTTGTAAAACCCCATTACTCCTCACTCAGACACACAAAACAACTGCAGTCGGGCCCCTGTTGAAAGAATAATATCTTTGCTTCCATGCCAGCACTTTTCCACTCATGCTGTATTGCTTTTAAAGCACTTCACAGCCTCCCTCTCTCCGTGTCCCCCCCCCCCCCCTTTTTTTTTTTTTTTCATGTACCGAGATGTTTTGCAA
The DNA here is from genome assembly GCA_028565335.1 of Limnodromus scolopaceus. NCBI lineage: Eukaryota > Metazoa > Chordata > Aves > Charadriiformes > Scolopacidae > Limnodromus > Limnodromus scolopaceus. The sequence continues at coordinate 4,411,029 of JAOXNO010000041.1, read as the reverse complement.
CTTCCAGGCAGGGGCTGAGGCAAACCTGCCATCCAGCCCTCGATCCTCCCGGGCTGAGCTTCACAGGGGCTTGGCGTGAAGCGAGACCGGTCGGCCCATCACTGGAGAAAGGCTTGAAGAGATCCAAGACCAAAAGGCAGCTCCTGGGGAAGTCATTCCTCTGCTTTCCATCATCTCCTGGGTCAAATTCAGCTCCGCCCCTCTAAGCATCTGTCAGCAACAGAGCAAGCCCCAGCCTCACTCTCCACATGGAATTATTTCCCTGTCCTGTGTTCATTTTCCATCTATTTTCTGGGGTTTTCCAAAAACAAGAAAATCTTTTTTTTTTTTTTTTTTTTTTTCCCCCCAGGCAGAAGACTAGAGGAGATTTCCCAGGGAAATCTTGCAGAGGTTGCAGGATGCCCACCCCCAGCAACAGCCGTCCCAGCGCTGCCTCCCCCCAACACCCATCCAGCTGAAAAGTCACCAGCGTTTCCCCTTCTAAAGGCAAAATAAACCACAAATATTCCTTAATCAAAGGGACCGTTGTCGCGGGATAACGCTCTCCCTGACTCCCCGCAAATGCGGGGAGGCGCGAGGTGTTTATTTCCAAAGGCAGAAGAAATGAACCCTCCAAACGCTTCTCTCACAATGACATAATTTCCATTACACCCTGCGACAGGCGGAGATGTAATCGTGTCACTTGATGGATGGCGGCGCACGAGGGTACCGATTGCATTATTGACCCGCTGACTCCGGGCTGCTCCTGAGCATCACTTGCCTTGGCCAAGGAGGGACAGGAACATCGCGTCCACGCCAGCGCATTTTGAAGGTGCACGGGGCTTTTTCAAGCCTATTTCTGGTGGAGGAAGGTTTCTTTTCACGGCAGCAGCCCTGCCGGCCGGGCCCCCATCGATTTTTTTAACGCCCCGTTAAAACGTGCCCTTTCTGGAAAGGACATGTGGCAGGCACAGAAATTGCAAATGAGGTTGTTGCCACCTGCTCCCACAAAATGCAAATTATATTAACACAGGACAAAGGGGCACCTCCACGGCAGGCGGCTGATGCCGGGAGCCCCTGGGCTGAACCAGCATGGCACCCATGGTCCCACCAGCCCACGGTGATGGGGGGGAACAGCATCGCACCTGGGCACGTTCGGGTCCTGCTGGGATCATCCCGCAGGTGGTCCTTCCGTGGGATGCATTCGCCTGTCCCCTTGCCTAGGCTGTACAAACTCATTAGCAAATAAAAAAAATATATAATTTTAAAAAAAAGCTCAAACTAAGATATTTATAGAATCCTAGAATTGTCTATGTTGGAAGGGACCTTTCGTATCATCAAGCCCAACCATAATATCTATATATCAATGAAATTGCCCTTGTGGATGTCGAAGCAGCCGGCGTTGCCATCACGGAGGTGGCTCTTCCAGGCATCGAGTAGCACGGTCAGCACCCAGCTCTGCTCCACCAAGCCCTACAGTCAGGCAAAGCACTGGGATATGTTTTAAACCCCTCGTTTACAACTGCTGCATGGTGAAGGAAATGTGGCAGTGGGTTGGCTGTTTCCAGGGAAGGAAGAAAAAGTCCCCAGAATTACGTGGGCGCTCCAGCAGAAATCACCTCCGAGCAGGGCTCAGCAAACCATCCATCCCTCAGCACACGGGGCGGCTGCCCAAATTTTTCAGGCCAGCCAAAGTCCAACACCAGCTTCTCTCACCCACCTCCTCAAAGAGGAGAAAGAGCCAAGGGTGACCTGCGTCCCCGGCACCGTGCTGGTCACGTGTGGGGCAGAAAAATGCAAAGCACAGTAATTATCTGTTGCAGAGCCCTGTTAATGATTAAGTTTGGGAGACACTAACAATCAAGCCTATTGAAAAGACTACAAGGGTTTCAAAGTGTTTCCTCCAAACCATGTGACGGCAAATTGTTCGGAGTAGACGGCTCTTAATTCAAATGCTCGTTGTCATGGGGACGGGATAACACCCCTCCTATTCAAGGATGCCACACAAGAAGCCTAGTATTTGCTACAATAGGCTTTTTAGTTCAAGCTACACTTTATAAATAGCCAAAAAAAAAAAAAAAAGAAAGAAACGGAGAGATTAGTATCGGCGCTGACCTTCAGTAGCCCAACCAAGCCCAAGGGCCAGCGGGTGCCAGGGCCAGAGAAGTGCTGTGAGCGCATGGATGGATGGACGGACGGACAGACGCGGGAGGCAGGTCGCTGTGGCCCGTGACCTCGCGGCGTTGATGGGGCTCAGCCACGCGCACGTGGGCGGGGAGTTTCTTTTTAATCCCAGAATGTCACCAGCGGGGTCGCCTTCTCCTTGTGCTGGAGCCAAAAAGCAGCCTGGACGCTACCAGGCACCAACAGCCGCCAGCTCCTGCAGACCTTCATGAGGGCAGGAGTCCAGGTCCCAGCAGGGAAACTCAGCTGTCACCAAGGACCCTGAATCTGGAGCAAAATCCCATGAGGGTGTTGGCACCAGCACAGCCTGTTTCATGCATCAAAACGGCGTAGGTCCTGCTGATAAAACCTCTGCTCTCACCAGTGTTATGGATGGGAGCAGAGGCCCTGGAGATGGAAAAAGGCAGCTCCATGATGCAAGGGGAGGTGAAGACAGACTGGATCTTCACATGGTCTTCACATGGAACTGGGGTTGCACCAAAAGAGATCTTGGGAAAATCAAAGAAAAACAACAGCCAAGAGCATCTCTTACAGCATCCTGAGCAGTATCCTGGGCTTGCTGGAGCTGTGTGTGACTCATGTTTCTATCAAGTCACCTTGTAGCCCTAGTCCCCTCCACAGAACCCACTGTACCCTGCTGCCTGTCCCTTCTCTCTTAATATGGATGACATCTCTGCTATGGATCACAGCCAGGCATCAACCACAAAGTGCTACCAAATTGCCAAGGACAACCACCACCAGCTGACATTTGAAGGAAAAGCAATGTTCCTCCTCATTGCTCCTACACGTTCGTGGACAGAGACCCAAACGAGATTCTTGCACCACCTGAACCTGCCACCAGCCTCCCCTTCCAGCCCTCGCCTTCTTCCACGCTCCCACAACCTCTGAAAGACTTCTCTCCCCAAAACCCTTGGGTGACAACCACTTGTCCTGAAGACATGAAGGCCCGTGAAGGAACGGGCTTAGCTTCTTCCAAAGCCAAGAACCATCAGACCAGCTGCATCACCCATCCCATCTCTTCCCCCATGTGTAGCCCCTTGGAGGGCTCTCCAATAGTTTATGAAAAGCCACCAGGTTGTGCTGCTTCACCCAACGCCTACAATTGCTGGGACAACTGATGGAAGCAGCACACGCGAGCCCCGAGAAGACGGTAAATCTGATTTCTCGGCGTCTGCTAACGACAACCTGCTTTGAACTCCTTAGGACCCAGAAGCGGTGCCTGAACCCAGCTCCCAGCAGGGAAAAGAGCAGTGGCTCAGTCACCCAAATCAAACCCTGCCACAGGGAAACCGCGAAGCTGAAGCCTTCAGGCAGGTTCTGCTCCTTTGCTCAGAGCTGCCGAATTTAGGGCTAAAAAAAAAAAATAAAAAATCAGCTGTGGCATCAGCAGCTGCTGCATGAGCCGTTCGCTCGCCGGCTGCTCACAGGGGCCGGGGAAACATTTGTACTAAATATGAAATCAGTTCCCAGGAGCTGCTGAAACACGCTAGGAATTTCTGGAGCAAATCTTGCCAGCTTTAAGTGCTTTGCTGGCATTTGGGGTTGCAAACACGGGGCCAATGGTTGTACAGGATTTAATGGTGGCTCGCTACAAAGGCACGTGTTCAATCAGCGCATCTCCTTGCCTTGGGACACCCAAGTTAGGTGGGCTCCAGGAGGGACTCGATAAGCTCACGGATGGTTACCTTAATACATGGAAACCAAGTGTGGCTGAGGACATCCCATGCTGCAGATGGCCACCGCTGGGAGACCGTTGCGACATCCTTGCCCATCCTGTGCTGGGGCAAAGGACTTGGAGGGCTTTGGTTCTCACCCTGCCTGAAATGCCCTTTTTTTTTCCCCTCTTAGGTGAAGCACGAAGCCACAAATCTCCTTGGGGTTGGGAGGTGTGAAAGCTGAAGGCATCTCTGAAAGCAACGGGGGCTTCACGCTGCAGGAGACCACAGGCTACAACAGCTTTATTGTTTCCCCTGATGAGGAAGGAGGAAAAACCACCACCTTCTTGCGTGGGAGGAGCGCTGAAGGGGGGAGAAGCGACCTGCCAGACGGATGACTCATTGCCATCGCCACCTCCTCCTCCAGTGCTAAGCGTCCTCAGAAAAGGAGAACGGGAGGCAATTCTTCCCCTTCAGGCTCCCACTTTGCCTGAGAGAGGAGACAAAAAAACCCCAAAACACGGAAATGTAGCCAAATCCCCATCCCTGCAGCCACAAAGGACCCGTGCTGCTCCCCAGGCTGAGCCGTGACGGGGCAAAAGCTCTCAGAGCATCACCTACACGCACCAGCGTCACCCTCAGCTGCAGGCTTGGACCACATCAGCAACCATGTAGCCACCCCTGTGAACTTCATTTCCTCTACAGCAACATCCCAAACCAAAAGGACAGGGAGGGGGACAACCCTGCTCATGAGAAGCACCGTGCCCCAGCCCCCTGAAATGAGCTCAGTAGAGACATGTGCTGTAGCAGCCCCCAAATACAGGTTCCTTGCCATGGTGCACCTCCAGCTGCCACAGGTCGGCTGTTGCCAAGGAAAATCTCTATGCTTATTACCAAAACAACTGGAAAAGGCAAGAGGAAGGGTCACACTTGCCTCATCTTGCGGCCCCAAGCCACCGAGAGCAGACCTGACCACGCAGGCAGAAGGCTCCTGCAAAGCCAAGGCTGCCTTCACCGCCTGCTCCCGCATCCGGTAACCAAGCAACTTAAAGGCAGGTAGGAAGAGATGTGAATCATCCAAACCCACCTAAAACTGGCAGGACACACACACGCCCGGCCCCTGCCATCGCTCTCTGCAGCCTGGAAATACTCCAGACGCACGGTATCGATTAAGGTGCTCTTCGCTAAGCGTCCACGCTGCAGCTCTGGGAGACAGGGGTCTGCAATTGAGGTGCAGCGTTTTTAATCGACCGCAGGACCCATCCTGAGCCGTCACGGACAGAAGAACCACATGTACATAGGCTGGAATGTTTTCTTCTGTCCAGTACCAACCCATTTGAAAAGTCTTCCTCCCGCCAGGATACCTCTCCTTCTCCCCAACCAGCAGCAACAAGAAGAAACTCACACAAAAGAGGGTTGTTTTTTTTTTTTTTAGTGGGAGAAAAATGATGGAAGTGGGGAAAAAAAAAAATAAATGAGAGGAAAAGACCGAATAAAGTCAGGATGTAGCAGTTCAAAGCCTGTGTGGTCTATGTAAGTTTGGCTGCTTTAATCTGAGGAGTCTTCTCCGTTCCAGGAGGCGCCCATCACTCCGCTCACACAGTGCCTTTATTATGGAACGGGTGAGCAAATGGTAACGGAATATTTTAACCGGATTTTAACAAAATTAAAGTCCACGGCCACCCGAGTGGGAGAGCAAGCTGAACACCAGAAAAGAAGGTCTAACCTGCCTTTCCAGCCCACGAAATTCAGGTTTGCTATGGAAACAGGCAGCGCTCGCTCTGCTCTGGTTTAAGAGGGCAGAATGATGCGTCCCCATGTCCTCGTCCCTGCATCCGTCCCGGCACGGCCCGATGCCCAGCTGGGAAGGGCTTCTGCCAAGAAGGATCCCCTCCATCACCCCACACTCCCAAAGCCACCACCTCTCCTCACTGAGGATTGCCCCCAACACTTAACCCCCCTTTCTCCCTCTATTCCATCCTAACGAAGGCGTTTGGTGATGGGGGAGTAGAGGAGGAGCCTCCCGTTTCCGCGGGGAGCGATTAGTGAAAGGCTTTTCTATTACTGAGTTATCACCCCCCGTTTTTTTCTTAATTGAGGCGGTGCACCTCCATCCTCTAAACTTCAAGGATGACAATAATTAGCACAGCTAGTTCTTTCCTACTCTCATCATCTCTCCCCTTCAGGAAGTACAAGATCTAAAGGCACCAGCGATGAATACGAAAACCAGCTTCGCCAGGCGCAGGCTGAGGGACCCCAGGAGCCACCCCACGACCCTGTAATGAGCGGATTAACACAGAATACATATGTGGCCCTTTAAGAGAGAATATTTATTAAAAATACATCAATATATCACCGCTGTGGCACACACGCAGCTTATTAACAAGACACCCCCCCCCCCTCCCCGAGCTGGCTTTTGTCAGCAGCAAACAGAGCCGCGGAGATTAACAGTGGCTCCCGTAATTAAGATTAGCCTTCTCATTAATGCTGGGCGCTGTTACAGCAGCCTATTGCCGGCCACGGGGCCAGGAGAGCCGAGACAAGGGCCAGGGCTGATCCTGAAGTCTGGATTTAGGTAGGAAAAGATGAGCCTGTAATATGGATCTTAAGCAAAAAGTAAGAAAAAAGAAGTCATGCTTGGGAGCGTTAACTGCTAATTAGGAACTAGCATTTGTCATCTTATGGGTTAAATACATACAGATATCATAGGATCACAGAATGGTTCGGGGGGAAGGGACCTTTAAAGCCCAACTAGTCCACCCCCCCCCGCCATGAGCAGGGACATCTTCAAATAGATCAGGTTGCTCAGAGCCCCATCCAGCCTGGCCTTCAACGCTTCCAGGGATGGGGCAGCCACAGCTTCTCTGGGCAACCTGGGCCAGGCTCTCACCACCCTCAGCCTAAAAAAATTCTTCCTTATATCTGGCTTAAATCTTTCCTCTTTTGGTTTAAAAGCCATTACTCCCCATCCTATCACTCCCCTCCCTGATCCAGAGTCCCTCCCCATCTCTCCTGGAGCCCCTTGAGGGACTGGAAGGGGCTC
>JAOXNO010000041.1:4349324-4381270 GCA_028565335.1 Limnodromus scolopaceus | reverse complement strand
ACTGCCCAGTGCAGTGGGACCAGAGCTCCCCGTCCCCCGGCCGCAGAGCTGGAAGAGCCCCTTCTCTTACCACGTTAGAAGGAAGAGAGACTTTAGGAAACAGCTTCTGAAGTAGTTGGCGCGTCTCCACCTCAGCCGCTTCCAAATGCTGCTGCTTCTCCTAAACCAAGAGAAGGGCTCATGTGAAATTGGGCAACGTGCTCCATAGACCTGGCAATAGCCTCTCCTAAGCCTAAAGTAACTTAAAAAAAAATAAACTACTTTCTGGGTTAAGTGAGAAAGGCTCTATAGTCTCTAAAATTGCCAGTAAATTGCTTGAAAAAAATTGACATTGAATTGCTTCAGAATTTGGCCTTCACATTTGTTCATGCTTTTAAGGTTTTATTTTCATTAAGTTCTCCTCCAATCTAGCCTGTTTGTACAGAAATTGCACCATCGTTCACTTTTTCACAACACCCACTACACTGTGCTGAGAAACTGCATCTACGGATCATACTCTGCCCTCAAGGTGAGCCATCTCAAACTCAAGAAATTTGGTAAATCAACAGTTTCTTAAAAATCCATACTTCTTTTAAGCAATTTTAAGTGGGGAAAAAAAATCACCATAAATTAACGTCGCCACATCATTAAAGTCAAAAGGAAACTTTTGTGTTAATGCACATTTGAACCAGGCCAAGAAAGCAAGACTGTATCATCTAAACATTACTTGGAAGAACTCAAGAGGGAGATCCCTTTACATGCTCCTTCCCCAAGCTCGGATGCAACGGGAAATAATTATTAGAGCTGTGTGACAATCTCCAGGCTTTCTTTGTCATTGCTCTGCAAAGATAAGTGCCCAGAGCCAAGGGTACCACAGATCCATCGTTATGTTTATTGAGCATTAAAATCAGCCCAGCCACAGGATATTTGCTTGCTGTGCTGGTGGCAGATTGGTTTAATTTAGCCATAGGATGCTCAGGCTCCTGTATAAATTTAAATGCAGAAAGCCTGAAACCCTCCGCAGAAGGCAGCTTTCAGAGAAAAAAAAAAAAAAAATCCTTTAATAAAATTTGGAGTTTGTTTTTTTATTTTCTTTGACATGAGCGTTACTGCGCCTTTGCTGCTCTGAGTTCCTCTGCTGCAAGAGATGGGCGGCGTTAGTAGGTTGAGATTCAGAGACAGAAAGGGAGAGGAGACATTAGGTTGGGAAGCTGTGCTAGAGGGGCGTTAGTTTGCAGCGATTTAGGAGCCACCCAGAAGTGGCAAATGGTGACTCGGATGAAGCCGTCCGACTGCAAGAGAAAAGCAGGCAAGCGTTAGCACACGGCAAAAGCAGGACCACAGCTTCTCGGGGCCCAGCAGAGAGCGGAGACACCTCCAAAAACACAGACACGCAGTCCCAAACCAGAGCTCCTCTGCTTCTAGCTACCTGACTGGAGTTTTTAAAAAAAATCATTTTGATGCTTTTTTTTTTTTTTTAAATTCTGCATAGTGACAATTAACACCAAAGCAGGCCCAGAGCAAATGCAAGCTCCTTTCAGAGCAATTCACGCCCCGTATCGTTTCGAGCATCAGCTCTGACAGGACCTGTCGAGCTTCACATGCTTTCAACGGAGGGAATTCACGGCTGCGGTGACAGCGTCTTCCTGAGGAGTTCCCAGGTTTCTAAATAATAATCAAATTCTAGCTCTTCATAGGTCCGATAAATTTATTCAAGCCCAGTAGATGAAAGCAGGTGGCTCACCAGCACAGTTTTCATTCTAGAGCTCCCCACAAAGAAAAACAAAAGAAATTCACGACAGCTCTAACAATTATGCAAACAGAAATAAAAAAAAAATCAGCATGCCCACAGATTAAAAAAATAAAGAAACCTAAAGACAACAGGAAGAAGCAGAGGTGAGAGTATATGAATGATCACTCAGAACAGACTATATTTAAATTGCAGTAAAAGTTAAATGCCTCCGTTTCATTTAAAAAAAACCCAGCTGCAGATCTGCTTCTAGCTTAACGCATCGTTTCTAGCAGTTAACATTACAACCTTGGCAGTCTTGTTCACTTTGTCCTGCAGCAATTTTTCAGTTGATGCCAATGCTTCCATTGCTTCCCAGTTTTTCTCCCGAAGGTCCTAATCATTTTTAGAAAGAATGATTTCAGTTCAGCCAATATTCAAACTGTTTCCGCTTTTACTTCAGAGCTATATTTCGCATGACATTCCACCATTTGCATTTAAATGCTGGTTACTGCAAGATGATTTTGTAAGGTGACATACACTAGCAAAAAACAAGTGTGATGTTCAAAGTGTTTGAATAAAATAAAAAAAAAAGGGGAGGGGGAAATAGAAAAATATGCCAATTTCTGCCCAACCTGCCAAAACCCATATCCAAAACTGATCCGAGTTTTTTCCTGCCGAGCGTATCGCTCCGGCGACCCCACACTTTGACTGCACTTGTAAGAAGAAGAGAGGGAAGTTTTCAAAAAGTAGTGAGGAACACAGACACCAAACCACAGATTGCACAACAGAGTGTTAGGCATGTCGCGTTGCAGACCCCAGCATGGACCCCGGTACACACATGGAGGTGCACACATTTATGCCCCTGATCTTGCGACCAGATCTAGCGGCGTAAATCCTTAATGCCTCAAAGCCCAAACCTACTACGCCAGCGCTGCTTTTTCCAAAACGCGAAGCTCAGGGCCTTGGTTGGCAGCATCGACCCCGCGCGGCTCTCTCCGCTGCGCCCAAAGGAAACTGGTTTGCTCACCAGTGCCCTCCTGGGAGGTTTTGGGGGTTCACCAGTGGGGAGCACAGCCGGGCCCCGCAGGGAAACGCCACCGTGCTGCGCTCCTGCATCTTTCTTGGCGAGGTCATCAAACGTGTACTCCACAAGACATCAACAGGCAAGCTCAGGTAGGAGGCCGAGAGCTCTTATAAGAAGAGTCTCACAGCTCTTATCTAGGCAGGATGATGTGCCTTGTGGGGAGGAGATTACCATCCTTGGGATTTAGATTTATTTTTTTTTCCATACCTCGGAGAAATCTGCTTTAGCAAAGGGCTATTTTTGAAAGGCTCTACGTTTTTAATTCACCAAAGTGGCATCCCAGTCCTAGCGTGTACCTACACCGGTTTGGCGTTCCCACTTCCAGTTGCCTGCTGTCCTAAGGGCTGTTTCCCAGGACATAAAAACAAGAGTGGATAAAATTGCGATGGGGAAAACTGGGAGCTACAGGCATGGTCTGCCCTTCGCAGTAGCCCGATTTCTGCCTGCACCACGAAGGGTACTTAGACCTTGGAATTCCCCAGGAAACAGGCACACAGATGTTCTACCCTTCCAGCTCATCTGTCTTCTGAAAATACCCAGCCACTTTCCCTCTATACTTTATTTCAGCTCTGAAGCAACACTACTTTTAAGCAATAACGCCTATTGAATTGGATTTTGTATGCTATCAAAGAGAGACAGGTGAGCTGAAACCCCTGTATCTTAACAGCTTTCTTCCACATAACTTAAAAGATGCCGTTCTCTTGCCCCGCACAGGTAGTGTATTACCAGGAGGTAACTTAACAGCTCTGTGATGGGAAATACAATCTTTGCTTCCACCCATGAACAACCCACGTGGCACCATCAGCAGCTGCTGTAAAGGAAGGCTCATTGTCCTTCACCTCCTTCAGAAGATCAAGATTAGTCACTCTAAGGAATGGGACGAGCCAGACCTGAGACCCCTGAAGGTAATGCCTCCTCCCATGTCCCCACACAAGGACCACAACTCCGTCAGAGCACAGCCCTCTTCATTCTCCCACCTTCTTTCCACAAACGCCCTCTTCTTCCTTTGGCAGAGGATGTGTTTCTGACCAGGGCTATCAGGGCTCGTAGTGGCCCCCAGGAAGTCTCCTCCTTCTCATCTAATCTTATCAAAAAGCTGACGAAACTTAGAGCAGTAAAATAAGATAAGCTCAGGCCTCCCAAGAAAAGAGGAGAGGAGTGTCCAGGGGACACAATACGGCAGAAAACCATCAGAAACTTTTTCTAAGCAGAACGCCCTACACGTTGAGGAGGGCTGTGCACACAGGTTTGGCTGTTCTTTGGGGCTGGGGTTTTTTTGGGGGGGATGTGGGGGGAAAATTTCCTTACGTTGTTCTTTTTCCTCTGTTGCTCAAAAGCATTTCTCTGAGAGGCGAGCTCGTTTTGGAGAGTGGCGATTTCCTTCTCTTTCCCTGCAACCCTGGTTTAGCAAAAAAAGAATCATCAAGTCAGAAGACGTTTTAAGACATTTCAAGCGAAGCACTGACACCCATATATACACTATATACATATATACACTAACTTTCCTTCCCTTCAAGTAACATGCTCTCTTTGAAAAAGCTGCTCTTACTGACTTGGCAGTGAAACTTGCTTCCTACTGCTCTGGGAACTGCGGGCTGCCAGAGCAAAGCCCGTTGTAAAGCTGTTGTTTTGCCCACAACAGGCATCTGCACACATTTATCAAGGCCAGGGAAAGGCGACGCATTAAAGGACGATAAATCAAGCCAGCCCACGCCAGTACAACGCCACAAAACGGGGCACTGCCTGCTGGATAAGAGCATTCTCTTTCAGGCACCCAGTCTGCAATTTATAAGTCGTTTCACTTAAAAGAAAAATAATTCAGCCAGCCAAAAATGCATGGCAGTGGCAATTTGTGCAGGGCAGTACAAGCCGGCACGGCATTAGCTTCCACATAGTTCTTTAGTGTGCTTCATAACACACTTTTACCCCTGAGTTTTTTCCCTGGGAAGAGATTTCCACCAGACGATTTTATAATACAAACAACCCTCTCCTAAGCTGAAGTTCCAGAGGGAAAAATAAAAAGCCTGTCACTTTTGCTTGAGACACCACCATTTAACTCTTCAGACATAGAGCTGAGCTGGCAAGCATTTAAAATTCAATCATGGCTTGCTTACATCGCGGGCACAATATATTGCAAGCACTGTCTGCAGAAGACCGCGGCCAAGGATAATTAGTGCGAATAAAATCTCTATGCTTGAGTTTTATTAGATATTATTTTTTACTGGCCACTTCTCACTCGCTGGTATTGTACATTTGGCTTTTATTTCATCTTTTAAATTTCCTGAGCGGTGAGTGAAACGAAGCGCTTATCTATTGGGTTCAACTTGTGGCAGTACTCACACTTGCAGAAGCTCCTCGCTCTGGACAGCCAGAGATGCCTACAAACAGACCAGAAACTCGTTAGGAGCAGCTCAGCAGCAAGGAGTGATGCAGAAGGTGCAATCTGCCTTATTAAGCAGGAATTGCTGCAACACTAAGCAGCTCTCAGCCTTCAAAGGAGTCCTGTCCAGCCTCCTTTGGCCAGAAGAACCCTGGCTGTGAGACAGCGTGTAAAGACAGGAGTGGAAAAGGCTAGACAAGAACACAGGCGGCATAAGAAAGAGCACAAGGCTGCAAACTTACACGATAAAAGGGAAGCAGGAACAGACAGGGAACAGCCAGAAAAGCTGCTTTAAGGCAACCCAACCCTGAAGCTGTCCCTGGATTTGCATGGTCAGTGCAAGGACTGGTTTTCCACACCATACATACAAGCTACCACCACCCCCCTTTGACTTCTCTCAGTAACACTACAATCAGTAGCTGTACCTGTTTGCAATTCTCCTGCTTTAATTCTTGAATTTGAGCTTTAAAGGATTCGTTTTCCTTTTGCACATCCTGTTGAGAGAAAAAGAGGCAATGTATACACACATATACATACATACGTACACTCACAATACATACCCTCCTTACACCACAAGGAGCTTCTATCGAAACTTTACCTGCAATTGTTTTACTTGGCTTGCAATTTCTCTCTCTTTTTCTTCCACTACAGCTTTCAATTTCTTCATTTGTTCTTCTTCCCCTTTCAACCTGCAGAGATGGTTCAGAAAGTAAGAAAAAAGGGTTAAAGTAAGAATTTACACTACAAAGGGGCTGACACTCTAGCTGGGACAGTTTTCAGCATCAGCAAATACATTTTGTATGCTATATATAATAATCAGCCAAAAGGAGAGCACACACTCGAGGACAGTGTGCTGCACTATGGCTCTAAAATCAAGAAAACTACCAAAAATACATGCCAGCTGTAAGAACACGCATTGCAAATAAGAACTGGCCTGAAGGAAGCCAGTCACTTCACATGCCTATCAATAAAGACCAGACACAGCTGATCCCAACAGCATTCAGAGCCAAAAGTGGGAGATAATCCATGGATCACCTGAGCAAATCCTGGAAGCCACCTGGCTCTGAAGGCACCAGGGACACTGCCCTAAAGGTGAGGCTGCCTCAGGTACCGTGTACCAGCTGTACAGGAGCTCTGCTGGGAGGGCAGCACGTTACAAGAGCTGCATTGAAGCCCTTTTTGGCACAGTCTCGTCCAACCTTCCTCTGACTTCGAGCAGCCAGACAAAGCAGAGTCAAAACAGAGGGAAGTCTGGCAGCTTTTCTCCATAAAACAGGAGCTGGAGAATTGGCTATTGCCTCTCAGCCTGAAAACGGCAAACTGTATCTGTTCATCGCTTTTAGCGACTCAGCCACAGGCACTTAAACCCACACTCCTTTTAAACACGCTAAACAGAAGGAGAAATTATCGCTGGAGACAAGAAGCAGCAGCGATTTCAGCAGTTAGTAGAGCCCTGGGTGATCATTCCCTTCTGCAAAGCGTGCGAGCATTACTACTTGGGCACGCCAGGCAGGGACGCCAGACGCTCGCTGTTACACCCGGCAGCAGCCGCGCTGGCTGCTGCACCTCCATCAGCACTAACAGCTTATTTTAGCAGAGCCCATAAAATTCTTGAAACCAATTCATACATTCCAATTTAAGATAAAACACCAGCACTGAATGCATATCATCAGCAGGCGCCCGAGAAGCTGCTGCTGAGCATACTCACAGGCTCTCCAGGTTCTGGACTTGGGATGCAGCAGGTACCTGAAAAACAAAAACAATTCCCAACCTCATTTTTATGGCACAGCACAGCTTTCAAATTAACAGCAGCTCTTCGCATGAGCGGGGCCACCACGCAGCTTGCAAGATACTTGCCAAAGAAATACCAGGCATTTTGCATCAGACCTTGCTCCAAGAATATCTAAACGCATAACGGATTTTAGAAGCACAGCTTAACACCAAGCATCCCAAACTTCACCCCAGCCAATTTCTCTCCATTCCACCTTTTCCCCTGGGGTAAAGGCCTGTCTAGACATCCACCCAAAACGAGAGTGCAACTCAAGCTTCTCCCCTTTATCATTGACAAAAATCCAAACTGAGCTAGAACACCACCTGACTGGAAAAATTCTTCCATTAAGTAACACCTGGTTTCAAGGATGTCCAGTTCCCTGTTCCCAAGTCCAGTGCAGGAAACCAAAAGCCAAGATATTCCAGGCAATTGCAACTTCTGCACCAGGTAAAGGCAGGAAGGAATCACAGCAAAGCCTGACGGCATCAAGTGGAACTGCTACGTTCAGCTACAGGAAGAGCTCCTCCATGACCACAGCCCTACAGAGACCCTACTTCAGTCTGGCAAGGAGGTACCTACAACACAGCTACCATTCTGTCTCTGAGCTTCAAAGTTTTCAGACGACCAAAGCTACTGGTTAATCCTAACATCATCCAGGTTAAAGAAAAGCTCTCAGAACTTGTTATCCACTTAAAGCCTGTTTTGGATGAACACAGTCGGACTGGCGAGCTCTCTGCACTGTAGACTATCAGCTTAGTCAAGCAGGATTTAACACAGCTCTGTAGGTGGAAGCCAATGCAAACCCTTTGTGAGAAGTAGATGACAAAAACCAACGTGTTCCGGTTGAACTGAGCAGCGCTCCCAAACCACATGCACTCTGCAGGCCGTACCTGTTGGAGCTGTTGCAGGTTTTGTTGTTCTAACTCCTGAACTTTACTGGTTAATTGTGCAATTGTATCCTTCTGACCCTTTGGACAAAAAAGAGCAAGTGTAAGTATAAATTTCTGTAAGTATTTCCAGAAATACTGCAATAGAACTTATTTCCCTTTAGAATACTAAGGGAGCTTACCTGCAGCCATTCTCCTTTCTTAACAATCTCTTTCTCCTTCTCTTCCAATAAGGCCTCCATGGTTTTCACCTGCTTTTCCTTCCCCTTCAACCTGTACCATTAAACACACACAGACACACAGCATAAACCCTTGCTCTTTTATCCATCTGGAAAAAACCCCAGACATCCTGTGCTTTGCAGCACGTAACAAAAGCAGCATGTGTGATCAAAGGCATAAACACAATTCACCCGCTAAAAATCAATGCGTGAACGCTTCCACTTCAGTCTGGGCTCGCAGGAGATGCCCTTGATCAACGGTACTGCTCATTAAGTGAAAGCAGACAAATTCTGCACCAACATGTATTGCAGGGATTTCACACACGTGCGCTCTCCTCATCTAAAAATACTTCCTTCTCCCTCCCCAGGTGGGGACTGACGACCGCGGTGGCTCAATTCTCACTTACCCACCCAGCTACAGCACAGGTATTACACCAAAGTAAGTTTGCCGTAGTGCCTTGCCTACGTCCTTCCATCCCGATTGGGATTTAATCTCTTTAATTAGGATTTAATTGGGGCTCGTGAAGCCACGCAGCACTTCACTTTGTTTGCTGTCTCGGACAGGAGCAGGCATTTCTAATAAGGACACACGTCTACTGTGAGTAGTGTTAACAGCCTGGATCACTTCACGTGAAGCACAGACACCAAGGCAAGAACATTTTAACTTAAAATAGACGGAAGCAGGGAAGCGAGGGGTGCACAGGGCAGATGAGACACGTTAACAACCGTACTTACAGCGTCTGAAGTTCTTTGACTTGGGATGTAATCGACACCTAGAGAAAATAATCAGTACTTCAGTTCAACGCACACGGAAAAGACACATAAATGCTATGAACTGCTCTAGGGAGAAACAGGGGAAAAAGCCATTAGACATTATTAAAATAGGCACTATTTGTCACAGTTATGTAAGCATAAACATGCCTTTTTTTTTTTTCCTTCTCGGTGGGAAAATACATTATGAGAAGCCAAGTGTCTCCACTGTTTACTTTCTCCACATTTAAAATGTGACTTTCAGAGCAGAAAGAAAACAGTGCAAATGGGAACACAAGCAGGTCCACTGGAGCACCACAAGAGACAAAGGAAGAAGCAGACACTGATGATGACAACCATCTCACCAGCAAATGCGGCTCAAATCAGAGGGATCATCCCTGGTCATCCAGACATTTGCGCAAGCAAGTGCTTTTGAGATGCTCTCTGCAATCTCAGCACTCCCTTAAATTCCCATTTTAAGGCTGAACATGGATTGAAGAAACAGGGAACATTCCCTTTGAATTTTGTATGAAAGCCTGGCAGTGGGTATATGTATAGATACTGGCTGTCCAAACAGTTTGCTTAGTCCTCTATCACAACATGGCAAGAGTTTCCACATTCCCAAAAACCTCTATTTTGCTTGCAGGATACCAAAAGCTGCATATACACCACCTCTGGAGCAAGCATCCCTCACAGGCAGCTTTCCAGAGACAGCAACTCTAAACTGCATTTTGTTCTGGGCTCTGTGTCAGCTCCAGGGAAGGAAACACACACACACACAAAAATAATTCCTCCAGTTCCTGGGAATTTTTTGTGGAGGAAAAGCCCAAGACAGAAACGCATTCTATGAAGTTTTGCCTAAAAAGGACAAAACTTTAACACTAAAGAAATAAAAAGGGGGTGCCATGTTGGAACGTAGCTAGAAAGACTGAAAAGAAGTGCAGACCAAAGAAGAACACCCCACGCAAACAAGCAAACTTCCTGACAGCACGATGGATTAAGCCACCGGCAGAAGGGAGTCCCTAAGGAAATGTGGGCTCCCCTTGTTTCGGATGCTAGACAGCACACAGGCCAAAAAAAGCCAATACTCCTCCATTTCTGCACTCCTGACAGCTAGAGTAAAACTCAACCTGCCAAAAGACAGGCTTTCTTTGGACACTGGAACGAAAAGAGTCTTAGGTTTACCTGGAAACCAAACCCTGTTTGGGCCAGTAGCATTATTCTAGTAACACAGAAAGGGCAACAAGAGGAGAAGCATCTTCAGCACTTGAGACTTCCAAGGTGCCAGCCTCAAAGGATGTCCCAGGGTCTCGTGTTTACTTTAGGGACAGTATGTACCATACTCAGAACTAATTCTACAATGGTTTAAATTATAGCAATTTTTGCCAGATTTCATACTGAAAGTCAAAAAAGCTCAGGCATGCAGAGAAATGTGGTTTCTGAAGGACAGCAGTAGTTATACTCTGTATTTACAGCTTTATATCCAAGAACAGTGTAGCTCCACCATTAAAAAAAACTCCCCTTACCCAATGACATTCCCCAGTGAAAGAAAACACACTAGAACAGAAATGAGTGAGCAGCGCATCCAAGGCAAGGCTGTTTCACACTTCTGGGACTAAGGTATTTTACCTGTTTTTCCATCTCAAGCTGGGAATTTCCTACTTCTTCTTTCAGAGCCTCTATTTCCTGTGTCAAAGCCTTTTCAATGACAAAACAGACAGGATTGGACAATGGAAACACAAAAACGCCACAAAAATGGATGCTACAAATTCATCCCTCTAGGACGCCATGCAACAACGAATAAATGGCAGTCAGTGGCATCGACACAGAGAGGAAGGCAGGTATTGCAGAGACAGATACCTGGACAGTCTTCTCCTTGCTCGCTACTTTAAGGATTTCAGCTTGTAGGAGTTCTTCCACCGATTTTATTTTTCCATCCTTCTCGTGGATCCTTAAAAAGAAGAGAGGAACAACATTAGCCAGCTGGACAAAGGCACTACTTGAACATAGACACAAGCTTTGGTTCTGTATCACATCACACCACCCGCCTCTGGAACCCACAATGGCATTCCATTTGAGGAGGAACTTCTTTCCTTTGAGGTTGGCAGAGCCCTGGAAGAGGCTGCCCAAGGAGGTGGTGGAGTCTCCTTCTCTGGAGACATTCAAACCCCTCCTGGACACGTTCCTGTGCAACCTGCTCTGGGTGGACCTGCTTTGGCAGGGGGTAGGACTAGATGATCTCCAGAGGTCCCTTCCAACCCCATGTGATTCTGTAATTCCATTTGGGTTTGCAGGTGCCACCTCTCACCACAATCCCAAATCCAGATACAACAAACAAAAGAAACAAACAGGAGGAGCAAGACTGGGAATAGCACGGAACAAGCTGGCTTTACACAATCAGCAGTTCACATGCTAAACTGATAATATTACTGCCCAAAAATGCAAATTAAGGTATCAATAGTCCCTGGAATGGCACACACACAACTTCAGCTTTCACTGGACATCCAAGCAAACTATTTATCAACTTCAAATACACACACAGAGCAAACAAGCTCACTCCTTTCGGAGTGCCTACTGAAGAAAAACAATTATCTGACAATTCAGTGCAGTTCCTCATCTAGTCAAAAGTAGGCTTATGAATTTAATTGCTTAGCAGAGAAGCAACTGGATTTTCAGAAGGTATTGATCTGACGTGATGCATTTCCAAAGTGATAATGCTTCCTGCCACGTGCACACACACTTCACCCAGTTAAAAGCAAATCATTTCAAGGAAGAAAAACGCTTGTAGTCACGGAGTAAAGACAGACGGAAATAACAAACAGAAATGAAAACTGTGCAATAACTTACACTTTCTGGAGTTCTTCCACCAGTGATTGGAAGGAAACCTGTTCAAACACAGAGATACAACTTAGAAAAACAGAAGAGAGCAAAACAAGCTGCAAGTGTCGAGGGGTAAGGAGTAGGGAGCTCCAGCTCCCTAGCACTGGGTAAACTATGTAGCAGCCTAACGATTTTATCTATTAGCCCTTGGTCTCCAGTTCCTGGCAATCCAATAATACCAAATCCGCTACAAGTTCCAGGAAAACAAAAGCAAACTCATGCCACCTTTACCAGGAGATGCTGAGGTTCAGGACCAGCACCTAGTCAGCCAACCTTTTTATACTGGCACTACTATACACCTCACCATAAATGATTTTCAAGAAAATAAGTGCCTTCCTGAGCTGTCTGAGCAGAGCTGAGTGTCAAGAAAGGGCACTTCCTGATCAGCAATGAGTACACATCAAAAATTGTAATACTGTGACAGCATCACTGAACACAGACACAAACAGAGGGGGGGCTACATCACATCTGCTTAAGTGTGGATTAACATCAGAAAGCTCAATTACACATAAGGAAGCTGATGCAGCACGAGCTGCCTACAGACCTGCTTGCTGCACTCAGCCTCTGGGGAAAAAAATTAAGCAACCCACAGCCATTTCAGTAGTGGCAAACTCAAACCAACCCAGAACCGCCGCTGAATTGGAAGCTTTACATCTGCCACATTTCTGACACTTACGCAAAGGAGGGATTTCACAGAACTATCAGCTTCCAGACCAACGCTGGAAGAAAACAGGATGCTTTGCCAACGGGCTTCAAAAGACATCTTCACCTTTTTCCCTTGACTTTTGCAACCACAGCAAGATTCTTTTAGATTTAGTTTAGGTGTAATAAAAGTTTTAGATGAAAAGTACTACCTGCTCCGATTGCTGAATTTGCAGACTTTGAAGTTCTTTTCTCAAGGATGAATTTTCCGTTCGCAGCGCCTTTGAAAGCAGACACACAGATAATGAAAGACTCATTTGCTGGGGAAAAAGTGTTCAGCTTGACGGAAAAGTCATTTCTTTTAGAACAAGCGAAAGACTTTGAAAGCCTGAAAGAGACCCCCCCTCCACAGCAGCTGGAGCCAAAGTATTCAATGGACTAATTATTTATTACAGACAATTCAGAGTGGACTTCAGTCTACAGGAAGCTGGAGCCCAGGGAAACATCTTTGGCTGTTTAGTAACCTGACAGTTTGCTGGTGTGCAAGCTCTCCCCCGTACAGGGATCCCAGTGATGCACCTGGAATTTAGGGACATTAAGGAAGAGAGCAGTGTCTTGGCTGTGCCCAGGGAGACAGGACACAGCTTTCCAGCAAAGTCCAGTTGAAAACAGACAGGAATTTTTGTACTGGCTTTCCAGATTTCTCATCGTTAGCTCCTTTACAAGCAGAACAGGAAGGAATCACATTTAGCATCGCCTCAGAAGTATCACCAGTTTATAATCCATTTAACCCTTCAGATTACCAGCTCAGCAAGAAGATGCAAGAGCCCTATACTGCCAAGTTTTTACAAGACACCCTTTCCTAACGACAGATTTGTTGCAGATTAGGCCAAACACACAGCTCTGGAAACATATATCCTTTATTCCAAAAGGCACCAGGCAAACATCCTAGCAAAATCCACTCTAGACTCAGCAGAGAAAAGCACTTACCGTACACCATCAATGCTTGTGCTTAGTCTGTCTTACCGAGAAGGTTTTAACCTTGTCCCCACGAGATGCTTTTCCTATTCGAAGGGAATGATCTCAGACTGCACTACGAGCACTCATACACTTTGCTCAAGAGCACTTAATCTCTACTTCCCCATAAAAAGAGAATATGACTGATTTTACCTTCAGCTCCTCCTCTTTATTGGCCACTTGTATGAGTCCTGCCTCAAGCAGCTCTTCAACTGTCTTGATTTTATCATCCCTCTCTCTCATGCTGAGAAATCAAAAATGAGTATTAGGAAAAAGAGAGTTACCTTTTGAAAGCAGTTTCGCTATCAACAATAACCCTGCTGCCAGAAAAACTGGATCTTTATCTTAGCCTCTGATTCGAAAGAAAAAAGGTTCTTACCTTCTCTCCATCTGCTCTAACAAGTCTTTATTCGCCTATGAAAAAAACCACAATAAGGTGATCATTGATTGGATCAATAATGGTTTGGCATTTTAAAAACAGAAATAACTGGAGAGCATCAACTTAAAGAGAACCTTAGTTACCACACTAATTCTAGAAGGGAAAATAAAATAGGGGCAGAATGTCCTCATAGTGGGTGTGTGTGTAATATTGATGCTGGAAAGATGTCAGTCTTTCAGGGAAGTACAGATCCAGCCCAAACACCTTGATGATTTTCCACTGATGGACTACAGGAGTTCTGGTGACAATATGCTGTGGGACACAGGGTCCCAGTGAACCCAGGGAGCATCGAGCACAACGCCCACTATGTGGCATCTAATCCCTAGCAGCCAGCTCAGTCCCTGAAAAAAAAAAAAAAAAAAAAAATCTCTTTCGAGCATTTACGGAAACCACAAGCTCGATCTGAGGCTCACTCAGGAGAACATTTATGATTTTTCAACAACATCACATTGTGAGAGACCACCTGAAAAACATAAGCCAGCTACCAAGAAAAAAAATCAGCCCCAGTGTTTCAGACGGGGCAGCAAATCAGCCAGACCCAGGGGAATAAGGCTGCAAATCTGGTTCTCTGCCAGAAGAAAGGGAGCTGCTCCAGACAGGGAGCTGCTGGCTAACAGACACCAGTGCAGAAAAGGAAATAAGTTTCCTGTCCTGCAAGTCTTTTTCCAGTGTTTCAGGAAGTTTTCCTCATTCCACAAGGGTACAAAGTCACGGGTGTTCACAAGAGCTCTCCCAGACAACACTTGCAAAGGAGATGAGGCCATGCAACACAAGAGCTTTGAACCTGCAGCATCCTGGGCAAGTACCAGTCAGACTGGCTGCAGCAGGGGTACCACGGGCAAAAACACAGAAGAGAAAGGACAAAAAACATCACCATGTCAATAGCTTTCCCATTCCATGGGTCCGTTCTTTGGTTACTACCAGTTGGAGAATTCATTCCAGGATGGAAGAGAACAAGTAGGAGTAAAGATCTTACTCTGGTCTCCCCAGAGCCCAGTAAGAGTCCTCTCTCCCCTGGAAAGGCTGGTTGCTCATGGGATATTTTATTCCCCAAAATTGCCAATAAAACCCCAGGAGGGCTGCAGAAATAAGTTTTCACTTGTGTTAAGCTAACATTCTTCAGGGGAGGGAAAAAAAAGCAATCAACATTTTGTTTGGACACTCTTGACTAGGTCTAGAAGTCAGTCTTGAACCCTCCAGGAATGGTTAAATTCCTAAAAAGCAAGAGGCTTTGCCACCAAGCAGCTCAGCCTAGGGCCAGCCTAAAAAAAATACTGAAGTTAAAAAGAACAGAAGATATTTGATGCAACCTCAGTGAACACTGGCTATACCTGCTCTGACAGGAGAGTCTGCAGCTTCTGAACTTCAGCTTGAAGACTTGCGTTTTGATCCTTGAGAACCTGGAAGGAAATTTAAACATTGTATCAGTTCAGAAATGCAAACCCTAACTAAGGCATTTTCATTTTGGCAGTAATTAAATAGCACAGAAGTCATTACAGAGAGTTCTTTGGTAGCTACAAGACTACAAAGAATGCTTTCCCCTTCTTCCTTGCTTTTCTGTATTAATACTTTTGTCCTTATGTTCCCATGAGAAATTCAGCTGTTACCATCTTTATTCCCTGGCAGAGGATCAGACAGTACCAAGTGTGAGAGGCAAGAGAAACTGCATTTTTCCTCCTAAAACAGTATCGGCATCACTTCAAGATAGGTGCCTCTTACAGAACACTCATCTGGCGAAGCAAATGGTGTAGGATCACCCCTCCAGCTCTCTTCAGAACTGCTGCCTTAACGCTGAGGATGCACAGCAAGGAACCAGGAGGGAGATTTCCACTGTTCCCCCACTTTGGTCCAACTGCAGGCTGGAAAGAGGCGGATGGGGAAGACAAAAAGCCGTACCACAGACCTTGCCTCCCCTCCTGCAGTCCCACAGCAGCCCTTAAGAGACTGCCTGCCTGTCTGGATTCCTCATATATATTTTAAAATCCTCCTCTATTACTGCTTTTTGTTTTACAAAGTCTTTTTTTAAAGACTTGCTAGGTGCTTTACAAAGGTAAAGAGCAGGATGTGTTACAGATGCTTCAGAGCCAGAGCCATACAGGGACAACACAAGCAGGAAGGGACAGTAATGGCAAGAATTAAAAGAATTACTCTGGTTTGAACCTTCCTGTTCTCTCTTTCATGTGTATGGGAAAAAAAGCAGCACTTCCTCAGGTGGAAGCGTTTAGCATAGAGCTGGTCTGGTTTACATTTGGAATCAAAGGAGGAATCAGGAGGAAAAAAAGACTAGAAGGGCACATGATATTCATGCCGAGGACATGCTATGGATTTCCACAGCATCGTGATGATGACAATCTGTGTTCAGTTCCCTGTTCACCTCCCAAGAACTGCTAGGATTGCCTCCACATGATTTTTGCCACTGAATTGATTTCAGCACATCACCATCTACAGCACCTCCAAGGCCTTTTTCCTGGGTAACAGTTGCTACAGAAACCATCACTCTACAGGAAGTTCAGATTATTCCTCCTTGTACTCGTTTTCACCACTTCATCTGCCTCTTTAAAGTGTTTCACCACCCAGAAAGCTCCGAGAGTGTCACTAACTTGAGAGGTGCTGACTTACTCAAGCCTGCCACCTCTTCCCACACCGTTTATGCACCCATTACCCAGCACATGCTCCGCTGAATCTTTATTACAAAAATCCACTGAAGCTGTACTCTGTTTCCTATTCTATTAATTGAGCAAACTTCTTCCCTCTTGTTCTCTGACAGCTCAGAGAAACTACAGAGCCTTGCAAGGGACTCTCAAAGTCTCTTTGAAAGTGCCACTTTAATATCTGATCCAAGTTTACTACCTGCTTGCTAACGCCTTCAAGGAGCTCCAGGAGACCCAGGAGACATGGCTTCCCCTACAAAAGCACGCTGCCTCCCCCACTAACCCACCCGCTCTGCTCCTCGCTAGCAAACCTACCAACTTGACACGATGAGATTCGGAGCGAGTGACCTTTCACCACAAGCATCAGAGGAGCAGCAGTACCCAACAGAGGCTTCAAAGGAGTTTAAAAGATGGAGGCATCACCTTTCCGGGGAAGCAGGTCTGTTTCTAACAGCTAAAGTTCAGGGGGAAAAAAAGCCCAAGGCGGCAGAGGGCAAGGAGGAGATAAGCTGCTCCCTGCATACAGCACCTAGAAACAAGGAGCAGCTTCGCTGTGCAGGCCCCAGATGTCAGAACTAAAAGCTCCAGGAATTTTGCTGCAGCCTCATGAGAAGTAACGTGGAAGACGGCAGGAGAAAAATAAGCATTTTTACACCTATCTTGACAGAAAGAAAAAAAAAACAACCAACCCAAAAAAACCCCCAAGAAAACCCAGACTAGACAGCACGATAACCCAAGCAACAAAGACTCACACCAATGCTTTGGAAGTCGTATTAGAAGGCAGAATACAGGAAATTCACAATAGTTTTTACTGAATTCCAGATTTGAAAGACCTCCCTCTTCACAACTGCAGGCACCGCACGTAACTTGTGCTACCCCATCTCTTTCTCTGCTGCACAGTCTGTTGCTACTACCAAGACATCCCACACCCCTCTCACTTTGTGAGCAGAATACTGTAATTTTCCTTAACACCCAAAAGTGAGTTCTATTTTACAAATCAACATTCCACTGTACGAACTGCTCCGCAACCTCCAAAGTCTGGAAAACTTCCTGTAAATAGGCACAGGGACAGCTATTCTGTGTCTTACCTTGAATTCTTCCTTTGTGTTTGAAATCTGAGCAAGTTCTTCTCGAAGCTGATCTTCAAGAGCCCTTATTTTGTCATCTTTGATGTGAATGCTGAGACACAGGAGAAGAGTTAAATATGTTTCCTCATCCCAGTCTTACAAAAGGCACCGATTCAAAAGAACATAAAAGACTGGCAAATGTTGTTTATCACATCCCAGAGCTATTTACCTTTTCTGCATCCTTTCCAGCTCATGTGCAGCAGCAGCCTAGATATAAAGAGGATTAACACAGACTTAGGATACATCACATGATTCAATCAACCTTTCATTCCACAATATTAAAAAGCTAAAACAAGTCACTTGGCCTCTCAGCACGTGACTCACCAGCAAGAGTGGAAGGGGTAAGCTTGCCTTTAAAATATCAATATATACCAGGCAAGCACGCAATTAGGCAAAGGGAAACAGCTCTCTAAGAGATTCATTCACCAACCAGGCTTATCTCTAGTTAAACGCTTCATTTCCACCTCTGTAATGAACAGACCACATTGCAGGAACAGAAGGGCAGCGCTTTGTTTGGTTCTCAAGAGATGATAATGGTGAGACAGGGGGTTTTGTGTGCTTTCAGGGGTTTTTTAAATAGATTCTCATGACCCTTGTATGTAAATGCCATGACTGTATATTCAGGCACAGTTGTGTTCACTCCTGTGAAGTGTCCTGCACTCAGCATCCTACAAATCTAAACTTAGCATGCAAATTGCTTCAGTGACTTGGATATCCAAGTAAGAAACAGATTTCCCTGGTGGAGAGGGAGGGTAAGAAGCCTACTACCAGCTTTAAAAACTCCAGAGAATCATGTATTAGCCCGATTCTGTAATCTCACACCTTTAACATGCTTAAACACAGCTCACTTCAACCAATGGATCTGCATTTGCATTTATGACAAAGAGAGGGAAGAGAGTAAAATTAAATATTTAATGGACAATTATTTTACCTGTTCATTTGTCAGAGCCTGTAACTTCTGTACTTCTGATTTCAGGGATAGGTTCAGATTCTGTAACACCTGAAGGAAGGAGAAAAAGAAATACACTTGCAATCTGCATAGAGGCAAGGTAAGTTTCAGGTAAGTTCATTCTTCTGTGCAAAGTATTTCAGGTTAGTTTTTGAAGGAGCCTAGAGGCTAGAGCAAGGAAAAACCTCAAGCTTTCTTATCCACAGCTTCCCAGCATCAAGCATTGGCCTTGCCTGGAAGAGCAAAATCAGCAGTCTCGTAGCCAAAGGAGCTGGTTCTAGATCCAGAAGCCTTGAGGGCTTCATTTTGTACATGCAGCCAATGAGCCTCTCCCTGTATCAGCTGGCATTTACACAGGCTTTTATTATACCTTGAGCTCTTCCTCCTTGCTGGTTAAGTTGGCACGTTCATTGCCTAATGAGTCCTCCATCTGCTTTATCTGTTTGTCCTTTTCTGCAATCCTGCACAAATGAGAAATGATGAGGTATCAGTACTAAAAGGTCTGGGATGCAAGTGGTACAAAAGCATCAGGCTGAACACAAGATACACGCTGGCCCTTAACTCCAGCTCCTGCCCTAAATCCTGCTGACAACACACTTTGGGTCCAAAAGCTTTTCCATCCGTTTCTAAATGCTGTTTGCGTGCCAAAAAATTTATGGGACATTCTCTAGCTCTGAAACACAACCACTATCCCCATCTCCCAAAGGGAGAAACCTCCTGGCATAGCCCCACAACCCAAATGCTAACAGTTCTCGTGGTCACACACATTCCTGCACGCTGCACTGGACCCTGCACGCAGGCAGCGGTGAACAAGAGAGGAGACATTGCAGCCACGTACAAGGAACTCCAAACCTGAGGCCAGACACGGAAGGGAAATCCTCAGGAAGCAGTTTCCCAGCCATTAAGTCAGTCTCATGAGAAGTTAGAAGCACAGAGAGCAATGTTTCTTTCACCAGTCCCTCCCATACAGACCGCACGTGCGTGGAGGAAAGGTGGCACACATGAAAAGCCAGTAACACCTCCCCAAATACCAGAGGAAATGAATGCTCACACTTTGTG
Organism: Limnodromus scolopaceus; assembly: GCA_028565335.1. Lineage (NCBI taxonomy): Eukaryota > Metazoa > Chordata > Aves > Charadriiformes > Scolopacidae > Limnodromus > Limnodromus scolopaceus. The sequence goes on along the minus strand of JAOXNO010000041.1, from coordinate 4,361,705 downwards.
TAGTTCTTCTGCCAGGACTGAAGCTGAGGTCTGCAGAAGGAAAAGAAAAAAAAATAAGTAGCTGAAAGTAAAACAATTCAAAGAATCATCATCTAAAGTGAGCCAGGAACAGCATTTGTAAGATTTGTCTAGTTATTTTCAACTGGCACAGGACAATTCCAACTATTTCCTGGCTAAGGAGCACCAAAGGAATACCAGCACATATTAACGTCCCTTCCGCTTTGTCCTAAGGCAACAAGAAGGGAAAAAATGAACCCTCTTATTTGCCCTTTACCGGATTCAAACAAGCCATGGGGATCACCAGCACTTGTCTCTCAAGGATTAAGTGCTTTATGGGACATTCTGCTGAAGAATTTCAAAAAAGAAAACCTTGCACAGTGCATTAGGACTTGTGTTAAGAACAGAGACAGCAGCATAAAACCAGCAAGTGGTATTTTCTTCCCCCCTGGAAAAAGCCTGTTCCTGTGTGGCTGCACACAGTGGGGCAGGAGACACCCGTCACAGCAGTTATTGAGGGACCTCTGCGGACTCTTTCACCTCCAGTTTGGTAGCGCACGTGGCAGAACTTCATGTTCTTTTGTGCTTCAGAAACATGGTCCTCCTTATCCAGCCTCACCCTCTCCCAGAATCCTGCAACTCACCCAAGGGACCCTACAGCAATTCCTATACTGCCTTAGCCAGATCCTACCACAGAGAACGGCATCAGAGAGGAAAAAAAGCCATAATAATCAAAGGGAACAAACAGTTCCAGTCCCGGAGGGTCTCCTTAATGACCACAACAGTTTCATCAACCCTGATGCCCAGCACAGTATCCAGTCCAACCTCCACTCCCCAAAGCGCTCCATGGTGGTAAAACAGCCCTGCATTTTCATGGCCAGAAAAAGCCCACAGCTCCTTCCAACAGCCTCCTTGTGTAACCCAGAGCACAAAAAGTAAAATTTCCCTAGGGATTTACATTCAAAGCCCTTTCAAAGGACTGGGATGAAAGGAGCAGGTCACGAAGATGCTGTAAATTCAGAGTGTCTCTTTCTTCACTGCTTTCCCCACCCAAAGGGTGAAAGCACCAAGCTCTTCAAGCAAAGCCCGATGACACGTTTTCAGCCTGACGTTGAACTTAAACTACATCTAGCACGCTCATGATTAAAAACACTGCACCCAACTGCACAGGAACAGCCTCCACCTGCGCCCACTTGAGCAGTTTGGTGTTTTGGGATTTTGGGGGTTGGTTTTTGTTTTCCTTTCTGCACAGAAATCACCACTGGAATGAGCAAACAGCTTTGTATAGGAGCACCATAAGACACTGTTTCTCAACCCAACGCACAAGGGAAAAGCACGATTAGGAGATTCATAGGACTGCAAAAAGAACAAAGAACCACACTTCAGAATTGTACACATGCAAAGTTACAGAAAACAAGCATTCAAAGAGGTATTCTCTCCTTTGGTTATAAACAAAAGCTGCTACATGAGGAAATAATTGGATTTTTTCCCCCCAAAAGGACAGCAGAAGCTTAAGTTTTAAACCAGTTTGAGAAACCTTAGAAAAGAGGATGCTACTAAGTCTTTGCTTTCAGCATATCTCATATCCAGCTACAAAAAACAAAAAATCCCATTTTTAATGAAAGTTCACAATTCAAGACTACAAACGAAAGTCTCAGAACATGCTGTACCTGGGCTGCCATTTGCGAATGAAACTTCTGAAGCTGAGCATTCAAAGCATCATTCTGCTCTATCAGCTCCTTGTAAGAGAGCACAGAAAGAAAAGCAGGCTGAGATCTGCAGCTGGTCAACTTTTCCTAGGATTAGCTCTTAGCCATGATTACGTTAGTAAGAACAGTTCAGCATTTACATGTCAGACACTTATCAAAGATGCTGGTTTTCTCCCCATTAAGATCAACCAGTTTGAGTGGAAGCGCAAGAACCTGTTATATATCAAGAGAAAAATATTCCCTGCCCCACTGCACACCATCTAGTTTCCCTGAAGCCCTCAAGAGTTCTGTCCACGCTGCCTGTCACCACTTGACACCAGAAGAAGAGAGATCACTCCAGAAGAGCTCAAAACATCAAAAGGTACATGGCTGCTCTTCCAGGGTGTTCCCCAGACCACGGCATCACTTCACAGCTTGGGAAACTGCCTGGGTCAGCGCATTTTCCTGACTTTCCCGGAGCGTTTCTCAGGTCTTGAGATGGCTCCAGAGCTCCTCCCAGCACCACACGCACGGTCCCACCTCATAAGTGACGATACAGAGTGGCACCCAGTTTTCTCATTCTTTATTCAGTGGGAAAGCTTTATTAAAACAGCATTTCAAGGCTATTACTGCGTTTCCGTAGGCATAAAGTAGGGAGGGGGGGGGAAACCCAAACCCTTAAGATACTTGAGCAACACTACCTGCACCTGCATTTGCATGGAGTCCTCCGCAGTAGCTCGCTTTTGCTCAGCCTCCATCAACTGCAGCATCCTCTGCTCCAGCTGCTGGTTTGACACCATTGTATCAGTAAGTTTACTGTGCAAGCTCTGGATTTCATTGTCTTTGGCCACAAGCTTATTCTGCACATCTGTAGCAGAAACGTCAGGGTTTTAATTCAGAGGTAAATATTTAACTCTGGGGGAAATCACTTTCATTGTAAACAGGGAGGCTGATTAGAAGCCTCATTCCATCAAGCCAAGGTTCAGCTCTCTCATCAACATACTATTTCCCCAGGGTGTGAAGCGACACCAACTTCACCTGAGCTTTAAGTCATTTACTCCACAACACCCCATTATTTTTTTTTGTTGTTTTACAAATGGCAACAGGCAAATGACTGCAGTGTTATTTGGGAATTTTGTGATACGTGCCTTGTTGTGCTGCTTCATGTTCTGCTGTTCTTTTCCTGAGATAAGCCTGGATTTCTTCCCATCTTCTCTCTGCATCCTGCTGCTGGACCTTCACATCGAAGAGAGAGTTGATGAAAAGAAGTCTAACCTTTAATTTATTTTTTGAAACATTCAGAGCACATCTCTTCGGTGCTATTCCCAAAACATATGGCAATGAAGTAAAATTGTTTCTTGCTTCCATTAGGGCACATCAGAGAGACAGAGTGCCCTGTAATCCTCCTCCCAGAGTAGTTTAGCCTATTAATTTGAAAGGCAAATTGTGACCAGGATTTCATTATAGGCTCTTAACAGGATGGTTTCTGTAATATTAAAGCATAACATCTTTGCCCTGCAAGTTCAGAATTAACACTAGAAGCCAGACTAGCCACTCATCACATAAATCTGCACCTAGTAATTAAAACACGTCTCAACTCTAGATACCAACTCTCCACCTGCAAGGGCTAGAGGTGGGGAGAACTCCTGGTAACCAGGACTTAATTGCAAATATGAAAAAAGTAATGAGCTCTGGATTGGCATTCTCATTCAAAAACACCAGCTTTCTCTTTTGGAAAAAAAAAAAAATACAGAAGTCCTTCTCTTCCAAAGAAAAGGAGAAAGATGCTTCCAGAAGCCAGTCCATTTACATTTTAACTCTTAAAAAAAGTATATTTAAAAATTTAAACATACATTTAAGCATGTAGTTTCAAACAAATAAACAAACCCACACGAGGACAATGCCATCTGGATGAACTACTCCAAAATATCAAATCTTGCTGGAATTGTACACTCATAGAAAGCACCCTCAGAATCATTATGAACCCCTCCCGGACCAACAATTGGACCAGAACCTAACAAAAGGTCAACATCACTAGTTCAGTTTTTTAAATATATTTACCTGGAAGGGTAAGTTTCACTTCACAGAGAGGTCTATAATCACTCAAAACCCAGAGTACTGAATGAAAACATTAAATAAGCCCATAAGCTGGCTCAGCCTATCTGAAAATAGATACTTGCATGTAAAAAGATGACAGAGAGATTTAGTGGCCAGGGAAACAGCTAAAGTGATTCTCACACCCCTCACATCCCACCCGAGTCAGAACTTGGCTCAGATAAAGCCTCCAGCACCACTCAACAGGCAGAGAAAGCCCAAGTCACCTTTAGCTGAGCAACCGCCTGCTCCGCGTTCTTCTTCTGTAGCTCCTCTTGCTGCAATTTACTGCTCTTCTCTCCCAGCTCGTTCACCAGCCTGGCATAATCCTGGCGCAGTTTGTTCAGCTCAGCCGACTGCCTAAAAATAAAACAATTTCACAGCTTCTTTTTACAAGAAGCATAGGCCATAACAACAGCTACTCAAGTATCAACACAAAGCCCTGCATTTGCAGCCAGAGAGCTGTACTGGGTGGGTAGGTTTGCACCACTTTGCTTCATCCTAGGAAAGGATGGGGGTCAGGGACTCCTGGCCATCAGCACAGCAGAGACAACCCACTGAGTCAGAAACAAAAGGTCAGCAATAAGCCACGAGCATCAGTTCTTTTAAAACGTTTGCAAGCTGATGGGCAGAATTTGGACAGGGTTATATAAACTAGAGCGGCTCAGCCTAAGGAAAGGTCTCGCATGGAAATTCACATTCCTTTCCTCTTCCCGTAAAGGATTATCGAGCTCCAACTTACTCAAGACTATTCCTCCTGGACTCCTAACTGCACACATCTCTTTGGACCATACATTGCCTCCTTGACTTATCTATTAATTTATGAAGGTAATTGAAGCACTTTCTCACTTAGGGAGAGAAGAGGCATTTGTGTAGCTCAAGGGAAGAATTCTAAAAGGCTTCCCTTTGTGTCTAAGCAAATAAAAAGCACTTTATCTTTGAGTTTGCCTGAATTAAGGCTTTTTCAAGATAACTAAGAGATAACGATGACTTATTTCCACAAGGAGGGCACCTCTAAAATATCAAATATCTTATTGCTCCTTACAGTGACCTGCCCCAGCAATACACGTGCTCAGCAGCGCAGAAGCCGTTAACAGAAAGGGCCACAGAGAAGCAGCACCTCTGCAAGAACAGCAGAGCCAGAAAAGCAAGATAAGGAGCCCTTTCTAAGTCCTGACAGTGGTTTCGTCATTCTAGTCCCCAACAGTAACAAATCCAATATCTGAAAGCATATAAAGGTTTTGGTTTCTCTAGGCAGAAGCTCGCCGGCAGCAATTCACCCGTCTGACTCCACACCTCACCAGGGCACTCAGCTTTCGCCGCAGTAAATACAACCCTCCCTGTCATAACTCACAAAAGACAAAACCTCGAGATGCCTTTTTGTTTCTCCAAACATTTGCAACACCAGCAGATAAATCCAAGTGCCGCCCCAGCGGTACCATTAACTGCAGGGTGTTGATATTTTTATTTTTTTCTTATTGCAAGACAAAACTGATTTATAAGTTTAGAACTGTTGTTCTCCCAAGAGGCCAGCATCAGCACTTCTCCGAAAGCCCCAGGGGAAAGGAGACATTCCCTGCCAAAAACACCCAACTGTGACTGAGCACTTCTGCACTTTTCTGTAAGAGCCTCAGCACCCACACTCTAAGAGCCCAGGCTTCAACTGGATAGAAGACAGTAATTTGTTTTGAAAGCCTTGGCTCGATGCAAATACAAATAGCTGCCTCCCCAGCCCAAAATAACTACGTTCCTAGTGTAACCACAAATTCAGAGACAGCCAAGGAGATGGAAACAAAAGGAGCAGAAGCCAAAACAACTCCTCAGGGAAGGCTTAAAAACACACAGAGCTCCGAGGAGCTGCTAACGTACTTGCTCTCCATTTGATTGGTAGAAGTACTGACAGCATCTCTCAGGATACCGTTTTCCTGCTTCAGGTGGCTTATTTCTGCCTCCATCTGCTCACGGAGTTGCTGGAACTGATGGGGGGAAAAAAAGATCAATTCTAAAAGAGATTAAGCTAAGGAGAATTAAAAACTCCAATAACTTATAACAGTAGGTAAGACATCATCATAGTTTAAGTAAATAAAACTAAGTGGATTTTTTGGAAGGGGGCAGCTTTACTTCCTTCCCCACACCCCAACTCTTTAATTAAATTGTGCAACTCGGGCCTTCTTGCTCAAATAAAAGCACCAGTTTCTTTTCATACCAGAGTACCAGCTGTGCATCAAGGCAAGTTTTTATCTTTAAATAGTACACAAATAGTACTGAGGATACCAAATGCTCAGCTGTAGAACTTTAGATACTTGTCAATAACTGGATATCAATAAATTACTTTTCCAAAGGGAAGTAATATAAATGCACCATGAATTAATATTACAAGCTTACAAAGCCTTTAAACAAAGCAGAAAAAGTATAAAATAACTAACAATACACAGATTATAGCATACAAACTGCAAACGCCTAGTCCTCATCTAGTATCCTGAAGGCAAGATTATGAAATAGATCATTTATTTAGGCAATAATATGCTTTGGTGGGATTGTGATGGTTCCAAACCGAGGCAGAAAGAAGCCCTGACAATCCAAGGCTACTTCAGAAGGGTGCAAACAAAAATAAAAGATAGGATTTAAGGGGAAAAAAAACAGACTGTGCTTATGCAGGCTACATCACAGCTGGTCTTACAGCCCAACAGCCTGCTTTGAAAATCCTCCAGCACAAACACCTGCAATACCTTCTTCCTCTGCTGGTGCCAGTTTGTAGCTATGGCTGACACCATCTGCAAGACCCAGTTTCACCAATTGGCTGACTCAAAAGACAAACGTTTAATATAAAAAAAAATCCTCATTGGTACCAACTACAGCAGGAGACAGCTGTCCCTTGCAGGGCAGCCACCTCCAGCTCAGCACCAAAGCATGTAACAAACTGCTCCTTGGATATTTATTGGAGGTTCTCTTGGTTCCCCTTCTCCTCCACTTTTTTTTTTTTTAATGCCAGGGCCACAAGCCCCATGTAACTGGAAGCTCTGACAATTAAATTTCAGCTTCTCTGCAATGCTACAGCACATCAGCAGGGGGAGCAGACCCAGAGCCCTGATTTCCTCTACTCATCCTTTCTCCAGCTTCGCTACTTCACCAGCTTTAAGCAAAAGCCACCTGGTTGTCCCCAGACCTCCTTCACACCCCCCCGCCCCCAGCCAGCAGTAAGAGCCTCTCATTATGGAGTTGTCTATATAGATTCAAAGGAAATGGTCTCTGCTCTCGAGAATGCAGTTCTGCTCCAAAACTGCAGAGATGCTACTCTCCGAAACGCCAAGGGAGAAGAACAGAATTAAAGCAGGGAAGTTCACATGTTGGGCTTGATGCTGTGACATTTATATAGCAAAAAAAATACTAGACTGTCAAATCTAAGCACCAGTCAAGTTGGTATAAGAGGGTCCATTTGTCTTAGAAAACTTTAAGTCAAACTTTTGAATCTGATGCAACGAACTCTCCTGAAATCACTCCATTTCAATGCAACATCAGGAGACAGTAACAAAGGTTTCAGTAACAAAGGTTTTTAAAAAAAAAAAAAAAAGCAAGTGTCTGCCCTGCAAGTATTTTCAGCAAAGCAATCTCCCAGGCAATGATATTTCTTGTATACTACGCTATGTTGCCAGTCTGCACCATAAATTTAAAAAAGAATGAGATTTATCAGCTGGTAAGCGACCAAAAGCATTAACGGCTCTATGAAATTGAGCATTTTGATTAGATTTTACACTTTAATTGAGCAACATCTCAGCAGAATACCGTGAAGCAAAAGTAACCGGACCAGAGACATGTTGGGGTAAAAGCATTTACCTTTATCTTCATCTGCTGAGATTCTTGGTAGCTAACGTGTATTTTGCTCTGAAAAGTGCCGTGCTCCTTTTCCAGCGCGTTGATGCGCTCTCGCATTTTCGCTGTAAGCAAACCATTTCTCTCCTTTTCCGCAACCAGCTCCTTGGGTGGGAAGTGAAAGGAAAAAGGGAAAGTCGTCACCTCCTGCTCCTTTCTAGAGTCTAATAGTCAGTGTTTCAGGATAACTAAAAACATAGCAAGTGCGCATCAAACCAAATTCAGCATCAATTTTCGCTCAGAGTAATTATAGCATTAGACCTGACCAAACTTCCAGCACCTCTTTGAGGATTTAGGATGAACATGATTTCACATTTGTTAAAAAAAAGGGTTGCCAATTTCAACCCTGATTTTCTGTTGTCTCAGAAGAGCTGGAGTCTTATTTCTATTGAGTCTGGTCAAATCACACAGTGCTAACAATTAAAACCATGGGTATCACACAGGGCAGATCTTAGATATTCATCCCAAATTTAGCAAAACAGAAGAACACAGGTAAAGAACCATGGCAAAAGAACAGAGTATTTTAGAGCCAGTAATTGCTTTGTAGCAGGTTGCAAAGCCAACAGTTTTGCCAGAGGAGATGGGCTATTAGTACCCAGCAACAGCCAGAGAAGCCCTGAATCCCACCAGCACGATGCCGCACTACAGCTTTCAAATGAAAATACACATTGCTATTTAAATTAATCATTTATTATTCAACCCAGACACCTGAGAAATCCATAGAGCTGCTCCTCTGCAATACAAACGCACTTGCTGCAGCAAGCAAAAACGTGAAGTGCAGCTTTCAGCAAGCTCCCGTGGCAGAACGAGGTATTTGTACCATCTACCTTCCATCTCGAGCTACACAGCACGCAGCTCCCTACTGTGCCAGGGAGCCTCCACGCATAATTTAAGTGCTCAAAATTATTAGCCCGAATAATACTTCCATCTCTTCAGAGTAATTACAGCATCTTCCGCATTTTAATTTAAATAAAAACTATTCTTTCTTTTAGATCCAACTTCGTCGCTTCAGGAGGCTGCTCCCCCTGAATAAGGGACACGAGTTCCCAAGCCCATGTTCATGGAGGCATTTAGGAACCTGAGTAACGCCAAAAGTTTTAGGTCACTTCTGCAAATACAGCGTAAACAGCTTGACACAAAGACTTCTCCACGTTATACTACAAAAATAAGGACACCGGGACATATTGCAGCTTCCTTCTGCTCCTCCACCAGTTCCACCATCCATCTGCAGCCCTCTCTGACCCAGAGACCCCACAGGGGCAGCACTGGAGATCCCAGGGAGATTAACTTTCACCTCCCTTGGGTTTTGCCAAATACCTCCGAGGTCAGGCACCTCCTGCTCTCATTTATCCTCTCCAAGTTATCGTCTTTATCAACACCCCTGCAGGAACATCTCTGCACCTTGAAGTCTCCCCACAGCTTCTGGCAGTGTTTTCAGAGAAACATGTTAATTAGAAGGTAAGAACTTTTTGTCAGTCAAGCTGAGCTTTGTCCCCTGACACTCTGGCACTGCAGCAACTTTGCTTTTACCCATTTTCTCCCAGCTTTCAGGAACACCTATTTATTTCTCTTTTTCCCTTTCCTCCCCCAACTGAGATGGCAAAACCCCCCCTGACGACCCCTACTTCTCTGCAGAACCCACTCTGCCTTCACAAGCACAGCTTTGCAGGTGGCTTTTCCCCCAACCACATCAACCTCCCCTACACCCAGGCTCCTTCATCCATTCCCTCTGCTTCTTCACCAGTGGATAACCCCCCCTCCCTTTCATCCTGCAATCCCAAGCCAGAGTTTCTCTTTCACCCTCCAAACACATCACAAAGTCCTTTCTCCCTATACATTGACCATCCCAAACCCCTCTATCAAATATCCACCCACCTGTGTCCTGCCAGGAGCTCACAACAAAACCCACTCCCTTCTTTCCTTCTCGTTTGCCTGTGGCTCCCAACTCCCGTGTCCTCTGGCCACTCTGCTCCCATCTTTAGCCACCCGGCTTTCTGCACCCAACTTTTATCCCACCTGCCTGCACCTAACACCTGTGTGTTCCCAACTAGCCAAAACACAAGAATCCTCCGCCCAAAAGCCTCCGATTCACTCCGTATCTGCCTAGTTATTTGTTCTACCGTAACTGCTTGTCTCTGAAATCTTCACAACAAAAAGAAAAGAAGAGAAAATTCATAAACTGGTTTTGACAGCAGCATCAGCAGCCCTGTAAGTCTAAAGCAATCAGAGTGGCAACTCCGGGGGCTAAGAAGGCAGCTCTACCATTTCTCTAGCTTCCCTTCTTGAAGAAAACCGATGGTTGTTGTGCCCAGAAGCACACAAGCACGTGAACGCTAGAATAGGTACCAAATTAAAAAACGCGATGCAGAACAGGTGATTAATATTTGCATGCACAAAACCAGACTCATGGAGGAAGTGTTTTTAAAGTAACCTTTCGAAAAGAAAACCAGTCTCAGCTTAAAAGTCTCAGCAAATCAACTCTCTGGAAAAACTACTGGAAAACAACTCTGCATAAATACATTAATAGCATCATAAAATGAAACACAGTGTCTCGGTAAGCTTTCCCAATATAAAAAAACCACACTCATCTTTCAATTTATACTAAGCTCAGTGAACAGGCATTTTCTGGCTGCCAGTCCTACACACCCCTGCTCCTCTCCCACGGCTCTCTATATGCAAAAACCTCTATACATTTACCTGGGTGAGCTGCTTGCACTGCTCCTTCGCAACGGCCGCCTCCTCCTTCATGGCGGCCAGCATCTTCTCTTTGTCTTGTAGCTGATGTACAGCTGCAGCCGACTCAGCCTTGCTGGCCTGCAGCAAAAGTGCATAAAAAACGCTGGTACACGTGCCAGGAGCGCTCGCAGAGCACACGAGCGGGCAGCAGAGCAAACTTGGGAGGAAGGAACAGCCCCTCCTGCCCCCAAATGGCCCGTCTGCGCGGCGTACACGGCACCAGCGGTACCCAGCTCCGCCGCTAATGGATCCTGCAGCGCCCGTTTCGTTAGAGAAGGAAATGCATTTTCAAACATACTGAAACCAATTAAGAGAATAAATGGGCTCTTAAGGTGCCTCCATGTTGGAGGAGAGCTTCTGTGGCAGCATTGGGGAAAACAAAGAACAGCCATTAAGAGAAATGAAGGGAAAAAGACGCAGAGATGCTGAATCATTCAATAACTGAGGTCGGAAGGGACTTCCAAGATCACCTGGTCCAACCCATGCCTGAAGCAGGTATAATCCAACTAACATCTCCTGAAATACCTCGCCACAAAGTGAAAAAGGGAACGCTGATGTGGTCTCTCTTTCCATTTCACAGGAGAGCCTCCACTTCCACTAATTACCTTTCCGCTGGCACACTGACACACAAAGTTCCAGAGATCCCACAGGGAACAGCACTAGAGGAACGATCCCCATGGCCCAGCCACTTGTGCGCTGGCCCTAAAATGAAGTAACTGCGGGAAGGGGCAAACTTTCTAAATGTCTGTGCTCAGAATTCTGAGAAGTGAAGAAGCCAGTAAGTGTCAGCCCCATAAACACACTCTGAATGTGTTTGGAAGCTCTCCATCAGTGGTATCCTGTATGTATCCAGTATAACACACACTGTCCATGTCTTGTACAAGCTACAACTGAGAAAATACATTTCTATCTACAGAAACGTATGTTTTTTTGGTTGCATACAAAGCCAGGAACCCATTTTGATCCAAGAAGATCCTTTAGAAGAAAAAAATGCAGCAAGTTGGCTGCTGTTCCAAATAAAACAGATAATGCCATTGCGAGGGGACCACTGTTGAGTTTTCAATAAAGCACTGAAAGAATGTGAAGTCTCTATCCTTGAAGGTTCTCAAGGCCCAACTGGACAAACCCCTGAGCAACTTGCTCCGAATTTAACACTGACCCTGTTTTGAACAGGCAGTTGGATTGCATGACCTCCTGAAGTCCCTTCCAACCCAAATTATGGGATGTGCTACTACATTGCGTTACTTGAATTGACACATATCCAGTTCTGCCTTTCTGTTCTGGTACAGTATCTGCAGAAGAATAGAGAATTGCAAGACTTTGAGTGTGACAAACAGGATGTTACAAGCACAAGATGACACTCAATGAGTCACGGGAGGGAGGAGTAGGTATTTGTAAGACATTGGTGGTGACCACTCTCTTCTGTCTTAATACAAACATTTAAAAATAAAAAGTAAAGAACTGCTGAGCACTGGCCCAGGTTGTCCAGAGGGGCTGTGCAGTCAGTCCCTGAAGGTTTCAAGCAACCTGGACTGACCTCAGAGCTGGCCCTGTAAGTAAGAGGTTGGACTACAAACCCCCTGAGGTCCTTTCCAATTCCAAACTGCCCTACAACCCTATGAAAAATATGCAAAGGAGTCAGCAGACTCAAATTGCTGCACCTGAGGAGAAATAACCCCCTGCACCAGTACAGCCTGGGGGCTGACCTGCTGGAGTGCAGCTCTGAGGAGAAAGACCTGGGAGTCCTGGTGGACAACAGGATGACCATGAGCCAGTAATGTGCCCTTGGGGCCAAGAAGGCCAATGGCAACCTGGGGTGCGTCAGGAAGAGTATGACCAGCAGGTCAAGAGAGGTCATCCTGCCCCTCTACTCTGCCCTGGGGAGGCCCCATCTGGAGCACTGGGACCAGTTCTGGGCTCCCCAGATCAAGAAGGACAGGGAACTGCTGGAGAGGGTACAGCAAAGGGCCACAAAGATGATTAAGGGCCTGGAGCA